>JAVALU010001329.1:0-17500 GCA_030770095.1 Gila robusta
TTAATACAGTTAAGACAGTTAATAATGTTGTCAGTTTTACCATATCAGTTCGAGCCTGAGTCGATTCTGAAAATGCAGATAGTCAAGCCGATCGATCGGATACTTATAGAGGCGCATTGCTGCCACATACATATTATTTTTTCCACTCAATTATGTCGTAATAACAAGATATTATTATAACATATTACCTTTTCTCATAATAACGAGATGTTATTATGACATATTACCTTTTCTCGTAATAACGAGATGTTATGTCATTTTAACGACATCTTTTCTTTTAATAACGAGATGTTATGTCGTTAATACGACATCTTTTCTAGGCCTAAAAAGGACATGTGTAGTCATGTAAAAGTATGCCTTTATCCACATTAAATTTATATAGCCTATCATGTCTTTATTATAGTTCCATGTTCGAAAAGTTGAAGCAAAATAGTAGCAGCCCCCAATACAGGACATTAACGCTTATAACGTGAAAAACGCTTAACGTGGCTTAATGCACTAAGACAGTCATGTTAAAAGATACATTCTGTACACACCTTATTAATAAAGCATATGTAGCCTACAGAATAGCAGATGAGCCCAGATTACAAACGCATTGCGTTTAATTACACGTTAAGCGTTTTCCTCAAAACCCTTATTATAAAGAAAACGCTTAACATGGCTTAATGTACTAAGACAGTATTATTAAAAGATCAAATTCTGTACACACCTTATTATTAAAGCATATTATGTACAGAAAAGCAGATGAGCCCAGAATATGAACGCAACACATTTAATTACACGTTAGCCGTTTTCCTCCCTTAGAAAACCGTTATTATAAAGAAACCGCTTAACGTGGCTTTCTATTGGAGGATGGCATTGAGGTTTCCACAACAAATCCTTTAAATGGTATTCACTGCAAAACAAAAATATAAGTAGCCTATAAAATAAACATAAATTATTGTGTTATTAATTAGCCCTCAACCAATATTTATTTTAAAGCCTAAACAAATGTATTTAAAGCAAAACTGAAACCAGCCTTGGGCGTTAATCTGTAATAGGCTCCTGTCAGTTGCTTCTGTCTTCCTTGGTGCTGGTTTGTGTCTGAAAGCTCCATATAGCTTTCTGTTTTGAATCTCTATGTACTATCATTCCTTGTTATGATTGCTAAATTTAACTTACTCATCAACATAGATTAGATATTGTCTAATATTGCCTATCACATTAATCTGACATCGCTAGCTTTTATTTAAATCGTTATTGCTAGCACAACATGCTAGTATCTCGCTAGCCTGTTAACCTGCCATCCATACTTGCCGTCTTTTTTTTCTCGCGCGCACTCGCACCTTTTACGAGTCTATCAAACAACTGTGGTGAGTAGGATCAGTCAACAAACACGGTGAGTAATGTCATCTCCTGTTATTGTCACTTGCACTTCATGCCACATGTATAGCATAGCATTCTCTGTCAGCAATGAGGGATTTACATGTGATAAATGCAGGCTGACGGAGAAGATTTCAGAACTAGAGACACGTATCCAAACTTTAATCGAGAATAGTAAGAGTGCAAGGGCTTTAGATACTGCTTTGGATAGCGACTAACTTAGTGAACTCTGTTGTTCGGCTCCGGCTGTAAAGCCCTTGCAGCAGGGCAACTGCGTGACCGTGAGACGCTATAGTCGTGGGACAAAACACCGCTCTTCCGTTCTGATTACAACATCAAACAGGTTCTCCCCTCATTTAGTGAAACACCCACTGAGAATCCTGTTGAATGTGTCCTAGTTATTGGCAATTCTATTACACGGAACGTGAAAATAGAGACACCAGCCACTATAGTCACATGTTTGCCGGGAGCCAGAGCGCCTGACATCAAAGCAAATTTAAAAGTGCTGGCTAATGCTAATTGTAAATTCTCTAAGATTATTATTCACATCAGCACTAATGATGTTCGACTTCGCCAGTTGGAGATCACTAAAATTAACGTTAAAGAGGTGTGTGAACTCGCAAGTACGATGTCAGGCACTGTAATTTGCTCTGGCCCCCTTCCTGTTTGCCGGAGTGAT
Organism: Gila robusta; assembly: GCA_030770095.1. NCBI lineage: Eukaryota > Metazoa > Chordata > Actinopteri > Cypriniformes > Leuciscidae > Gila > Gila robusta. The sequence continues at coordinate 2,042 of JAVALU010001329.1, forward strand.
GAGATACTTAGTAGACTGTTCTCACTCAATGGCTGGCTGTCTAAGTGGTGTCCGCAGAATAACATAGAATTCATAGACAATTGGAAAAGTTTTTGGGGCAGACCTGACCTGTTGAAAAGAGATGGTATTCATCCCTCCTGGGATGGTGCTGCTCGTCTCTCTAGTAATATGGCACATAGTCTTAGAGCTCAAACATGACAATCTGGGGCTCAGGTCAGGAAGCAGACAGACTGGCTAAACCGACCGTCTGCTAGCTGTCTCACGTCACTGAGGTCAGATAAATCCCATCACACCTAGATATCATCATAGAGAGACTGTGTCTGTTCCCCGAATTAGGACATACCAAAAACTCTTAAACCCATTTAAGGGTAAAAATGTACGGGTTTCTGAATATTCGATCACTTACTTCAAATGCACTTATTGTTAATGATATGATTACAGATTATAACCTAGATGTGCTGTGTTTGACAGAAACCTGGCTAAAACCAAACAATTACATAACTTTAAATGAGCCCACCCCCCAAGATTACAGTTATGAACATGAAAGGCAGGTTGTCACGACACGCACACACGGGGAATAGAGATCCAAAAAGCAGTTTTATTAAAAGGGTAATCCGTACTCACAACCAGTCCAAGCAAAGGTCAAATTCCAAAAAGGCAATCCAAAAACATAAAAGACAAACACTAGGAACAGGCTCGAAATGGCAACGGAAGTGTGGGGACAAATACAAGGACTCCGTGACAAACACTGAAACAGACAGGGTATATATATACACAAGTGCAAACAAGGTGACGAGAAACAGCTGTAATGCAATGAACAATCAGTGACAGACAGGATCATGGGAAGTGTAGTGAGAATGCATAGACACCGTGAAAACTGAGGACCTCTAGTGTTTAACCCAGGGAACAACCAGACACTGTGACATAACCCCCCCTCTACGGAGCGGCTACCAGACGCTCCAAGACACCACACAAAACAAAACAAGAGTCCAGGAGGGAGGTGGAACGGTGGAGGACCAGGGGGAGGGATGGTGGGCCAGGTCCATGAAAGGGAACAGAAACAGGGGGTGATGGTTTAGCCGGCGGCCAGGGCAAAGCGGACAGTCCATCGGGCGGCCAGGGCGAAGCGGACAGTCCATCGGGCGGCCAGGGCGAAGCAGACGACCCATCGGGCGGCCAGGGCGAAGCAGACGACCCATCGGGCGGCCAGGGCGAAGCAGACGACCCCTCGGGCGGCCAGGGAGGTGAAGACCCCTCGGGCGGCCAGGGCGGTGAAGACCCCTCGGGCGGCCAGGGCGGTGAAGACCCCTCGGGCGGCCAGGGCGGTGAAGACCCCTCGGCGGCCAGGGCGGTGAAGACCCCTCGGGCGGCCAGGGCGGTGAAGACCCCTCGGGCGGCCAGGGCGGTGAAGACCCCTCGGGCGGCCAGGGCGGCGAAGACCCTTCGGGTGGCCATGGCGGTGATGACCAGGGCGAAGACGACCACTCGGGCGGCCAGGGCGAAGACGACCACTCGGGCGGCCAGGGCGAAGCAGACGACCCCTCGGGCGGCCAGGGCGGCGAAGACCCCTCGGGCGGCCAGGGCGGCGAAGACCGCTCGGGCGGCCAGGGCGGCGAAGACCCCTCGGGCGGCCAGGGCGGCGAAGACCCCTCGGGCGGCCAGGGCTCAGGAACAGACACTGGCTCCGGCTCAGGAACAGACACTGGCTCCGGCTCAGGAACAGACACTGGCTCCGGCTCAGGAACAGACACTGGCTCCGGCTCAGGAACAGACACTGGCTCCGGCTCAGGAACAGACACTGGCTCCGGCTCAGGAACAGACACTGGCTCCGGCTCAGGAACAGACACCAAAACTGTAACAGCCACAAGAACAGACACAAACACAGAAACAAACACTGGCTCTGGAACAGACACTGGCTCTGGAACAGACATTGGCTCCAGCTCTGGAACAGGCACTGGCTCTGCCTCCGGCTCTGGAACAGGCATTGGCTCTGCCTCCGGCTCTGGAACGGGCAATGGCTCTGCCTCCGGCTCATGAACGGGCACTGGCTCTGCCTCCGGCTCTGGAACAGCAGACACTGGCTCCGGCTCTGGGACAGCAGACACGGGCATGTCCAGGATCCGAGCCAGACGCTCCAGATAGTCCAGATCCAAGAAGGCAGACGGCACTGGCTCTGCCTCCGGCTCTGGAACGGGTACTGGCTCTGCCTCCGGCTCTGGAACAGGCAAAGGCTCTGCCTCCGGCTCTGGAACAGGCAAAGGCTCTGCCTCCGGCTCTGGAACAGGCAAAGGCTCTGCCTCCGGCTCTGGAACAGGCAAAGGCTCTGCCTCCGGCTCTGGAACAGGCAAAGGCTCTGCCTCCGGCTCTGGAACAGGCAAAGGCTCTGGTTCCGGCTCTGGGACAGGAGACACTGGTTCCGGCTCTGGGACAGGAGACACTGGTTCCGGCTCTGGGACAGGAGACACTGGTTCCGGCTCTGGGACAGGAGACACTGGTTCCGGCTCTGGAACAGCAGACAGCAGCAGGATCCGAGCCAGACGCTCCAGATAGTCCAGGTCCATGAAGGCAGACGGAACGTGAACAGTCTCTCGCTGGGCAGACGGAACGTGAACAGTCTCTGACTGGGCAGACGGAACAGTCTCTGACTGGACAGACGTGACGTGAACAGTCTCTGACTGGACAGACGTGACGTGAACAGTCTCTGACTGGGCAGACGGAACGTGAACATTCTCTGACTGGGCAGACGGAACGTGAACAGTCTCTGACTGGGCAGACGTGACGTGAACATTCTCTGACTGGGCAGACGTGACGTGAACATTCTCTGACTGGGCAGACGTGACATGAACATTCTCTGACTGGGCAGACGGAACGTGAACAGTCTCTGACTGGGCAGACGTGACATGAACATTCTCTGACTGGGCAGACGTGACGTGAACATTCTCTGACTGGGCAGACGTGACGTGAACATTCTCTGACTGGGCAGACGGAACGTGAACATTCTCTGACTGGGCAGACGTGACATGAACATTCTCTGACTGGGCAGACGTGACATGAACATTCTCTGACTGGGCAGACGGAACGTGACTCCTCCTCCACCGTCCATGAGAGCGAGAGGGTGCTGGGCTGGACGGCGCCAGCGATGAGAGCTCTGGGCTGGACTGAACCATCGATGAAGGCCTCATGCTGGACGAAACCGGTGGTGGATGGAAGTCTAGGCTGGATCGCACTACCTCAGGTTCCATGAAGGATCGAGGAGGAGAGTGATACCTGGACTCCCCTCTAGTACCTCCTCTCCTATGACCTCCGCGGTTCCCAGAAAATTTTGCCAGCCGGGTTCCCTCGAATGACTCTCTGGGATGATCTGAAGGGGGTGTGGAAGCTTTCTTCAAATCAGCTTCCTCAGTCAATCGGGCCCACAGTGCAAAACACTCAAAGATGTTCATGCGAGGAGGAATCTCTTTAGGTTGAGAATTCCCCCTCTGCTGTTTCCTCCCCATCTCAGTGGCTGGAGACTTTGGAGACCCCATACCGCTGGATCTCTGCATGACGGAGTCCTTCTGTCACGACACGCACACACGGGGAATAGAGATCCAAAAAGCAGTTTTATTAAAAGGGTAATCCGTACTCACAACCAGTCCAAGCAAAGGTCAAATTCCAAAAAGGCAATCCAAAAACATAAAAGACAAACACTAGGAACAGGCTCGAAATGGCAACGGAAGTGTGGGGACAAATACAAGGACTCCGTGACAAACACTGAAACAGACAGGGTATATATATACACAAGTGCAAACAAGGTGACGAGAAACAGCTGTAATGCAATGAACAATCAGTGACAGACAGGATCATGGGAAGTGTAGTGAGAATGCATAGACACCGTGAAAACTGAGGACCTCTAGTGTTTAACCCAGGGAACAACCAGACACTGTGACAGAGGTGTTGCTGTAATTTATAGTAATATCTTCAGAATTACTGAGAAGTCTTGTTTTAAATATAATTCTTTTAATGTGTTGGTGCTTAATGTAACACTATCTAGTGTAAATGATAAATCACGTTTAAGATTTGTGCTGGCTACTGTATACAGGCCACCAGGGCACCATACAGACAGATCAAAGAATTTGTTGATTTTCTATCTGAGTTAGTACTGGCTGCAGATAAAGTCCTAATTGTTTGTTATTTTAATGTACATGTAGATAACGAAAAAGATGCATTGGGATTGGCATTTAAAGACATTCTGAACTCTATTGGAGTTAGACAACACGTGTCAGGACCTACTCATTGTCTTAATCATACTCTAGATCTAATATTATCACATGGAATCAATGTTGATGCTGTTGAAATTCTGCAGCAGAGCGATGACATCTCAGATCATTATCTAGTCTCATGTAAACTTCATTTAGCCAAGGCTGCAAAGCCGACTCAGTGTTACAAATATGTTAGATCTATCACTTCTGCCAAACTCGACATTGCAACAGAAACTTTTGACTCTCCCTTTTCCAGGACTTTAGACACAGTTGCTCCTTTGCGCTTAAAGAAGATTAAAGAAAATATTCCAATGCCATGGTACAACGAGCACACTCAGGCCCTTAAGAGAGCAGCCAGAAAAATGGAGCGCAACTGGAAGAAAACAAAACTAGAGTTTTTTCGCATTTCATAGAAAAAGATTGCATACAGAGGCCTTAAAAACTGCTAGATCTGCTTATTTTTTCAACCCCATTAGAAATAAATAAACATTAGAAATTATTTGAAACCGTGGCTAAACTAACAAAAAATAAAGCTTCAAGCCCAAATGTTTCCAAGCAGCACAGCAGTAATGACTTTATGAACTTCTTTACTTACAAGATTGATAATATCATGGAGAAAATTATAACTATGCAACTGTCTACTACAGTATCGCATCAGACAGTGCATTGTAGTCTCCTTGAGGAGAAATTTGATTCATTCATTGCTATAGGAGAGGAAGAATTTTCTAAACTCGCACACACACTCCAGATCTGATGAAGGACCTGCGCCTGGACACGACGACAATGCAGTCCTGAAGTATCAACTAGTCTCTCCCCTCCTTCCCTTCCCTTTACCTCTGTACAGAAAAAACGTTGTCAGGATAATTCCGGTTTCATGTGGCTATACGTAAGCGATACAAAATTCTGTATTATACATTTTTAAGGCCAGACAAGTAGTTTGTTGAGGGTTGGTTTGTAAAGATGGACTACACGCGTGCTCATATTAATGCGCATACCTGTAGACCAGTGGTTCTCAACTCCAGTCCTCGGGACCCGCTGCTCTGCACATTTTGTATGTCTCTCTTATCTGACACACTCAGTTCAGATCATAGAGCAGGGGTGTCCAAACTCGGTCCTGGAGGGCCACTGTCCTGCAGAGTTTAGCTCCAACCCCAATTAAACACACCTGAAACAGCTAATTAAGGTCTTGATTAGCTGTTGAAGGTCATTAGGCATGCTAAAAACTTACAAGCTGGTGTGCTGAGGCAAGTTGGAACTAAACTCTGAAGGACAGTGGCCCTCCAGGACCGAGTTTGGACACCCCTGTCATAGAGTCTCTCCTAACGAGCTGATGATCTGAATCAGGTGTGTTAAATAAGGAGACATACAAAATGTGCAGAGCAGTGGGTCCCGAGGACTGGAGTTGAGAACCACTGCTGTAGACTAAACACGTAATACGCATGTGCACGCCATCAGCGCGTTCTCACAGGTTTGCGTTTTTAAAGTTTGCGCAGAGTTAACTTCTTTTTTTTTTTAAGGCTTGTACCTTGGAACCTATTTCAAGGTTTGCGTTCTCGAGCCGCTAAAAACTGTTTTGTGTAAATGAGCGGCCGGAGCGCATTAAGGGTTTTCTGTTAGAACGGTGTTGTGTTAGCGGCCGCTAAGTTAATAACTAATGATCTCTGCGACGGAAGTGAATCAATCAAAACTAACTTTAGCTGGACAATAACTTTATTCTAGAGCTGCTGTAAAGCCAAAACATTTTCTGTTACTTTAATTTCCTTTTATCACTGTAAAGCTGCTTTGAAACAATCTATATTGTTAAAAGCGCTATATAAATGAAGGTAACTTGACTTGACTTGTAAAGTCAAGACATGTAAATTCATAAGTCAACACCATTGCTGAGTATTTTTTCCTTAAAACTGCAGTGAACCAAAGACAGTCTCAAAAACACGGTTTGAAATCGCTGAGTGGATCTCTGAGCTGAGTGAGTGGAGGCAGGGCTCATATGCATAGAACCAGGCATACTAAATGAGGCAAGGGTGTCGAGGTACATTTAACCCTCTGATGGTCTTAAAAAAAAAATCACACTTGTGGTCTTCGGGGTCTATTGGACCCCAGACAATAAAATTTAATTTTGTAACAGAACAATATTTTTTTTTCTAACAAATATAATTTTTCTCTATTTATTAATGTTTTTACTCAACATTTGTGCAGTTTTTGGAGGATTTATGATTTATTTTTAATTTCTATAAATAAATAAATAAATATTTATTTAAATAGGATTTTTACAAAAAAACAGCATTTTACGTTAAATTAAATTTATTAAAAACCCAGATTTCAAAATTTCATTCCTGGGGATACCATGGATAATTTTACAAGGTTTAATGTAAGATTTTTGCCCATTTTTTTTGAAAATACAGGTTAAAATTTTTAATAAATCACTTTAACCACTAGATGGCTATAGAGCTCCATAAGGCCTATATGCTATTTGAATTACTGAAAGATTCTAAAGTTTCTAAAGTTGGATTCAGTTGGATTCAGTTGGATTCATATATAAAAATTTTAAAACACAATTATAACAAAAATAAAATACTTTTTGTCAAAGTTTAGCATTTTTTTTGTACTGAAAAAAACAACAGTTTTTCAATAATGTTACAGTATGATTATAATCAAACCTGAACAACATGTTACACAAATAAATGTTGGAGTCTTAAGATTTTATCATTTATTTCAACTGAACTACAATAACAAATTAGCAAATAAAGCAGTAAAAAAAAAAAAATTGTAAAAAAAAAAAGATTTGCGTTATGTTCTGCGTTGTTTCTGATTTTGATGATGAATTTTGTCTATTTTGAGTCCAACGATAAATAAATATGTATTTATTTATTTATAGATATTTAAAAGATATAATAAATCCTCCAAAAACTGCACAAATGTTGAGTAAAAACATTAATAAATAAAGTAAATTTATATTTGTAAAAAAAAAAAAATATTGTTCTGTTACAAAATTAAATTGCATTTTTTGGGGTCCAATGGACCCCGAAGACCACGAGTGTGACTATTTTTGTCACGCCTACATAAAAACAGATAATGTTCCATTTTAAATTTTTTTTTTGTAGATCTAGGAAGTGTTGAGAGCCGTAGGAAGTTTCATACCATTTGGAAAAAGAGAACATTTTTATTAATTCAAGCAAAAGTCATTTGGGGTCCAATGGACCCCACCGTGCTCCAGTAGGTAGCTTTTGTAAACAAATATTTGTTAAAACTGTCATTATGTCCTCACAGTAGAATATGAGACAGATAATCTGTAGAAAAAATCGAGCTCCTCTGGCTCCTCCCTGTGGTCCTATTGCCATTTGCAGAAATACACCGCTCCCGGTCAGAAACAACCAATCAGAGCCAGGAGGAATGTCTTAGCAGTGTCAATCACGCTCGTGTACGCGCTGATCACCCCTCTCTTGCACAGCGCGAGCGCGTACCGTCGTTCGTGACTCTCCTGTTCGAACTCGTTCATCCAAATGAACGAATCTTTTTTCGAGTCATTTCGTTCATTCAACGAACGAAATGACTCGCAAAAAGATTTGTTCATTTCAAACGAGTCTTTTTCGGAGTCATTTCGTTCATTCAACGAACGAAATGATTCGAAAAAGATTTGTTCATTTTGATGAACGAGTTCAAACAGGAGAGTCACGAACGTGCATCACAGAACAGAGCAAGGCGAGCATTTGTGCTTATAAAACTTAAAGTTTTTTATTTATTTTTGAAATGACCGATCGTTTCGCTAGATAAGACCCTTATTCATCGTCTGGTATCGTTTAAAGCCCTTTGAAGCTGCACTGAAACTGTCATTTGGTCCTTGAAACGTTTGTGTCCTATTGAAGTCCATTATATGGAGAAAAAGCCTGAAATGTTTTCATCAAAAACCTTAATTTCTTTTCGACTGAAGAAAGAAAGACATGGACATCTTGGATGACATGGGGGTGAGTAAATTATCAGCAAAAGTTTTTTTTAAAAGTGAACTAATCCTTTAACGTTATCTTACTAGCTATTTATAACTTATAGAAAGAGTGCAACGTTATAAAGTTACATGTATTGCAAAATACATAATGATTTGAGGACCAAGTTTGTAGTCAAAGTATGGGCAGGCCATAGTCAATGTAAAGCATGTTGTTGATGTTTCGTCCCTATTAGTGAATGTTCCATAACTGTTTATAATCTGCCGTCATCGGTGGTCCTGCTTATTAGCCTGCGCGTTCACGGCAGGCTCCGCTGTGGGGGAGGAGCTGTGGAGGGAGGAGCTGTGGAGGAGGAGCTGTGGAGGGAGGAGCTGTGGAGGAGGAGCTGTGGAGGGAGGAGCTGTGGAGGAGGAGCTGTGGAGGGAGGAGCTGTGGAGGGAGGAGCTGTGGAGGGAGGAGCTGTGGAGGAGGAGCTGTGGAGGGAGGAGCTGTGGAGGAGGAGCTGTGGAGGGAGGAGCTGTGGAGGAGGAGCTGTGGAGGGAGGAGCTGTGGAGGGAGGAGCTGTGGAGGGAGGAGCTGTGGGGAGGAGCTGTGGAGGAGGAGCTGTGGAGGAGGAGCTGTGGAGGAGGAGCTGTGGAGGGAGGAGCTGTGGAGGGAGGAGCTGTGGGGGAGGAGCTGTGGAGGAGGAGCTGTGGAGGGAGGAGCTGTGGGGGAGGAGCTGTGGGGAGGAGCTGTGGAGGGAGGAGCTGTGGGGGAGGAGCTGTGGAGGAGGAGCTGTGGAGGGAGGAGCTGTGGGGGAGGAGCTGTGGGGAGGAGCTGTGGAGGAGGAGCTGTGGAGGGAGGAGCTGTGGGGAGGAGCTGTGGAGGGAGGAGCTGTAGCGCAGCAGAGAGCAAGGGGGTTGGACCTGGAAGTTGTGCTTGTTCAAATTTTCAGGCTAAGTCAACATTTTCTCAAAACTCCCTACTGCAACTTTAAGATATTTTAAGGCATGAAGACGCTTTTCTTTTTTTTTAAACGAAAAAACGTTTAAATGTCATTTTAGTGATGGAAGAGGAGTTTTAAGGGATAAAATGAATGAGCAATTCATTTCTGACCGTATTTATTAATCATTAGTTAATACAAATACAACTGTTCAGTGTTCGTTCACTGCCATTAAATAACAGTAATTTCAGTAAAGTTGAATTAGAAAATGTTGAAATCAATAAATGCTGTAGAAGTATTGATCATTTGCAGTTCATGTTAACTAACAAACTTAACTTTATTGTAAAGCATAAGAACTTTGTCTTTCATCAGAAAATAAGCATTCTATTTTTTAAATATTAATCTGATGAAGGGAACCCGAGTTCATTAATCAAAACCATCAGAAGAGTCGTGTATGAATGACACGAGAGAAGGTTTTTATTCCAAATAAAAGAAAAACAATGTTATTTACCGTCACCTACAGTACAAATACCAGAAAATAGAATCAAAGTGTGTGTAAAAAGTAATCCTGTAGAAACGGATGTTATGTACACAAGGCGACGCAAAAACCACTTATTGCACAAGAAAACAATAAAATCATATCTGTAATAATAATGATCAACTTAAAATACAATGGAGAAATAAGAAACTCTATAAGAAAACATTTAAGTTATTTAAAGGTGACTGCCAGCATGTTTTTTTTTTAAACATATGTATTTTTTTCCTTTGAAATACAGCAGAAATCGTAAGAAAAATTAAATGTTCAAAAGCCAGAAATCCATAACATTTCCTTACATTGAACGTTCACCTGTAACTTTAATAGCAGACTGATGGTTTATCGTAAATATCTAAAACACAAATGTCCAGTTTTTCCTCTCAGACTAGTTTAATGTTGAAGCCGAAGGTGTGTGAAGGATCTCTGGCTCTCTGAAACAGTAGTTTTACTCTCGTGTTTCGGGTTAAAGAGTCAGACTCGCAGTCATTTTACAGTCAAACATCAGTACAATTTCCCCAGAACGGACATATTTCATCTAAAATCAAGACAAAAATTGAAGTTTTGCATGAAGACATTTTAAGGGCCATTAATAAAATTACGTGATATAAACTCGCAATTGCGAGAAATAAACTCGAAATCTACTTTTTTTCTCAGAATTGCACATTTATAAATTGCAGTTCTGACTGTATAACACAATTCTGATTTTATAACAGGCAATTTTGACATTATAACACGCAATTGCAATTCTGACACACACACAAGGGTTTATTATTGTTACTAATTCTATAATAATAATAAAAAAAAAATAACAATGATGTCAGGACAGGATGATTGGTCCTAAAAACAGGATTTATCCCAGACAACAACATAGTGTCGGCCCAGATCCGGCACGCGTGGAATCCACATGAGGCCCGGATCTGGGCCGGATCTGGGCTGACACTATGTTGCCGTCTGTGATTTCTCTGAAGCAAAATATCATGTCTTTTATTCTTTTGATTTTAGGGTGAAATATGTTTTTTGTGAAATTCACACTCCGTTGCAGGTTCATATCGGCGACCCGTGAGAGAGAAAGTAGTACAAGCAAAGTCACATTTTACATAAAACGACATCATCACCCTCTTCATTTTCCATTCCTTTGCAGATTTTGGCAAATGCACGTACAGTCACACCTGTGCAAACACACATTTACACACTGCGAACAGATATTCCCATATATCCATGTAGTTTCAGAACTGTACACAGACAGGCTGAATGTTTTTACACATATATCTGGTTTACAGTCCCTCAGGAAGGCAACGCAAACATTTGTAAGGCAAGATCCATTTGACGCACACATTCTGCCATCCTGAGAAAGAAAAGTGTGAGGGCCGCGTAGCCCTTTAAAACACACGAGTGTATGTACAGAGAGTTTCAGAAGGCCGGTCCCAGCAGATCCGTGTGTTTCAGTCCCGTCGCTCTCCGTTCGCCTCACATTACAGAGGATTTGGGATTTCAGGAATGGAGAAATCTGACGCCTGAGAGACGAAATCAGTTTAAAGCAAAAGATTAATTTCCGTGTGGCTTAGTTTTCCTTCAGCTTCTCCTGGTACGTGTAAACAGTGGGAAAACTTGTTGACTCTTCTGTCTTTTTAGAGCTAATTTGTCTCATATTTGATGAAGTTTGCATTAGTGATTCTGTTATTTCCTGTTTGTTACTGTGAAGCTGCTTTAAAAACAATAAGTTCTAAAAAATGTAACATTGTAACACTGTAACTGTTCTCTTTAGAACTCTCAGCTGACACTTTAGCACTCTCAGCTGACACAATGTTTCACTTCGGTTTGAACACGTTTTTGAGCATCTAAGTATTCAACATTGAAACACTGTAACTGTTCTCTTAGAAATCTCAGCTGACACATCGTTTCACTTCGTTTTGGACACGTTTTTGAGCATTTAAGTATTCAATCAATCAAAATAAATTCTGGGCCACTGAGAATGTAACTTTTTTTAGGCAAATCCGCACTATTTTTCTGTCCAAACGTTCGACGCTTCACTGACTGCGCAACGCCATCTGTCGCGTGACGACGAACCTATCCTCATAACTGTCAGCGAGACATAACTCCGTGGATGACCTTTGACCTGTGATGTCACTGGTGGTGTTTGTCGCAGTCGTCGTCCAGGCATCCGTTCATGCGATGCGATTCGTCCCCGAAGGCGCCCTGTGACTGCAGAAGCTCGAACTCTTCGTCCAGAAAGTCCAGCGAGTTGTTGCTCGGGAGCCCGCGGATGGTGAACTTGTTGGAGACTTTAGCCCATTGCTCGCGGTTGGCGGCCACACGCTCGTAAAGCTCGGCCGAGCGTGGGAACAGTTCCTGCAGGAGCCTGGGACAAATCATCCGAGATGTTAACTTCTCATGTACTTTTTTTTTTTTTCATTTCAGAGGAAAAATACATACACTGTAAAAAATGATTGTGATTTTAACGGTAAAAGACCGTAAAAATGCTACAGTGAAAAACTGTTAATTGGTTAACAGAAAGTTTTTGTACTATATACGGTGAATAACTGACAGATCTAACCGTACATTTAATGTAATTTTACAGTAAAATACTGTTTAAATTTAAATACCAGTTTTTGGAAGTGAAAAAGAACAAGTCATTGTATAATTTACAGTGAAAAACTGTAAATTGACATTCCCACAATTCCCTGCGTGACACTTCACATTTAATGTTTTTTTGTTGAAATAACTGTTTCTTCATAGTTTTTCTTATTTTTTTCTAATCAGTTATGCACATTAGGGTTTTATGTTACATTAAATGTTGTTAAATTAATGTTTACTGCATTTTTTAAATTTCATGTGTGTTACCATGATGGTGTTTAGTGTTTTTTGTGAATGACACTGTGCAGCTTCTACATATTACACAATTAACTTTCTTGTAAAAAAGCTACTTGTGATGAGCTATGATTCATCATGTGACAGGTTTGGTAAATTAACATTATATCAGATAATGAAATACGTTTTTTTTACTGTAAATTTAAGTTAAGTCTGTAAAACCTAAAATGTTGCTACCGTATTTTTTACGGTAGATTTCTGGCAACCACAGAACCACAGTTTTTTACCGTAAATTTAACAGATTTTTTTTTTGCTTCTTTACAATAACCAAAAAAAACATACATGTCAATACAAAGACAACATTACAAACCATCATGGAAATTAAGTTCTCAAGATGTATTATATTTCCCTCATTTTGACAGCAACTATGTACAAGAATGAGGGAGCTACTTGTATTTCTTAAAAACATTACCTTACATATCATTTATGTTTTAAGAAAAGTCTGGGCAAATTGGTTTTATACAATCAGCCCATTTTCTCCATATTGATCAAGAATCTTCTATCTGGGTTCTTAAGGAAAAGGAAAGCTTTTCCATCACACATATATTGTGTAATATGTCAATCCATTCATGAACTGAAGTTGGCTCTGGTTTTAGCCATTTCCTTGTAATTACTTTTCTACTGGCTGCCAGAAGAATTGAACTTCTGATGGTTAAGAATATAAACACTTTCACTTCGAAAAGGTTAAATGATCCTGTAAAAAATAGTCACACGAATGAGACAAATTTCCAAACAACATCTCACTGAAAGCTAATTTTTTGAGATATCAAGCTCAAATTTGGAGCACAACTTGTTTAGATTTATAGAGTAACGTGATTTTGAAAATATATGTCATTAAAAATTGAAAATAGTATTTTTATGCATTTTTCATAAAAATTCACGTTAAATTCTGTTACCTTTTTAAACTTTTTTCACTTCAGCAATAATCTGCCAAGTGCTGTCTTTTGCTCTACAGCATTCATGATTTACGACAGTTTAAGTTGGGAATGTAATTTTCAGGTATATGCTCAAAAAGTGAATAAATGGATTATAAATACAGTGTAAATATAATTTAGTATAAAAAATCCCCTAAAAATACTAAATATTAAATAAAAACATTTTCAAACTAAAATATGATACATTAATTTCATAAAAAAATAAATAATAATTTTTGACCGACACGCAAAGAGCAACAGAGACGACACTCAGCAGATTTTGCGCTTATGGCCATTTTTATTTTATACAAAATAATTTGCCTCTAAAATTGCTAGAAAATCAAAGCCATATATCTAAACAAGTTGTGTTCCAAATTTGAGCCGCTAAAAGGCTTTAAAGTGAAAAAAAAAAAACCACACACACATACATACACATACAGGTCCTTCTCAAAAAATTAGCATATTGTGATAAAGTTCATTATTTTCCATAATGTAATGATAAAAATTATACTTTCATATATTTTAGATTCATTGCACACCAACTGAAATATTTCAGGTCTTTTATTGTTTTAATACTGATGATTTTGGCATACAGCTCATGAAAACCCAAAATTCCTGTCTCAAAAAATTTGCATATCATGAAAAGGTTCTCTAAACGAGCTATTAACCTAATCATCTGAATCAACTAATTAACTCTAAACACCTGCAAAAGATTCCTGAGGCTTTTAAAAACTCCCAGCCTGTTTCATTACTCAAAACCGCAATCATGGGTAAGACTGCCGACCTGACTGCTGTCCAGAAGGCCATCATTGACACCCTCAAGCAAGAGGGTAAGACACAGAAAGAAATTGCGGCGTGGCATGGAGGCAATCAGCCTGTGGCACTGCTGAGGTGTTATGGAGGCCCAGGATGCTTCGATAGCGGCCTTAAGCTCATCCAGAGTGTTGGGTCTTGCGTCTCTCAACTTCCTCTTCACAATATCCCACAGATTCTCTATGGGGTTCAGGTCAGGAGAGTTGGCAGGCCAATTGAGCACAGTAATACCATGGTCAGTAAACCATTTACCAGTGGTTTTGGCACTGTGAGCAGGTGCCAGGTCGTGCTGAAAAATGAAATCTTCATCTCCATAAAGTTTTTCAGCAGATGGAAGCATGAAGTGCTCCAAAATCTCCTGATAGCTAGCTGCATTGACCCTGCCCTTGATAAAACACAGTGGACCAACACCAGCAGCTGACATGGCACCCCAGACCATCACTGACTGTGGGTACTCCAGTGCTGCTTCTCTGTAGCCCAGGTCAGGCGCTTCTGCCGCTGTTTCTGGTTCAAAAGTGGCTTGACCTGGGGAATGCGGCACCTGTAGCCCATTTCCTGCACACGCCTGTGCACGGTGGCTCTGGATGTTTCTACTCCAGACTCAGTCCACTGCTTCCGCAGGTCCCCCAAGGTCTGGAATCGGTCCTTCTCCACAATCTTCCTCAGGGTCCGGTCACCTCTTCTCGTTGTGCAGCGTTTTTTGCCACACTTTTTCCTTCCCACAGACTTCCCACTGAGGTGCCTTGATACAGCACTCTGGGAACAGCCTATTTGTTCAGAAATTTCTTTCTGTCTTACCCTCTTGCTTGAGGCTGTCAATGATGGCCTTCTGGACAGCAGTCAGGTCGGCAGTCTTACCCATGATTGCGGTTTTGAGTAATGAAACAGGCTGGGAGTTTTTAAAAGCCTCAGGAATCTTTTGCAGGTGTTTAGAGTTAATTAGTTGATTCAGATGATTAGGTTAATAGCTCGTTTAGAGAACCTTTTCATGATATGCAAATTTTTTGAGACAGGAATTTTGGGTTTTCATGAGCTGTATGCCAAAATCATCAGTATTAAAACAATAAAAGACCTGAAATATTTCAGTTGGTGTGCAATGAATCTAAAATATATGAAAGTTTAATTTTTATCATTACATTATGGAAAATAATGAACTTTATCACAATATGCTAATTTTTTGAGAAGGACCTGTATATATAAATATATATATATAAAAATATATGATATA
>JAVALU010001329.1:22500-57500 GCA_030770095.1 Gila robusta
CATGGGCCAGCAAAGCATCATGGGGCAGCAAAGCATCATGGGGCAGCAAAGCATCATGGAGCAGTAAAAGTTAACTATAAGAAAACTTAAAAAATGTTGGGATTTTATTGAATTACATACTAAATTGAAATACTGCATCATAATGAAGCAATTTGTTAAAGATTTTGAAAGCATATTGCGTAGTTGTGCTTGTTGTATTTGTGATAACGCAATGAAACATGCCAAATTGTGCGACATAATTTTTGTCCAGGCTCTCATACAAAGAAATTATGAACATATGCAAAACAAGAGAACCAATGAAATATTAATAACTGATTATGTTGCAGTCAATGTATGCTTGTTGTTTTTCAATGCATTTATTTTGCATAGTAAAATAAACCTGTAGCTTTAATAAGAACGGACCACAAAATTATTTATTTTTCATTTCTTAACCAATAGAACCAAAACAAGACGCAGAAGGTTCACCTTTCTAGAGAACTTCTCAAAGATGTTGCAGCCGTGTGTGTTGAGGATCGCGATGGCCTGAGCAAAGTGATGTCTCTGAAACACACACACACACACACACTGAATCACTGAGTGTGTTTGAGCAGCAGAGGGCAGCAGACACAAGTGTAACAATCACAAGTGTGATGAAACAGATCCAAACTGTTCTATGATCTGTCTGTCGAACCACACACACACGCACGCACACACACACACACACGCACACACACACACATACACACACACACGACCGCACACTCATCTGTCAATCAACCACAACAACAGCTTCTGTATGGCTTTAAAGGAGTAGTTCACTTCAGAATTATAATTTCCTGATAATTCACTCTCCCGCACGTCAGCCAAGATATTAACGTCTTTCTTTCTTCAGTGGAAAAGAAATGAAGGTTTTTGAGGAAAACACTCCAGGATTTTCTCCATATAGTGACTTCAATGGAGTCCAACGGGTCGAAGGTCCAGATGTGAGTTTCAGTGCAGCTTCAAAGTCTCGACACGATCCAGCCGAGGAATAAGAGTCTGATCTAGACTAACCAGCGCACATTTTACAAAGAAATAAACATTTATATTCTTTATAATCACTAATGCTGGTCTTGCACGAGCTGTGATGCGACACACACATTATGTAATCAAAATCTAATTTTCTCCTCCAACTTCAAAATTGTCCGACATCGTTGTTTTACCTTTTATTTATAATTTTTTTTTTTGTAAATGGCGTTTGGCTTTGTCTTTGCACATTTGCTTTGTAAACACTAGATCTGTTCCTCCGTCTACGTCACGCGTGACCTTTCACCCTGATGACGTAATGTGTGTCGCATCACAGCTCGTGCAAGACCAGCATTTCTGGATAAAAGAATATAAATGTTTATTTAGTTATAAATGTGCGCTGGTTAGTCTAGATCAGACTCTTATTCCTCGGCTGGATCGTGTCGAGACTTTGAAGCTGCACTGAAACTCACATCTGGACCTTCGACCCGTTGGACTCCATTGAAGTCACTATATGGAGAAAATCCTGGAGTGTTTTCCTCAAAAACCTTCATTTCTTTTCCACTGAAGAAAGAAAGATGTTAATATCTTGGATGACGTGGAGGAGAGTAAATTATCAGGAAATTATAATTCTGAAGTGAACTACTCCTTTAACATAAAACAACTGCTCAACCATTGGTTTAATTTGAGACAAACAGAGTTATTAGATATATGAACTGAAATAAAACCAAATAAAATATAAATGAAACGTACTAAACTGAAGTATTAAAATAACTAAATAAACATAAGTAGTAGATATACATAAAAAAAAATAAAAAAGACAAAACCTCAAAAGTGCTAAAACTTACTAAAATTAGAAGAAAAACAGAAAAGAAAAAAAGAAAAACTTGAAAATATTAATAAATACTATAATAGCATCTCAATGATACTGTATTTGTGTGTGTGAGTGAGTGAGTGAGTGAGTGTGTGTGTGTGTGTGTGTGTGTGTACCTCCATCACAGATCCCTCTGAACTGTACAGAGCAGTGTGTGTGTGTGTGTGTGTGTGTGTGTGTGTGTGTGTGTACCTCCATCACAGATCCCTCTGAACTGTACAGAGCAGTGTGTGTGTGTGTGTGTGTGTGTGTACCTCCATCACAGATCCCTCTGAACTGTACAGAGCAGTGTGTGTGTTTGTGTGTTTGTGTGTGTGTGTGTGTGTACCTCCATCACAGATCCCTCTGAACTGTACAGAGCA
Source organism: Gila robusta (assembly GCA_030770095.1). Classification (NCBI taxonomy): domain Eukaryota; kingdom Metazoa; phylum Chordata; class Actinopteri; order Cypriniformes; family Leuciscidae; genus Gila; species Gila robusta. The sequence continues at coordinate 24,721 of JAVALU010001329.1, forward strand.
GTGTGTGTGTGTGTGTGTGTGTGTGTGTGTACCTCCATCACAGATCCCTCTGAACTGTACAGAGCAGTGTGTGTGTTTGTGTGTGTGAGTGTGTGTGTGTGTGTGTGTGTGTGTACCTCCATCACAGATCCCTCTGAACTGTACAGAGCAGTGTGTGTGTTTGTGTGTGTGTTTGTGTGTGTGTGTGTGTGTACCTCCATCACAGATCCCTCTGAACTGTACAGAGCAGTGTGTGTGAGTGTGTTTGTGTGTGTGTACCTTCATCACAGAACCCTTTGAACTGTACAGAGCCACGTGTGAGTGTGTGTCTGTGTCTGTGTGTACCTCCATCGCAGATCCCTCTGAACTGTACAGAGCAGTGTGTGTGAGTGTGTTTGTGTGTGTGTGTGTGTGTACCTCCATCACAGATCCCTCTGAACTGTACAGAGCCGTACGTGTGTGTGTGAGTGTGTTTGTGTGTGTGTGTACCTCATCACAGATCCCTCTGAACTGTACAGAGCCGTGTGTGTGTGTGTGAGTGTGTTTGTGTGTGTGTGTACCTCATCACAGATCCCTCTGAACTGTACAGAGCCGTGTGTGTGTGTGTGTGTGAGTGTGTTTGTGTGTGTGTGTGTGTGTACCTCCATCACAGATCCCTCTGAACTGTACAGAGCCGTACGTGTGTGTGTGAGTGTGTTTGTGTGTGTGTGTACCTCATCACAGATCCCTCTGAACTGTACAGAGCCGTACGTGTGTGTGTGAGTGTTTGTGTGTGTGTGTACCTCATCACAGATCCCTCTGAACTGTACAGAGCCGTGTGTGTGTGTGTGTGTGAGTGTGTTTGTGTGTGTGTGTGTGTGTACCTCCATCACAGATCCCTCTGAACTGTACAGAGCCGTGTGTGTGTGTGTGAGTGTGTTTGTGTGTGTGTGTGTGTGTGTGTGTGTACCTCCATCACAGATCCCTCTGAACTGTACAGAGCAGTGTGTGTGTTTGTGTGTGTGTGTGTGTGCCTCCATCACAGATCCCTCTGAACTGTACAGAGCAGTGTGTGTGTGTGTGTGTGTGTGTACCTCCATCACAGATCCCTCTGAACTGTACAGAGCAGTGTGTGTGAGTGTGTTTGTGTGTGTGTGTGTGTACCTTCATCACAGAACCCTTTGAACTGTACAGAGCCACGTGTGAGTGTGTGTCTGTGTGTGTGTGTGTGTGTGTGTGTCTGTGTGTACCTCCATCGCAGATCCCTCTGAACTGTACAGAGCCCCGTGTGAGTGTGTGTCTGTGTGTGTGTGTGTGTGTGTGTGTGTGTGTGTGTGTGTACCTCCATCACAGATCCCTCTGAACTGTACAGAGCCGCGTGTGTGAGTGTGTGTGTCTGTGTGTACCTCCATCACAGATCCCTCTGAACTGTACAGAGCCGCGTGTGAGTGTGTGTCTGTGTGTGTGTGTGTGTGTGTGTGTGTACCTCCATCACAGATCCCTCTAAACTGTACAGAGCCACGTGTGAGTGTGTGTCTGTGAGTGTGTGTGTGTGTGTGTGTGTGTGTGTGTGTGTGTGTGTGTGTACCTCCATCACAGATCCCTCTGAACTGTACAGAGCCGCCAGGACGGATTGCTGGAGAAAACAATAAATAATCATTTATTACATTTCATGCAATCAACTGTTCCACAGAGTTCCACAACTGCAGTGTTTCTGACGTACCGAGTCGACCTGGAAGGAGTTGTTGGTTCCTCGATGGTCCAGATCGTGACACATGCAGGACACAAACAGCGCCAGGATCTCTATATCTCTGCCACAAACACACATACACTCAGACAACACAAACAGCAGTGTCTTCTTCAGTAACTCAGTGTGTGTGTTTGTGTGTGTGTGTTCTTACTCGAGGTAATTGGCTAGTTCCAGGTTCTTGTAAAGCAGGTAGCAGAAGTGTGAGACGGAGAACGTGTGTGTGTGTGTCTGTGTGTGTGTGTGCGTGCGTGTGTGTGTGTGTGTGTGTGTGTGCGTGTGTGTGTGCGTGCGTGCGTGTGTGTGTTCTTACTCGAGGTAGTTGGCTAGTTCCAGGTTCTTGTAAAGCAGGTAGCAGAAGTGTGAGACGGAGAACGCGCGCGTGTGTGTGTGTGTGTGTGTGTTTCTGTTTATATTACATTGTGGGGACCAAATGGCCCCACAAGTATAGTAAAACCTGAAATCACCTACATTGTGGGGACCAGCCAGCGGTCCCCATGAGGAAAACAGCGTATAAATCATACTAAGTAATGTTTTTTGAAAATGTAAAAATGCAGAATGTCTCCTGTGATGGGTAGGTTTAGGGATAGGGGCAGTGTAAGGGGACAGAATATACAGTTTGTACAGTATAAAAACCATTACGCCTATGGAAATATGCCTAAGGTCCCCACAAGTATAGCAAAACAAACCTGCGTGTGTGTGTGTGTGTGTGTGTGTGTGTTCTTACTCGAGGTAGTTGGCTAGTTCCAGGTTCTTGTAAAGCAGGTAGCAGAAGTGTGAGACGGAGAACGCGTGCATCCAGTTGTGATATGGAGGGTCTCTATAACCCTTCTTCACCATCAGACAAAACCTAAACAACAGGAAAACCACCATAACACGTTTTATTCGACATGAATCTCATTATGGATTCCTCTCAGTTGATTGACACTCCATCAGTCTGAAGTGTAACATCCCTCTATGATGTCAGACATGACTTATAGATGAGGAGCTCCGTTGCCTGGCAACAGCATCAGCATCAGCGAGTCTTTGCTCAGGTGAGATACTGATCAAATATACATGAGGTCAACAGAAGATTGACAAGACTGTCAAAGGAATCAAAGTCAGTGTGTGTAACCAACATGTCATGTGACAAGGGAACTCGCGCCGCGTCTGAGAATTGTGCGCTGTGGGAACGCCTCTCTGTGATTGGGTCGTGAAGCATGTGTGAAATCCATCCAATGGCGTGACTGAACATCATGTGACATCATGACCGGGAAACTATAAAGCATAACCTGAACCAAACAGTGTTAGCTTCTGTATCGTGTTTGTCTGTCACAAGCATATACATTTCATTGTATTAGACAGGAGTTATTTATAAGTATAAAATGGCGAGCAAACAGCAGTTTAAATCCCTCGCTACATCACAGGTGGGGATACACACGATTGGTGTGTTGTTTGTGAGCGGAGCTCTTGAGGCTTTAGAGACGAGCTCTGGCTTTTCTCTGTCCTCACCTGCCAGATCTAGAGCCTTATCTCAGGGTTTGTAAGCACATGCTCAGCGGTTTCATCAGCCCGAGTGACGCTATTCAGCTCTGAGGAGTTGGATGTTCTTAGCACTGAGGCAGGAGATGTTGAGGACTCGCCACCTCACACTTCTGCTTATGAGGAGCTAATGGAGGTTGTAACTTGTGTCTTGGCCAGATTAAACATCGACTGGCTGGCTGAGAAACAGTAAGATCATCATTAAAGTAAGCTAGACGAACGTTTCCTGCCCTCTAGATCACAACCTTTTCGTCAGGGACTGACTTTTTTCCTCATCTCTTCAGTTCTCGCGCATGCGTCGTGGCGCTCTCGTGAACTCACATCAGAGGCCCACAGAGAAGGAAATGAATAATTGAAATAAAGTCGTTATTTTTGTTTGTTTTTTGCGCACAAAAAGTATTCTCGTCGCTTGATAAACTTAAGGTTGAGCCTCTGTAGTCACTTGGGCTATTTAAACAATGTCTTTACTAACTTTTCTGGACCGGCAGAATGAAATTGCCTAGCAGTCTATGGAGGAGTGAACCAGCTCTCAGATTTCATCAAAAATATCTTAATTTGTGTCCCGAAGATGAATGAAAGTCTTGCTGGGTTGAACAACATGAGGGAGAGTAATTACTGACAAAATTTTCATTTTTGGGTGAACTATCCCTTTCAGTTCTCAGACTTTGAATTATTCCTCCATCCTGGGGCTGAAGGAACACGGCTATGGGGCGAAGTCTAAGGTTGAAGACACGCTAGCTAGATATCTCTCGGATAAAGTGTATTCGGTGGCAGGTCAGGCTGCGGCATGTCTGCACACCATGTCCATTCTACAGGAATACCCGGCTGACCTGCTAGGAGACCTGGATGAGGGCGAGGGTGTGAGTCCGGGACACAGATATACAGTCAAACCATTATTTAGACATCATAAATCATTTTTGATATTTTTTTTACTAGTGGGTACTATATAGTTCACTAGGACACTATAGTTCATTTATGTAAGTGAGGATAGCAAAATAAAGTAAACTGTGACATATTATACCCAAAAATTCTTCATACAGTGGACTACCAGTAAAATGTATAATAATTTGGGACCAAAATAGTTTTTTCTTTAATTGCTAATGCAACCTTTTTACACCACAGACTGAACAACATGAAGCATTGCTTGGTAATTGGTTGACCTAAATTGGTATTATTTAATTGTGTAGTTAATTTAACAGCTGACAGATATTCAACATAATTCATTTCTGAGATAGTTTAACAGAAGATGGATAAAACCAGTGAAATATCAACTGATTTGATAACTCTGAGTTCTTGTCATATTTTATTACCATTTTCTAAACTATAGCGAATAAACTGTGATGAAATGTTGAAGGTGTCTGAATAAATTGTGGTTTGACTGTATTTCACCGGGCCACCAAGGAGATGAGCAAGTCAATCGGCCGGTCTATGGAAGCCCTGGTGGCTACAGAGAGACATCTATGGCTAAACTTGCCAGGAATAAAAGAGAAAGACAAGAGTTTTCTCATGAACGCCCCACTTTCCTCTCTTGGCCTCTTCAGCAACGCTGTCACCTCAGTGGTCGAGAGGTTTCAGGAGGCAAAAAGCAAGCAGAGGCGTTCCAGTTTGGTCATTCTCCACCGGATCACCACTTCAGGGCACCAAATTGGCTCGAGAGACTGGTTCCCTTTGTATATTTTTTGGCAGAGTGGAAGCTTCTGCCAAATATATCTCAATGGGTCTTGCACTCCATAGAAAAGGTTACCTAATTCAGTTGGGTCTCGCCCACCCCGGTTCAGGCTCTGGTTATGAAACAGGAGGTAAAAGCTCAGTTGGGGATGGAGGCCATACAACATGTTCCTCCGTTCAGGTTTTACAGCCAGTATTTTATTGTTCTGGAAGAAGGAACTAAAATTGTCAAATTTTAGATCTGCGCCAACTATATCGTTCGGTAAAGAAGCTCAAGTTCAAAATGCTGACTTTGAAGCAAATCATGTCACAAATCAGATCTGAGGATTGGTTTGTCACGATAGATCTCAAGGACGTATACTTCCATTTATCTATCCTTCCACAGCAAGTCAAGTTACCTTCATTTATACAGCGCTTTTAACAATATAGATTGTTTCAAATCAGCTTTACAGTGATAATAGGAGATTACAGTAACAGAGATTGTTTAGGCTTTACAGCAGCTCTAGAATAAAGTTATTGTCCAGCTAAAGTTAGTTTTGATTGATTTACTTCCGTTGCAAAGATCATTAGTTATTAACTTTGGGAGCCGCTAACACGACACCGTTTTAACTGTAAACAGAAAACTTTGAACGCGTTCTGGACGTTCATTTACACAACAAACTTTCCTGGTGGCTCGAGAACACAAACTGTGAAACAGGTTCCAAGGTGCAAGTTTTGAGAATGTTATCATCTACGAGTAAACTTCAAAACCGTGAATCTGTGAAAATGGTGACGGCGTGCACATGCATATTACGTATTTAGTCTATAGCTATGCGCATTTTAATATATATGTGCACAGGCGCATGGTCTTTCTTTACAAAGTCACATCACCAAATTACTTGTCTGGCAGCATAATACAGAATTATTTTTTTAAAACAGGAAGTTCCTGAGGTTTTCTTTCGGGGGCGAAGTATACCGACACTGGGTTCTTCCTTTTGGCTTAGCCTTGTCCTCCACACTTTCTCCAAATGTGTGGATGAAGCACTGGCTCTGTTCTGACTCAAGGGCATTCGCTTGATGAGCTACATAGACAACTGGTCGATCTTAGCTCAGTTGGAACAGTTTGGCATCGAGAATGTCGTTCTCGCCCATATGAGAGAGTTTGTGTTAACATTGAATGCCAAGAAGAGTGTGAGAGAAACACTTCTTTAGGCATGGTGTGGGATTCAACGACGGTGCAGGAACGTCTTTCTCCTGCTTGTATAGAGTTGATTCTCAGGCTGGTCCTCTCCACACACATTTGTGAGGATTTATAACCTGGATTTAGGCTCTACATCAGCTCTTGTCTTAGCGCTGCTCTTTACGATTCCACACAAGACAGGCCCTTGTCAGTATGGCGGTGTGGGTATAAACCAAGCGGCAACCTTCCCATCTCTCTCTTGAAACCAACACGGAAATGACTTAAACTGCAGTTCATCGACTGGCCACTAGAGACCGGCTGCAGAAGAGACTCAATCCCATAGACCCTCATGTTAAAATGCCCAACTTTACAGCAGAATAAATATGTTTCCAGTCTGGTGCAAAAAGTGGTTTTGGTCTATATAGCTAATTTTGCTCTTCATGACGACTGTGAGGGGGGTGAATTTTTTTATAACTCATCCATTTAAATTATATTGAGCCTTAAAGTTCTGTCATGGTATGACATGACATGGTTACGGTCATAACCTGAGACGATTTCTGAAATATTTTTCTTTTCACAATCTTTGTTATTGACCTAGGGGCAATCAGACAGAAAGGACAGGTGTGTGTCTGTACCTGGCTAACGTGTGCAGGTCGATCTTATAGGTGTTTATGAAGCCCATGTCTTCAAACATGCTCAGAACGCCCTGCGAGAGACAAACAGACAGACATCATCAGTGTTTCTCTTCAGTCGGTCCATGTGAATCTCGTCGGTTGTGTGTGTGTCGGTACCATAGGCGTGCTGTCGTCCGACAGAGATCGCGGCGTGTAAGTGAACTCTGCAAAGTTGGGGTGGATTATCTGGACCGGCTCGACGCCGGTGTCCAGAAGTTTAGTGACCTCTTCCTCCGACACCTTCATATGGTACATCATCATTTCATTGGCCAGATGACTGCGGAACTGAGCCTCGTGGACCTTCTTATACAGGAGAGACTGACACACACCACACCCCACCACACACACACACACCACACACACACACCCAGATATAAATAAATAAATAAAGATATTACACATATATAAACACAAATGCATAATTATATAATGTATATATAATATAGCGTATAATGTATATTTGTATAGCACAATAATAAATAAAACAAATAAATAATACATAAAAAGTAATAATAAATATTAATACATTAATAGTACAAAATCATATAAATTGTAAGAATTAGTAGTATAAAATATTATATAAATTTTATAGATTATTAGCAGCAAAAACTAACACATTGTATAGATTATCAGCACAAAATAGTATTATATATATATATATACACAGTGCTTAGCGTATTAAGTGAACACACCCATGCTAAAGTTGAATAAAAAGAGGAATAAAAAAAATCATCTTTTGGAAATTGATCTTAATGCTTTAATCAAAAAAGAGGAAAAAAACAAACTTTAAGGACACCAATTCTCTTTGTGAATGAATAATATGTATCGTAATTAAATAAATGTTTTTCCTTAAAATACAGGTTGCGTAAGTCAGCACACCCCTATGTTAAATTTGCAATATGGAAGGGAACTTTATCAGGATGCATAGTATATATATATTGTGTATGTAGTACAAAAATAAATAAATAATAATAAATATTTAATAATAAATAAAAACGTAATAAAATGTAAATAATAATAAATTAATAGTACAAAATCATATAAACGGTATGAATTAGTAGTACAACATATTATACATATATATATATATATACACATAACAAAAATAAATGCATTTCTAAGATACATTTCTAAGCTATTGAGTTGTGTTTTTCAGTGATGTAGAAACTCGTACATGAGCGATACTGATGCCACAGTAAATGGAGAAGGCCGTCGCCAGATCCTCATCAAAACGATTGAACCACGGACCGTTAGTTTTATTCACCAGCTCTGCCACTCCAATCACCTCTGATGAGAAACCAAAGAGTCAGTCAGGCAGACACACACACACACACACACACACACACACACACACAGAGGTCAGGACAAGCAGAGTTCGATGTTCTCGTCGTCTCTGAGATCTTATGGTTGATGCACGTCAACATCGCTTTGACTAAAAAGTCTCTGATTGCCCTTAACATCTCTACAAGCGAGCAGAACGACTACAGCACAAAACATCCCTCACACACACACACACACACACACACACACACACACACAGAGAAAGATAATGCCCTCGAGTACACACGCATTTAATGTCCGCTTCGAGTTCATTCTCTCTGAAGCGTCTGCCTTTAGCGGTTCATTTTAACGTGTTTGTTCGTGGTAATTGTGTTTGTAACGTGTGTCAGGACTGAACCTTTACTGCTTTAACAATGTAAATCTACAGCAGCTTTCACTAGCATACTCTAAAAAAAACATTTTTCTAAACAAAGATTATTGGAGTTTGTTTTACAAGAAAATAATATATCTATATCTATATTTAGATAGACTGATATATTATTATCTTGTAATATATTTTTACAACTTCAAAATTTCATGCCTAATTCAATGTATAACTTGTCGTTTCTTTGTAAATATTTTTGAAATTCACAAGCAATTTATTCACCAAATCCTACACCAATTTTCTTTTCAGTGTAATCTACATGTTATTTTAGGGTTTATTGATATAATTGGTTCTAATTTCCTTCATATCAATGTAAAATCCATTTACCTAACAATGACATCACTCTACAGGAAGTGACCTCATTTTGGAGGGAAATCAACAGCACAAATAGTACGTGTTATCAATAAAACTGATGGATTCTGTGATGTTACTGTAGTCGTTGACCCTCTTTGATCAAGTTACAAAAATGAGTTTATCCAATAGATATAAATATATATAATATTATCAAATATAAAAATTAATTTAAAGTTGAAGTCCTCATGTAAATTAAATTTAGCTCTTTAATTACATCCGGTTCATTTTGTGTACATTATCAAGTTATAATTAATAAAGTTTTAGGTTTCTAAGCTTGACCAGGCCAGGGCAAAAATGACACAAATTTTGCAATTTTTTTTATTTATTTTTGTGATAATATTGTGAAATATTGTGACTTGAAAGAACTGGCTCCAGGGTTGCGGTGTCTGACCTTCGTTCTCGTCCTTGATGGGGAAGCAGAGTATGTTCCTGGTCCTGAAGCCCGTGCTGTCGTCCACACCGCGGTAAAACAGCGGGTGGGAATACGCATCCTTAATGTTGAGGATCTTCCCAGTGGTGGCGACATGACCCGCGATCCCCTGATCCGCCGGGATACGAAACTCCTTCTGTTTATTACAGAGAGAGACACTTACTCAGCTCTATAATAACACACACACACACACACACACACACACACACACACACACACACACACACACAGAGTCTGGTTCGCTATCTTTGTGGGGACTCTCCATAGACGTAATGGTTTTTATACTGTACAAACTGTATATTCTGTCCACTTACACTAACACACACACACACACACACACACACACACAGTCTGGTTCGCTATCTTTGTGGGGACTCTCCATAGACGTAATGGTCTTTATACTGTACAAACTGTATATTCTGTCCCCTTACACTTACTCTACACACACACACACACACACACACACACACACACACACACCACACACACACACACACACACACACACACACACACACCTCGTCATCGCTCACGACTCCTCCATCAAACACTTTGGCCACCAGTTCATGACTGACTCGATCCAGCAGGAACACAGAACAACTGGGAGATAAAGAGAGAAATCACTAAAATAACACTGTGAAACCTGAATAAATAGATCTGTTTCATCTCTGTCTGCGTTAGACGTGTGTGTGTGTGTGTGTGTGGGTGTGTAATCTGTTTGATTAAATGTTACAATATTTGACTGGAGGTAATTGATATTTATGAGGCTGCTGTTCTTGTCACGCGAACAGTTGCGAGGCTGGAATTGGTTTGGACGAAACCCAAAACGATCAGAGGCGTAATTAAGCGTGTGTGTAAGAGAGTGTGTGTAAGAGAGTGTGTGTGTGTCTCACATCTCAGCGTTGCTCAGGTTTCTGGCCTCGACGATGATCTCCTGCAGTAATACAGACACGTCATCTGAACGAGAGAGAGACACAGTCAGATAAACGGCATCATTCCTCATGAAGTGTTTAAACACAGATCATCACACATCCACACAGTTTAATCTCCACATGAACACCGTCTGTAATGTCACTGGAATCTATTTATGAGTTTGATTTTATTACTGTAACCTTTTATTACATTAACCAGCATTAAATGACTGCGTAACTATTGATGAAAGATGCAACATCAGCCTGTGTCAAACTACAGATGAACATTACCCATCATCCCACACGGCCTCCATGACATCAGCCAAATGACCTTCATATATTTATATATATACACTCATATATACAACTTTATATAAAGAGCTGGAGATAATATAGATACAGTTTGCAACAAAATCAAGCAGTTGATATTTTGAGGTGTTTTTTGATGACAGATAATGAAGACAAACAAGTTATAAAAAAACATAATAACGTCACAGATGATTCATTCAATGACAGACTAAGAATATGAATTATGAGAGTAAATGTTAAACGTTCAGATTTATTCATGCGGGTTTGACTCACCGAGGTGTGTGAAGAGATTCTTCGCCACTTGAAGAAGAGCCTGAAGAAAGACAAGAGTCACACATCAAGAATGACACAACGACAAATGTGTGTGTGTGTGTGTGTGTGTGTAAGTGTGAGAGTGTGTGTGTGTGTGAGGGTATGTGTGACTGTGAGGGTGTGTAAATGTGAGTGTGAGTGTGTGTGTGTGTGTGATTCTCTCCATCGTCGCGACAACCATCGGCACTGATCCTCAACAAACTCGTCTCCATGTGTGTGAGTGTGTGTGAGTAGGTGTGTGTGTGTATATATACACCTGCTTCAGCTGCAGTGATGAGCACTAAAGCATTTGCATACAGAAGTCTTAAAGGTACAGTAGCAGAAACGTCTTCTCACCTGACACTCAAACTTGAGCTTCTGCTCCTTCTGGAAGGCCAGTGTGCTCGTGAGAACCGTCGACGTGTAACAGAAACAGTGTTGAATCACGTGCTCGTCGGCCTCCGTGTACCTGAAAACACACCGGGAACACACACAACAGTACTGCATCAAAAACACACACAAATTATGATTAAATCAGAGGTCAAACTAAGTATTATATGAGCCGTTTTATTTTACACACACTTCAGTCCAGACGCACACACACACACACACACACACACACACACACACACACACACACACACACACACACACACACACACACACACACAAACAAACACACACAAACACAAACACAAACACACACACTCACACTCACACACACACACACACACACACAAAAACCACATCGTTTAAATGTCCTCTAGAACTGAAATATGAAAAGAACGACAGAACGAATGAGAGAAACAGATGGAGAGATGAAACCGAGAAAAATTCAATATTAAATATCAAACGGTCAGATCTCGGCGTGAGGAATTTCATTTCCTTTATCAACGCGAGACGCAGCGCTTCAGTCCAGACGCAGACACACACACACACACACACACACACACACACACACACACAATCTCCGTCTGCATCGTGTCATTCGTTCAGACGCCAGAGTTTATTAGCACACAAACTCTGTTAAAAATCTGATGGAATACCAGTCAAAAGTGTTAAAAGTGGAAACTGTGATACACTACAATTCAAAAGTTTGGTGTCAGTAAAATTATATAATATATGCTTTAATACTTTTATTTGACAAGGATGCATTAAATTGATCTAAAGTTTTTGCACATGAACACACACACAGGTTCAACTATAATAGCTCAAAATAAATATTATATGAGCTGTTTCGTTGCACTTTTTAAACATATTTAACTTTTATAAGAGATTATTGCAACCCTGTTATCAAAACTTGGGATGTGTGAATACTGTTTAAAACCATGATTTATGAGTTTTTGTTATTTGTAGCAGCAATAAACATTTAAAAGAAAATATCAATGAACATCTAGGTCAAAAGTTCATTAAAAATAGAACAGAATGGCTTACAAATTAATCTTAAACTAAGTTGAAAAATTTCCCATTGATTTTTTTTCACAAATATATATTCTAATATTATCATAAATGCTAGTATATACAGTATAATATACTAATATTTTATATAAGTGACAGTAAAGACATTTATAATGTTACAAGAGATTCTATTTCAAATAAATGTTCAGATGAATGCGGATGATTTAGTCATTTTTACTCATGCTAAGAGTTTTGAAAAAGCTTTGATTCTGCAGTGACCAATATATCCAGGATTGGCTTATTGAACAGGTTTATTATTGAACATAAAACTGTGTGTATGATGTGTGCAAAACTGTTAGTAGAGATGACACATTCACATGTATTCCTGAGAGGAGAGGCGCTGGGAATCGTTAAAGAGTTTACGTATCTTGGCTTACTTTGGATTCTACTCTTAAACTTTAAAAGTCAAGTAAAAAAGTTTTAATTTAAAGCATTTTAAGTACATGAGGCCATTTTTGAAAGTCGTGCTGCAAGGTTGTATTTACATTTAATGATTTTTTTCACATATTCAGTATTGCTTTAATAGTTGGTAATTCATAAGTGACTCAAAAGTTAATAGAATCACTGTATAAGAAGGAAATAAAAGTCTTGGATGAAAAACCTTCTCATTTCATTACTGTAACATTCTAAAAAAAATAGGGATGCACCGAATCCAGGATTCGGCCGAATATTGGGCTTTTTAACGGGGTTCGGTTTCTGCCGAACCTTATAAATTTTTTTCCACCGAACCGAACCCAAAGCTTGCACTATACGCGCGCTACGTCAACGTCACGCTGCCGTTGATTACGGGAAGCTGTTTACGTTAGGCTTGTTCGACTTGAACCGGCGCTGCACAGACCGATCAGTGAATGACATCAAAGTACTGCGAGAGCGAATAGAGAGAGCAGAAGGCTTCTTATGCTTTTGAATTGCTCTCGCGGTATTTTGATGTCAAACCGATCGGTCTGTGCAGTGCCGGTTCAAGTCGAACAAGCCTGTAGTGTAACGCGTTGTGTCAGGAAGAAAAATAGGGATAGCTCACAGCTAAAGTTATTGCAGAGGCCAGACAGACTTATGGAGGCGATTGGCATCTCACAACTCGCACTTTATTCCCCAATCGAACTTGTGTAACTGTCTGTCACACGTTCTACCGTCCACAGCGTTACTTAACAAAATAAGATAAAAATGAGCATCAAACAGAAATAAATAACCCGCATACATGGGGTGTTCGAGGCGCACGGCACATACAATACAGACTGCAGACAGTTCAACAGGGAGCGCGCAGCTCTTAAAGGGGCCACGCCTTATTTCCACTCGTTACAGTAGGTGGACCGTTCGAATGCAGTAGGCTGTGAGAAAGTGAAAATGGAACTCGTGAGCAGGAAAAGTGTTGTTTAGCAGTACTTTCAGACAAAAGAAGCCAATTCAAGTCGAGCTACATGTTCAAAAAATGCAGATTTGTCTCGTGGTGGCAAGGACCCTAAACAATACACAACTTTGCCGCTGTTAAAATGCATAATGTTGCTTATTCTTTTTTTTCTTTCTTTTTTTACAGTTAAAATAAAATAAAATGAAAAATCCACGTTGTTTACTTCATTAATGTGTTTACTGTGTTAATGGACTGAGGATGGGAGTAGGATTCGGTATTCGGTTTTGGATTCGGCAGAATCTTAACCAGTGGATTCGGTATTCGGCCGAACCCCACAAATCTGGATTCGGTGCATCCCTAAAAAAAAAAACACAATTTATTGAGTTTTTAATTTTTTTTAATTTTTTTATATGCCACTTGTATTTATAAGGTCTGGCATGAGCCTCCGTTAAACGAGTTTATAAAACAAAGGGATTGTGAAGTGCCATACAGGCAAACATCTTTTGTATTATTATTATATTATATTTAACATTATACTATTGTAGTATTATCTGTAACAGGGAGCAAATATTGAAATAGTTTAACGCAGACAACAAGACACCGTTCTACTTATCACACTTGTTAAAGATCGTCTGAAGAAGTGGCTTATGACGAATCAGCTGAGTAAACATTATTCTTAGTGATTTTAATAATGTGTTTGGGGTATTGTCTCTTTGTAGTGTTGTGTGTATAGCTGAGTATTTGTTGTGTGTATCTGTCTAGGGACTGCGGATGTAAATTAGCAATGTTGCCATAATCCGGCTTGTTTACATTTTGTATTTTATACTTATGTTCATTAATATGCTTTGTCCCTATCAAATAAATAATCAAACTTTCTATTCATAAAAGAATCCTGACAAACCAAATGCATCACATTTTCCACAGAAATATGAGCTGTTTTCAACACTGATAATAATCATAAATGTTTCTTGATCATCAAATCATCATATTATAGTGATTTCTGAAGGATCATGTGACACTGAAGACTGGAGTAATGATGCTGAAAATTCAGCTTTGATCACAGGAATAAATTACACTTTACTATATATTCACATAGAAAACAGCTGATTTACACTGTAATAATATTTCACTGTTTTACTGTATTTTTGATCAAAAGCATGATCCTGTGTTGATACACACCTCAGTCCCCCGAGCTTGTTGAAAGTGCACGCTAGCGCCACCACCTGTCCCGTGGCTTGACTGATGACAGGAACACACAGCATCGAGTTCGGCTCGAACCCCAATAAACTGCTCAATAACCCACGCTCCTCCTGCACACACACAACCAGCATATGGGGATCAGTGTGTGTGTGTGTGTGTGTGTGTGTGTGTGTGTGAGTGTGAGAGAGAGAGAGAGAGAGAGAGAGAGAGAGAGAGTGTGTGTGTGTGTGTGTGTGTGTGTGAGAGAGAGAGAAAGAGAGATAGAGAGAGAGTGTGTGTGTGTGTGTGTGAGAGAGAGAGAGAGAGAGTGTGTGTGTGTGTGTGTGTGTGTGTGAGAGAGAGAGAGAGAGAGAGAGAGAGAGTGTGTGTGTGTGTGTGTGTGTGTGAGAGAGAGAGAAAGAGAGAGAGAGAGAGTGTGTGTGTGTGTGTGAGAGAGAGAGAGAGAGAGAGAGAGAGACAGAGTGTGTGTGTGTGTGTGTGATGGGTAGGTTTAGGGTTTTTGTGTGTGTGTGTGTGTATGTATGTGTGTGTGTATGTGTGTGTGTGTGTGTGTGTGTGTGTGTGTGTGTGATGGGTAGGTTTAGGGGTAGGTTTAGTGTGTGTGTGTGTGTGTGATGGGTAGGTTTAGGGGTAGGTTTAGTGTGTGTGTGAGTAAGTAAGTGTGTGTTTGTTTGTGTGTGTGTGTGTGTGTGTGTGTTTGTGTGTATGTGTGAGTGAGTGAGTGAGTGTATGAGTCTGTTTGTGTGTGTTTGTGTGAGTGTTTGTGTTTGTGTGTGTACGTGTGTGTGTGTGTGTGTGTGTGTGTGAGTAAGTGTGTGTGTGTGTGTGTGTGTGTGTTTGTGTGTGTGTGTGAGTGAGTAAGTTTGTGTGTGTGTGTTTGTGTGAGTGAGTGAGTGTGTGTGTGTGTGTGTGTGTGTGTGTGTGTGAGTGAGTGAGTGTCCGTGTGAGTGTGTGTGAGTGCATGCGTGTGTGTGAGTGAGTGAGTAAGTTTGTGTGTTTGTGTGAGTGAGTGAGTGTTTGTGTGTGTGTGTGTGTGTGTGTGTGGGTGGGTGGGTGTGTGTGGGTGTGTGTGTGTGTGAGTGAGTGAGTGAGTGAGTGAGTGAGTGAGTGTCCGTGTGAGTGTGTTTGAGTGCATGTGTGTGTGTGTGAGTGAGTAAGTTTGTGTGTGTGTTTGTGTGAGTGAGTGTGTGTGTGTGTGTGTGTGTGGGTGGTGTGTGTGTGTGTGTGTGTGTGTGTGTGTGTTTGTGAGTGAGTGAGTGTCCGTGTGTGTGTGTGAGTGTGTGTGTGAGTGAGAGTGAGTGTGTGTGTGAGTGTGATCCGGATTATAGTGAAGGATAGTGACAGTTTCTCTGCCAGCTGAACCTATTTAACACAGATGATCTGTCTGTGGTCATAATTAGCTGGTTTTGGAGAGCTGTCAGCTGGGAATGAATGAAAAAGCATTATAACTAGCAACAGCTGTGTATGTGTGTGTGTGTGTGTGTGTGTGTGTGTGTGTGTGTGTGTGTGTGTGTGTGTGTGTGTGTGTGTGTGTGTGTGTACCGACCTGGCTGACGTCCTGTAATGTAATGGATTTCTTTGTCTCCACCACCTGCCCGAAGCGACCGAACATGAGCTTCAGAGAGAGAGAGACAATTTTCACACACACATTTATATTTGTGTTTTTTGCAGATGCAATTATCCCAAGCGACTTGTATTGTATTCAAGGTAAAGGGTTTTATTTGATTCAAACCCATGACCTCACAGCTGTAGCGTCAAAACTGTACAGTTAAGAGTTACAGAACACAAAATAGCAACAGAAAAGAAAAACTTACTGGAAAACTGATTTCCTCTTCCAAAACTTTATCACCAACAACCTGCAGAGAAAAAACACTGTAAGAGTGTCTGTTTATCTGTGTGTGTATGTGTGAGTGTGAGTAAGTGTGTGTGTGTGAGTAAGTGTGTGTGTGTGTGTGTGTGTGTGTATGTGTGTGTGTGTGTGTGTGTGTGTGTTTGTGTGTGCTTGTGTTTGTGTGTGAGAGTAATTGAGTGTGTGTGTGTGTGTGTGTGAGTAAGTGTGTGAGTGTAAGTGTGTGTGTGTGTGTGTTACCTGACAGAAGAGTTGGTGATTGTCTTCAGACACCAGCAGTAAACAGCAGCACTGCGACTGAGTTTCTTTCTGCAACTGAAATAGAAATTCAGACACATCACACAGTGTGTGTGTGTGTGTGTGTGTTTGTTTGTTTACTCATTTAACACAGTCGATCAGATTAGACACCATCTCATACATCAACCTCTGTCACACCGACACAAAACACGTTCATTTTTATCAAACAAAAAGTTGTGTGAATTTGTGTTCAATTTTACTAGTACAACTATTAATTGTTGCAACCGTAAAATCATAATAAAATCTTTATTTGTTGATGAAATATATGGCAAAAATGTACAGAAACCTTACAGAACTTTTTTTATCAGTCAATCAGATTTGATCAATTTCCATGACATTTCCAGGCCTAACTATTTTAAACCATTTTCAATGTTCTCTGTAAAAATTGTTCTAGTTTAACAGTTTGTAACTAGCTTTAACTATAACCATAGAAAAAAATGCATTCGTAAGCATTCATTTTTATACCTCAAAACATTGCACTTGTGACATGATAAATACACTAGAAAGATAGATCTAGGTATAATAAATTTACAACAGGATACAAAATGAGGACAGATAGGAAACTAAACTGCAGAATGATCTGACAGCGAGATATTAAATCAGACATTAATACAAACAAATCCAGCGTCATGTCAGGCGGAGCTGAAAGATGAACGAGAGAAAGAGAAAGGCAGACGCTGTTCAGGCTCTTTACCTTCTGAAGTGATTTATCTGGAAAGGCGACAGCCAACATTCATTTTTCAAACCAGCAATTCGTAAAATGTTTTTCCGTAATTCAGATTGAACAGCGTAATGTAATCATATCATTTCAGGGATTATTGCATTCTGGAGATTAAATTGTGTTCAGCAATAACTCAGAAAGGGGTTACGACTCAAACGTGTGTGTGTGTGTGTGTTTGTGTACGGCAGGTGTATGTCACGGATGTCATTTGTGCATGACACAACAAAAACAGGCAGTAAAATAAAATTTAATAAAATAAAAAATGTAATTTAAAAACAAAATTAAAAATTTTAATTAAAAATGTTTAATAAAATAAAAAAAACTGCTTCAATTAAGTCACGAGTTCTGTTCATGTCAACATGACTGTTATTCCATCATGTAAACATCACATGACGGAATAACAGTCATGTTGACCTGAACAGAACTCGTGACTTAATTGAAGCAGTTTTTTATTAGTTACAAAGAAAACAAATGTTAATCATGCTAAATGCTAACAAATGCTAAATTGTTGAAGGCCAACATGGAACTCATATTTATATGCATTTATTAAAAGTCAAAAGTTGTTTCTTATTATTGTTATTATTTAAAGTCCATTAAAAATGTTTTGCTTTTTGAAGGTGTAAATATAATAATACAGCCCAGGGAAAGACACAGGTTTACCAACAGGGAAACTGTACCATGGAAGAATACACATATGGGAATACCAGGAGGGAATCACAACATATGGAGCATCTAACCCAGTACTCTGACTACCGAAGGACGCTGGAGGAAACTTCACCTAGGGTTCGCCAGCAAATAAGGCACTCGTATCCTCCCGAAGAGGGAATGGCGCTGCAAATGAGACACCGAGCCAGCCTTTCCACACAGCACCTGTTTGTTCCCAACATACTGGAAGAAACCGGATCCATCCGGAGATTGTAGCATCTCACGGATGTGTTAGGTGTCGCCAGGCCCGCAGATCTGCAGATGTCCAGGAGGAAGCAACACCTCGAGTGGAGTGAGCCCTCACCCCAAGGATGCACGACTCGCCTAGTACGCTAAAACAATGGCTTGCAGGTCCCTTACTTGATAGACGTAAGCGCAGTCAGGAGCGCTGTCTTGAGAGGTGGGATCTTAAGCTCAACTGACTGTAGTGGTTTAAAGGGATGGGCTCTGCACTCTGCACTCTGTAGGGCTGTTAGTACACCAGAGAATCCCAAGAGGGGATGAGGCAGGGCCGAGGAGCGCCTCTCAAGAAACTGATGATCAGGTCATGGTTTCCCAAAGACTTACTGTCGACTGCATCGTGATGTGCAGCAATAGTAGCAACATACACTTTCAAGGTGGAGGGAGACAGCCTTTGCTCCAACACTTCCTGCAGGAAATAAACAGACTCCACTTCAAGGCATAAACTGGACCAGCAGAACTGCTAGCAACTCAAGGCAATTGATATGCCACTGCAGTCGAGGTCTTGTCCAGGAGCGTCTGAGTAGGAGTGTCTGGAGTTTTGGTGTTGGAATTTGGTCCCATTCTTGCCTTATATAGGTTTCCAGCTGCTGAAGAGTTCGTGGTCGTCTTTGATGTATTTTTCGTTTAATGATGTGCCAAATGTTCTCTATAGGTGAAAGATCAGGCCAATTCAGCATCCGGACTCTTCTACGACGAAGCCATGCTGTTGTAATAGTGCTGTTAGAGCATATGTTGCTCTAAAACCTTTATATACCTATCTGCATTCATAGTGCCTTCAAAAACATGCAAGCTGCCCATACCGTATACACTTATGCACCCCATACCATCAGAGATGCTGGCTTTTGAACTGAACGCTGATAACATGCTGGAAGGTCTCCCTCCTCTTTTACCCGGAGGACACGGTGTCTGGGATTTTCAACAAGAATGACAAATTTGGACTCGTCTGACCATAGAACACTTTTCCACTTTGAAATAGTCCATTTTAAATGAGCTTTGGCCCACAGGACACGACGGCGCTTCTGGACCATGTTCACATATGGTTTCCTTTTTGCATAATAGAGCTTTAGTTGGCATCTGCAGATGACACGGCGGATTGTGTTTACCGACAGTGGTTTCTGGAAGTATTCTTGGGCCCATTTATTAATGTCATTGACACAATCATGCGATGAGGGATGCAGTGTCGTCTGAGGGCCCGAAGACCACGGGCATACAATAAAGGTCTTTAGCCTTGTCCCTTACGCACAGAGATTTCTCGGGTTTCTCTGAATCTTTTGATGGTGTTATGCACTGTAGATGATGAGATTTGCAAAGCCTTTGCAATTTGACGTTGAGGAACATTGTTTTTAAAGTATTCCACAATCTTTTTACGCAGTCTTTCACAGACTGGAGAGCCTCTGTTCATCTTTACTTCTAAAGAGCCTCTGCCTCTCTAAGACATCCCTTTTATAGCTAATCATGTTACAGACCTGATATAAATTAACTTAATTAGTTGCTAGATGTTCTCCCAGCTGAATCTTTTCAAAATGTCTTGCTTTTTCAGCCATTTGTTGCCCCTGTCCCAACTTTTTTGAGACCTGTAGTAGGCATCAAATTTGAAATTAGCTCATTTTGCGCATAAAATTGTAAAATTTCTCCGTTTAAACATTTGTTATGTTATCTATGTTCTATTGAGAGTAAAATATTGGCTCATGTGATTTGAAAGTCTTTTAGTTTTCATTTTATTCAAATTTAAAAAATGTCCCAACTTGTATATAACATATAATAAATAGAACATTAAAACCGTAAAAATACAATATAGAATTGTATTTGGTCTCTCTTTTTATGTAATGCTTATTTAACCAGGAAAATTAAGTGTAACAAGAACATAAATTTACATTTGATATATAGAAAAAAATGAGAGGCCTCATTTTAAAACACCACAGCACACCACTGAGCTCCAAGGGTAGTGAAAGTGGAAGAAGGAGCGAATCGACTTCTGGCAGTAAAAGGTGCCTTCCTCAACTCCGTAATCTCCTCATGCCCCTCAGACATACCAATTATCCAGCCGTGAACATTCGGGACAGGGTGGAGGGTTCCACTGGAACCTGACGCTCACGACAGACCGGGAAAGCATGGCAGTCAACTCAGGATCCGACTCAAACTGGACTACTCTTCCAAGAGGGGGAAACACTGCCGAGTCTTCATCCCCAGAAGACTCAAGCTATCGACTCCAGTCCTCCACGGGACTGGACATTTAAAATTTAATATTCAACAATATTATTGATCTGCCTGCATTGACAGCGTTATATGAGAACTGAACTGAGCTGGACGATGACATCACGGTTTTCTCCAGAGTAGCTGTATATATATATATGAACTAAATTAATAACTTTTTTTTTAACAACAAAAAATTAACCATCACTGAACTAACTTAACCCTCTGGGGACCAAGGGGTTTTTGGGGCCCTTGGGATGTTTTGACATGCACTGACATTTGTGCTTTTTTCAGTTATTTATAAACATGTTAATGGCAAAGGTGTAAATTCACTCTATATAGCACAAACGGGGCTACCATAATATGTGAGCAACATGTATGTACATGTTTGTATTTTTGAGAAAAATATTATTTATGCATGGTTATTGAAAAAACAAAAAATAAAAGTTTCTGAAATAAGGCCACAAAACACATATTGATTATTTATTCACAAGACTTTTGAAAATTGTATCACATAGTCTAGAATATTTGCTCCAAAACTATGTGAGAATCATCCTGACTACTCATTCAGATAAGTCAATAAAGTCTTTTAGAATGTGTATGACGTGTTTTGTTTGAGAAAGCTTTATGCGAAGGGGCGTGATCTCTCATTAATATGTGTGGCATTTCACACCTGAGAAAGACAAAGACCCTCCCATAATGGCCCTATTAGGTGTGCTATCAGGCCATATCATTATGAGGAGCCTTGCACAAAGAATGAGGAGATTTAAAAAAGAATGGCTTTTAGGTTGTTTGGATTTATTTACAACACACACACACACACACACACACACACACTGCTTAGAATAAGTGAACACACTCATGCTAAAGTTGACTAAAAAGAGGCATAAAAAATCTTAATGCCTTGATTAAAAAAACGAGGAAACTCCAACCTTTAGGGACATGAATAATGTCCTTGAATTCTTTGTGAATGAATAATGTATCGCAAATAATTAAAATGTTCTTCTTTAAAATACAGGGTGCATACGTCTGGACACTTCTATCACACACCCTTCACCATATAGACATGGTTTTATTTCAGTTCAAAGTTCAAAGTTAGAGTTGGAAACATCCTGAAAAGAAAATTGTCTTTTTCCATAAATGTCTTAGTTTGATCATACATATTTCAAAGTTGAGGATTCATTATTTTGATATAGCTTGCATTGGAACAAACACTATAACATCTTAGTTGATTAGTTTATTGACAAAACATACTATATATTTAACATATGAGCAGAAACTCCTAACAAAAGCTTATTTGATGTCTATTTTAGACTAGTCAACGAAATGTTGTCTTTTATTTCGTCTGTAACAGTGCGTATCTGTGTGTTCATTCATTCATTCATTCACACACACACACACACCACACACACACACACACACACACACACACACACACACAGAAACATGATTCACATTTAAACAGTATGCTATTTTTCCATTTACAGACACTAACGTTATTCTATATCGCGATTAGAACAAAGCACAAGCATAAAACACTTACAGTTCTCAGCTGAATCTGTTGCTCCTCCTCGAAGTGAAAATAAACCAGCACTTCTGTGGTAAATGTCCCAGGATTATTCCTCATAGCCGCGCAAGACGAATCTTAATCTGACTAAAAAATATAGTGTGTTTACAGCATTTGCCTGGGGGCGTTTATCTATTTTGCAAATGGCCTCAACACATTATCTTACGAATAGCGCGCTCTGCGAGTGGGTGTGAACAAATTAACGATAATGAGCTGAGACAGGAGAAACTGTACTTCTCTTTAGTTTCAGACAGATTACATTGCAGGAGAATATTTGTTTTAAATGTGAATTGTTTTATTTAAAAGTAGGAATTTAAAGCGTTCTTTAGACGTATGTTTCATGTTTGTGTGATAAGTATTAGCGGAGTTTCCGTTCATTTTCCAGACATGTTTCAGAAAGATTTTTGCGGAGACAGAGTGAGCTGAAAGCGCACCCTGTTTATTTTATTTATTAAAAAAAAAAAACAAGGTTTTGATGTTAATGTGAGTGTACACAAAAAAAGAAGACCCTCTATAGTTTATAATCATGTATTGATTTTATTTATATGACCATAAATGACGGAGTATTTTAAGTCTATGTTGCTGCTATGTGAAAAAAAAAACAGCAAAACGCGCGGGCGCGTTCTTGGTCCCCAGAGGGTTAAGCTGGACAATGACGCTATTTTCTTCTAGACACAAACGGCCGCTAAGTTAATAACTAATGATCTTTGCAACGGAAGTGAATCAATCAAAACTAACTTTAGCTGGACAATAACTTTATTCTAGAGCTGCTGTAAAGCCAAAACAATCTCTGTTACTTTAATCTCCTATTATCACTGTAAAGCTGCTTTGAAAGCGCTATATAAACGAAGGAGACTTGACTTGACCCAGCATATTAACTGAAGTGGTCCTCTTCAGTGCAGAATAACCAGAACGGGGAATAACAGATGGGACTTTTCAAGGTACTGGAGTCTCGATCTCAACATTGTGATGGTCATTTTCGCACACAGGGAACCCGATTCATCAACGAGCGCCGCCTCAGCATGCTCCGGCCTCCACACGTGAGGCAGGGATCGTGGCTGTCAGACGGGGCCAGGAAACACACGGGTGGAACGCCATCTTTAAAAAGATGCAACTTGCCCTTTCAGGGAAACTGCTCTTTTATTAGTTGAAGCGCTCATGGGTGAAATCATTGCACTCAGCTGTGCACGTTTGCTCTTTCATGCAGCACCTGCTGACTACGCCAACTCCCCACCCAGAGATGCTGCTGTCCTGTCCGCTCACACAGAAGAGTCTGCAGAGCGCCGGAGTGTTTGACTGCTCACTCCGAAGTGAAACGCTGAGTAAGTGTGTTGCACGCTGGCTTATATATTCTCGTATGGGGAACGGCTTGCCATACAAATCTCACTTGCCAATGTGCATTGGCTTGTTTTTCCTCTCAGGCGAGATCCCACTGCGCCAGTCAGTTCTTACGTAATGTGTGTGTGTGTGTGTGTGTGTCTGTGAGTGTGTGTGTGTGTGTGTGTGTGTGTGTGTGTGCGCGTGTGTGTGAGAGAGAGTGTGTGTCTGTGAGTGTTTGAGAGTGTGTGAGTGTGCGTGTGTGTGTGTGTGTGTTTTCTTTGTTTCAATGTGAATAAATACAGATAAGCTTTTATACTATGCGAATGATCCTTTAGGCACTGACCTGTAGAATACAAATCTCTCTTACACACACACACACACACACACACACACACACACACACACACTTTCATTTCCATAACAGCGTGCAGCAATAAACATAATGACCTGTATAAGTGAGCACATAAATCAAATGCGCCGGTCCAAACACACGCGGGTCAGACACGATAAACCATCTGCTGATCCGGCTGCATTTGTTCTTGTATCTTTCCATTGACTTCTATTGTGTTTATATCAAGCTAATGGTGTTTTCTCTCCCATAAATGTCACAGACACCAGCATAATGCTACATTTTGTAATAGGGAGCACAGCTTTTTTTTGTTTTAGTGCGTTGCCATGTGGTTGCTAGGGCAATACTTGTTTTGTTTTTGTTTTGTTATGAAAATGTCTAGTTAAAAAAATCAAGGACCACAATGGAAATAAGTTAATTCAACTTTATTGTGTTATCCTTGACAAAGAAGTTTTGCTACTTTATTGCTACTTTTTACGTCAAATGAACTCAACTCAACTCAACTAGATGTTTACTAGATGTTGCTAGGTAGTTACTAGGCTGTTGTAAATACTTTTATTATGTCTTAACATGGTGTCTATGTAGACAGCTCACTAGTTTTGGAAACCAATCCGTTCTCTCTCAGCACAAAGTCTAATGACAATGAATAGAAAAGCATGTGTGTGTGTGTGTGTTTGACTCGTGACTGGTTGTGACTGAGGTTAATTGTTTTGTGAACTTATTTCTTTGAGTTGCTGTAATTGAATAAGAGTCCAGAGGGACTGTAAATCAGTGAAAGCACGGTGACCTTCACGAGGAGCTGGAGGCGTCGAGTTCTCAACAACTACACAACAACACATCAGCTCTGTTGTTCCTCAAGGACACGGAGCTGAAAAGCAGTTTTGTTCTTTTGAAAGTGTGTTTTTGTCTGTGTCGTTTACTTACATAGTTGATGACTTTAAGCTGAAGAGAAGCGGCGTCCAGATCGTACAGCTCACCTGTCAATCACACACATATGCAGTATTTCACAATTTGACTGTTCAAAACTTATCTGGGTAATAAAAATATTATTTAGTTCTAAAATTTACATTATGGCACATACAATATCAAACTAGTTTATTTCACAGACCTTTAATGCTAAAGTAAAACAGGAGTGTGTGTGTGTGTGTGTGTGTGTGTGCGTCTGTGTGTATGCGTGTGTGCTGTTGTGTGTGCGTGTGTGTGTGTGTGTGCGTGTGTGTATGCGTGCGTGTGCGTGTGTGTGTGTGTGTGTGTGTGTGTGTGTGCCTGTGCGCGCGCGCGTGAGTGTGCCTGTGCGCGCGCGCGTGTGTGTGTGTGTGTGCGTGTGCGTGTGTGTGTTTGTGCGCGTGTGTGTGTGTGTGCTGTTGTGTGTGTGTGTGTGTGTGTGTGTGTGTGTGTGTGTTTACCACACAGCTGTAAGATCTTGCGGTCGAGTTCTCTGTAGTCCTCCGGCTGTGGTTTGGGCTCCACTGGTGCATTGTGGGATTGATGACCGTGTGTCCGTTTGGAGCATCTCTGCACGTTTCTCACTCGCTTACAGGCCACGGTGAGCTGACGGACACACACGTACGCGTACAAACAAACACACACAGATTTTCAGATAATGTTCATAAGGTTTCTCCAGAAAGTGCCAATAAAAGATCAACCATCATTATTTCAATCTATCTATTATTTTCATCTATCTATCTATCTATCTATCTATCTATCTATCTATCTATCTATCTATCTATCAATCTATCATCTATCTATCTATCTATCTATCAATCTATCTATCTATCTATCTATCAAAAAAAATATTGATTAACATTAACATTATGTATATTGATTATATTATGCACAAGGGGAACAATTTATTACATTTCAAAGCAAGGTTATGAATACAATCATGTTTTTCCTTTCATTTGAACTCATATTGACTTTAACCAGCTCTGAGCACAAACACAGGGATGAACGACATTTCCTTTTCTCATCTCAGTCCTTTCATCAGTTCTGGCAGAAATGGGATCTCAATCCCTTTTTCTGATCTTCACATCTATTTTCATAAAAGAAACACACATAACTCTGACCGCTTGTACATCGCCTTCAGATTTACTGCCTGTTCACTTCTCCTCTATTCAGTGTTATTCTCTCTCTCTCTCTCTCTCTCTCTCTCTCTCTCTCTCTCTCTCTCTCTCTCTCTCCGTCATGTTCACTGTGTTTTCTGATCGAGACCCGACACACACACGCACGTTTGCGTACATTACGAGGGCAAACACAGCTAATGGAGGACGACAGTCTCTCTCTCTTTCATTCCTCTGCTTCTGTTCTTCCGTCTCACAGAAACACGTCAAGCGTTTAATTAACAGAGCGGATCCAGAGCGACGCGACATGAGAGTGAGAATACTGTGTGTGTTTCCTCACATCTATATCGGGTGTTTTAAAGCCACAGGATCAGAACACACCACCATTATATCGTACAGTAAAAGAGAATATATCATATTAGAAACAGAATTAACTTTTATTCAACAAATCGACTTCTGCTGTTTCTTTCTCTTTATCTCGAGACTCTTTCCTTGCATTCGTGTTTCGTTTGCTCTCCTGTTCATAAGATGCTTTTAAAGCGTCTGATGTTAAATTGCTTCTCTAATCAACAGAATCAAAGCTCTGTGAAGTGCGTGTGTGTGTGTGTGTGTGTGTTCTGATGATGGTAGTATGATGAAAGCTTTTGAACCCTTATCACCTCAAATAAAACCTGAGGAGAACGAGGAAGCTTGGATTTTGACTCCACTAAACAAACATGAGGATGAAAGAGACAAAATACCATAGAGCTGGAGTTCTCTGTCAATTTTACATTTGTTTTGTTTTTTACTTTGTCAGAATGGTACAAAACTTGATCAAGGTTTTGGCACTTGCAGTGTGAACACACAATGGACATGATTAGAAAAAATATTCACACTTGTGTTTCTCGCGGTCAGAAATGACGCACTGTAAATGAATGAGAGTTTCCTCTAGTGGAAGCGTTTGGTACTGCAGCCGAACACACTCTCACTGAACGCTCATTTACTGAGATATCAGCTCACATGTGGAGCACAGCGTGTTTAGATTTATGCCTTTGATTTTCTTGCAGTTTTAGAGTAAACCATACTTTTGAATATATCTATTTTTATATGAAAATTGAAAATAGTATTTTTCATAACAATAAACGTAAAATTCTGTAACTTTTTTAAGGTCACTTTTTTCAAAACTTTTTTCACTTCAGCAATAATCTGCCAAGTGTCGTCTTTGAGAAGAGATTAAACTTCAGTCAGTCGCTCTAAATTTTCAGGTCTATGCTCAAAAAGTGAATAAATGGATTATAAATACAGCGTAAATATAATTTAGTACCATAAAATACCCTAAAAATACAAAACATGTAATAAAAAACATTATCGAACTAAAAAATGGTACATTCATTCAATTGAAATAGGAAAAAAAAAAATTCGTCATCTTTGACCGACACGTGAAGAGCATCAGAGGGTTAAGCTCTATGTTCTCTGTGTGTGTGTGTGTGTGTGTGTGTGTGTGTGTGTGTGTGAGTGTGAGTGTGAAGTGTGTGTTGGTCTCGTGTCTTACGTGTTTTTCCAGGACGTTGAGGTTTTGTTCGTCTTGTTCTGTCAGCGGTTTACAGCAGAGCTGTTGAGAGAGTGACAGTGTGTCAAATAAATCACACAATCCATTACTTCCCTCAGCAAACCACCTGCTCTATTTCTGCCAGAACTCACACACACACACACACACACACACACACACACACACACACACACACACACACTCGTCCTCTGGCATTCGCTCCATTTATTTTAGGGGTCACACTGTGACCTTTGACCCCGAGTCTGTCTGCAAGAGTCCCAGAGAGACACTCAACACACTCTCACACACACACACATTTCCCATGAGACACAGCGGCTGATCTAATAGTGCCGACACTAAAGGACTGAAAAGAAGTGAAACAAAGCTCTGATCCAAATACTGTTGAGAAACTGTTGAAATGAATACTTTTATTCATCATGATCAAAAGTGACAGTAAAGACATTTATAATTTTACAAACGATTATATTTAAAAAAATAAATGCTGTTCTTTTGAACTTTCTATGCATCAAAGAATCCTGAAAAATCAAATGTTTCACAGTTTCCACAGAAATATGAACTGTTTTCAAAATTGATAATAATCATAAATGTTTCTTGAGCATCAAATCATCATATTATAGTGATTTCTGAAGGATCATGTGACACTGAAGACTGGAGTAATGATGCTGAAAATTCAGCTTTGATCACAGGAATAAATTACACTTTACTATATATTCACATAGATGGCATTACAATGGCAAAAATAATGTTATGAGATAATGCTTTAAATAAAAAATGTTCAGTAGATAAATGTGAAATGATGGTAAAACGAAGTGATACTTTTAAATAATAAACTAAAACCGCCAGTAGGTGGCGACAATTGAGTGTCTTAATGAGTGAGTCCTTGAATCATTCATTCATTCATTTGTTCATTCAGTAACAAAGCAAGTGGCTGTATTTATGAATGAGTCATTGAATCATTGACTCTCCCGATTCGTTTGAATCGTATGGTCATATGGTTCAAACTATTATTTAGTTGCAAAATAGAGCAAACAATACTAGAAATACTGTGTTTAAACAGAACATCACTTGATGTTCACAAAATTTTGTGCAATTAAATGTTCATTCATCATGATGATATATTTATATATTATTATATACATTTTATTCATTCAACATACAAATATTTGGAGTTTGACAGGAAATGTCTTGAAATGTATTATTAAAGGCGGAGAATTTGATGCAAAAGCTGTTTTTTGGTGACGGGATGAGTTTACATTTACATTAATGCGTTTAGCAGACAGACTCTTTTTTCTATTAGAAGCTGAAATAAATGTTACCCGTTTTGTTGCCTAAAGAATCTATAACTACGTTCTTGATCTGATACAATCCGTGACAAACGATTCTTTTTGTCGCCGCAATAAAACGTCTCCCCTGCACTCAAAAATCTCATAAAATCATAAAGTTTTATTACTCAATTAGAAATAAACACTTTAATTGGACTAATGTCGCCTGTAAAGCCGCAACATTGGGCAGCTCGTTAAAAATAACGAGCTATAACATATTTCCACACGCAAAAAAAGAAACCTGACATTCATTCGTCTAAACTCTGGATTCACTCGTTCACAGCTGAAGAGAGAGAGAGAGAGAGAGACAGAGAGAGAGAGAGAGAGAGAGAGAGAGACAGAGAGAGAGAGAGAGAGAGAGAGAGAGAGAGAGAGAGAGAGAGAGAGAGAGAGAGAGAGAGAAAGAGAGGGAGGGAGAGAGAGAAAAATTACCAAAATCAGAGAGATAACCGTGGCTTCTTCAAGGTCCACTAACGGTATGATGAGAACTAGAGAGAGAGAGAGAGAGAGAGAGAGAGAGAGAGAGACGCTTCAGATTCAATACAACTACATTTAAGTACACAATCATTTCAGATTCATGTGTAAAACACAAAAACACATTTACAGTAATGAATCTAAAGGGAAAGATACAGCGATGGATGTTAAATGTTAAAATAGTCAATTTACTGGCACTTGCTCACACACACACACACACACACACACACACACACAGTTTCTTTATGTTTGCTGTCTGAAGACTGCATTGTTACACTGGTAAAAATAGTACTACATAGCGATAGTCACCATGGGAACTAGAAAAGAGGAAGAAAGAGTTTGATGAAAAACTAGGAAAATCTGATGAAAGTGGGCTAACAGCTCAGCAGTGTAAATGAAAATCTCTCACTTAAAACTTATTACATTATCATATCGCTTCTTTGATTTAACGGTGCTACGTGTAATCAGATTAATTTGTTCACACACACACACACACACACACACACACACACACACACACACACACACACACACACACACACACACACCTCGTTTATCAGGAGGCAGTGGTGTGGTCAGTGCGCTCCTGTGTTTCTCGTGTAGTTCTGATGACGAGAGTCCGACACACACGAGTCTCTTCTGCTGGTTAACCGCGTCTCTGAAACACACACACACACACACACACAAAATAATGATCATCTCATCACTTGAATCAATAAACATTTAATTGCACAAAAGCAAAAAATCAGTTACCAAGTTAAAGTAACACTAAAATAACCCTGCATAAGTTGCTCTAACATACTTACTCGTGCTATTTTTGCATAATGTATATGATTTTTTCCGTATTTTCCACTACATTCATCATAAAACACAGTGTACAAGACAGATACTGTATCCCACAATGCAATGTTCTCAACTTGTACTTCCATTTCCAGTGCAACCGCATTGTTTCAAAACGTTAATAAACTGCATAATGCATAAGCCTAATATTTTAATTACAGTTTACTTAATTACATTTTAAAACACAGAGGACAGGGATATTTATAATGCACATAAACAATGAGAGTCTCAATTACACTCACAATACTAAACTTAAGAATATTTATTTGTAAATAAAGCATATTGGTTACACTTTACAATAAGATCCCATTATTAATGCATCAACTAACATTAATAATAAGCAACCCATTTGGTACAGTATTTATTCATCTTTGCTAATGTTAGTTAATAAAATTATATATTTTTTATTTAGAATAATAATAGTTATTTATAATTTATATTTAGAAAATAAATTAATAAGTTAATTCATTGTGATTAATCGCATCCAAACTAAAAGTTTGTGTTTACATAATATGTGTGTGCACTTTGTATAATTATTTTGAATATATAAATACACTCGCATGTATATATTTAAGAAAAATTTGTTATTTATATATAAAATATATATATATATTATAATATAAATTATGTATAAATATATATACAGTATATACATGAAAATATGAATTATATACATGCACATGTGTGTATTTATATATAACAAAATAATTATACACAGTACGCACACATATTATGTAAACACAGACTTTTATTTTTGATGTGATTTATCGCGATTAATCGTTGCCTAGCACTAAAATAAAAATACTAATACTAATACTAATACTAATCTACAAAAAGAAATCAAATGCAAGAGTTTTACAAACAATATTGATTAGTTAATCATACACTATATAAAAAATGTATGTACTATTTACTTTTAAAAAAATGATGGTAACATTATTACACATTATATTTTTGAGTAGTTTTAAAGGCTTGCTTTATTTAATAGAATCTACCTGAATAAATCATGTAAATCCCCTAAATTATTTAGTCTATGACAAAATATATTTAATGTTTTTAGTGAAATTAGTTTTTTTGTTTTAGCGTAAGTTGACACTAAAAAGTATGTGATTTAGAGTGAACGGAAATGACCTGTTTATATTTGAGTGAGTTATATTGTATAATTAATAGACTGTAATGTATGCTACTAACACAGCACAGAAACAAGCGTGTTATTGCTTATTGAACAAAGCAGCATGTTTAATATTATTAGTATAAGTAGTTATTCACTTATAACTTATAATTTTTTACAGTGTATGAATCAGTGAATCAGGACACTGGAACGAACTGACTCACTGGAATGAACAAACTAAAACACGATGATAATCTTCTGTTGGACACGAGCTGATTTACAGTAAAGCTACAGTGTTGTTGCAGTGCGCTGGTATTTGATTCTCAACACGGACTCTGCAGGGAATTAAAGAAGGGATCAGTAAAAGAGGGAAAGTTTGATCTGTTCCACTTTAAAGGGCTTTAGGAAGAAAGCAAAGTACAGCTCCAGCTGACAGGTTTCCCATCATGCACTGCTTCTTTACAGCCTGAGCTATTCAGCTGCTGAAAACCAATTTTCACCCTGTCTCTGTCTCTCTCTGTGTGTGTGTGTGTGTGTGTGTGTGTGTGTGTGTGTGTAGATCTTTGGCGAGGACGTCAAGAGATGCTGTTGCTTTTGTTTCGTCTCTCTCTCTCTCTCTCTCTCTCTCTCTCTCTCTCTCTCTCTCTCTCTCTCTCTCTCACTCTCTCTCTCAAAAATGTCAAAACATTAAGCAAAAATTAACTAAAACAAAACTTTTATATACAAATATATATAATATAAATAAAATAGAATATAAATATACGAAAAACTATAAATGAAAATTAACTAAATTTAAACTAAAACTATTTAAAATATTTTTATTTGAAATAAAAAAATGAAATCTAAATGCTAGATGAAAAACTAAAACTAAACAAAACTTAAAAATGTTGCCTAGACAACTAATTGAAATAAGTTTAAGCTATTATTAAAATGGTGTTGTGTTACGAATGTAACCTTAATTCCCTGATTCCCTCCGACATGACCGGTGTCTGAAGCACACGTGAAAACACAACCATAACATTGTTCTGCGACAGCCTATGACATCACTACTGGTGCGAGCAGAGAATAACGGCACATGTACTACACATCAGACACTTCCACGTCCCTATGGCCAGAAGCTGTAAAGTTTTAAATATAGCTATTTTTCTTATACAAATGCATCGCTTCTCTTCAGATGGCCTTTATTAACCTCCGGAGCCTGTGGAGCACTTTATGATAAATGCACTTTTATGATGGATAGATGCACTTTTATGATGGACAGATGCACTTTTATGATGGATAGATGCACTTTTATCATGAATAGATGCTCTTTTATGATGGATAGATGCACTTTTATGATGGATAGATGCACTTTTATGATGGATAGATGCACTTTTATGATGGACAGATGCTCTTTTATGATGGACAGATGCACTTTTATGATGGATAGATGCACTTTTATGATGACA
>JAVALU010001329.1:62500-65012 GCA_030770095.1 Gila robusta
GGGACTGTTTGTTATTTATTTAAGGGGCCACCGGAGGAGTTTTGAGATCTGTAGTCAAAAAAGACTTGACCCTCCCTTCGCCAGTAATACATTTTTCTATGACCCTCCAAAATGATTGTGAAAAAAGGCATGACCCTCCCTGGAAAAAGGCATGACATCTTTGCGCTTGGCAAAGATGTTCAGATAGCCATTGCTTTTTTACAACCATGACAAACGACTAAACTCCTGCTTTCTCATCTTACTAAGGCTGTAACGATAGACCAAACCTACAATTCGGTTCGTATCATAATTTTTTATTTTAGATTTTTCGGTGCTGATGCAGTGGTGACGCGTTCATGTAACAAGGGTGGTGCTCCCAATAAAGTATCTTAAAGCTGCCACAAAGAACCGGCAAAAGTAATGATTATGAATATGTCAAATATAGCAAGGAGAGCTTTTAATTGTTTATTAATAAACAAGGTTTTTCTGTGTCAGTGTGTCGGCTTCAAGATGAAGTTGACGATGCTGACTCGCGATCTTCACAGTAACGCGCCAGAGAGAAATGCAGATTTCATACGGATTACATAAGCAGAGAGCAGTCTGTTTTTCGTTTTTAAATGTTCTGTTTAAAAGTAGACATCAAGCTTTCTATATTTCTCAAGTCTGTGAGGCAAGTACATTATACGCTGAGTTTCGGTTCATTTATGAGACGAGAGTCCAGTTCAGGCGCCCGCGACTCCGTGTCATGATGATCTATTTTCTACTATATTTACTTCTTACTTATTAAATCCAGGCAATTGGTTGATGAAACATTAATTAAAATTAAGATACAATTAATAAAAAACGAAATTTACTTTAAAGAAAGGATTTGTGCTTTCTGAAGTCGCTTTCAGAGCGTCATGTCCGTAACGGAGAACTGTCACGTCCGTAACATTGTTTTTTTCCTCATAAATGCGAACACGAAAAATAAAATAATAAATAATATTTTATGTTCTGCGGAGGCCGACCCTTCTTCATCCGGTTATTAGCCTACTTTTGTTTTGCGCAGTGTAGCCTAATTCGTAGAATTATTAAAAAATATTTTGCCACCTAAAAGTTAAAGATTTGTTGTGTCACGTCACATGTGTATTTCGCTCATATTAAATATAAAACGCATGTGTAGACTGATATTTTTCTAATGTCTTGACTCCTTCATTAAGGGATATGGATATATAAACAGATTCAGTATTAAATGCATTTTCTGATCATTTATATTTCAAGTTTTGACTGCAAATGTCACGTCCATAACGCTGGAATTGCCCAATTTTAAAGAATTTATCCTCAACTATTTTTTTTTTTGGTGTAGGTCTGCGTATTTTATTATGTTAACTGAAAATAATTCTAATAGTAATTTAAAAATGTGGTAGCTCTACTCTAACACATCACACTCCACTGTTATGGTGGCAATTTCAGTAGATTTACTCACTAACATTGTTGTGGAAACACAATAAGAATGGAAACTAAAATATGGTATATCATACAGCGCACATTCTATCAGCTGCAGTTCTGGCGCCTCAGTCCCAATACACTCAACGTACATTCATATCACATGTTAATGCTGCGGTAGAGTTACATTCACAGGACACTGCACTTATTCGCAATCACAAAAGTTCATTATTTGCTCGTGCTTTAAAGCTATGCCGGGTAAACATTTCATTGGCGTTCTGTACATGATGCACTTTTTCTGAGCGCGTACTGAAGTGCGCGCGCACTGTCAGACAGCGCCAAACTGGATTTTTGTTGGGTCAGACCCATCTGATAGGGGGACCGAGACCGAGAGAGCTACATAAAGCTACATGAAAAAATATTCACCAAACAAGCCACTTTGAAATTTTGCTGTTTTCATGAATACAAAAGTTGGGTGACCCTCCCCCTAGACTAAAAAAAGTTGAATGACCCTCCCCTCAACAAAGAATAAAAAGACATGACCCTCCCCTATTTTCCTCCGGTGGCCCTTTCCATAAATACCGAACGGTCCCTTAGCTACTTTTTTTTTTTAATGAAGATATTAACACTTTTATCAAATAAAGATGCATAAAATGTATCAAAAGTGAGAATATTATGTTACAAAAGATTATATTTCATATAAACGCTGTTCTTTTGGAATTTTCTATTCATCAAAGAATCCTGAAAAATAAAATGTTTCACAGTTTCCACAGAAATATGAACTGTTTTCAATACTGATAATAATCATAAATGTTTCTTGAGCAGCAAATCATCATATTATAGTGATTTCTGAAGGATCATGTGACACTGAAGACTGGAGTAATGATGCTGAAAATTCAGCTTTGATCACAGGAATAAATTACACTTTACTATATATTCACATAGAAAACAACTGATTTACATTGGAATGATATTTCACTGTTTTACTGTACCGAACTGTAATGTAATTCATCATCTGTTTATTGCTGAAAGGTATGCGGGAAAATCCGATATCTGGCTTTAGAAACTATATAAGAAAGTACTTTGAAATAGCATGGCTGTGAGTAAA
>JAVALU010001331.1:0-40147 GCA_030770095.1 Gila robusta
GTTTTTCTCCATTGGTTTGGCTCATTTCTTGAAACAGAAATTACATTCTCAAAACTCTAAGATCATTTGGCAAAACAGTCTTACAGTTCAGTAACTCATACCTCTCCCAAAACAGTTCACTCATGTGTCAAAATTAAATTTCCTTCTCATTTAAACAGTCAGTGCCCCCAAAATGCTTCGTCCCTTTGGCATTGTGTAAGCACTGCAAGTCAAAATGTTTAGATGTTTTGTCACTATGGCAGAGGACCATTGAAATATCCCTTATGTCCACCTTTCAGTCTTAGCCCAGTCCTTTATTGACAATGGTTACTATACGTTTTTTTGTCTAGCTAACAGAATACAATTGTGTATAAAACTGAAAAAAAGAAATAGGATTTTAGGATAAGAGTAGCCTCCAAGGTTTGACATCACACATTGCACTCACTGTCAAGGAAATTGTAACCATTATCATTCACACACATAAAGTAACTTCCATACATCAGAGTAAAAAGAAAATGTATATTGCATAATATACTGTAATATAAACATACAAACAAAAAACAGCCTACAGTGCTGTAAATAAAGCTGGAGTTTCACAACTAACAGTTCTTCACTGGTCGCTGTCCTCACCCTCCCTCTCCTGGACACCGTACTCTATCGTCCATGGTGTCTTAGTGCTCTTCGGCCTCTTCCCCTATTCCACCACCACGCACCCTTACTCCTCTTACTCCTCCTCCTCTTCTTCTTCTTCTTCCTCCTCCTCTTCCTCGAGCAGGCAGTTGCCCTTGTTCATTTACTTGGCCAGGTGCCTCCATGTTCAGAAACTTTACTGGTCCTGCATGGTCAAGCTCTTTACATACATGTTTGGCAGCATTCACAGTCAT
Organism: Gila robusta; assembly: GCA_030770095.1. Lineage (NCBI taxonomy): Eukaryota > Metazoa > Chordata > Actinopteri > Cypriniformes > Leuciscidae > Gila > Gila robusta. Next base: position 864 of record JAVALU010001331.1, read on the forward strand.
GGACAGCACCTGTCAGGTAACTAAACATACTGTTTGATTGGTCATCTGAGATGTGTGAAACTCCTTTGTTAGTCAAGTTAGTTTCACCTGACTATCAATTGCTGTAATAAATTTATCAAATGTTCCAAGGGATTCATATATGGTATTCATGGTATTATGTTCTTGACTAATTTTGACAATTGAACAGACTATTGTGCATGTGATGACTTATACAATGAAATGATGCTGACACGTTTTGGAGCGAACAACCATTAGACTGAGAATCAACAATCAGTTTAGATCAACAAGATCTATTCATTTGAAAATTGTGCTAAATGTAGGCTACCTGTACTAAATAATTTGCAAAGATGTACTGAGACATTGAGACATGTACTAGACATTTGCAATTTGATGAAATGAATGAGAAATTCAATTCTGTTGTGAACAATTGCCAAGTGGTTTGGAGGTTTGTCCATGTTGTTTTGAGAATGTAATTTCTGTTTCAAGAAATGAGCCAAACCAATGGAGAAAAACTGTAATGTTTAGCTTAATTTTTTTTAATTGTTTCCCTAAAATCAGTTTTATTTTTCAACATATTCTTTTCCTTAGATTTCCTTAATTTTTTTTCAGCATAATTTTATTTCTTAAAATATAATATATTAATATTAAATATTAAATCCCCCCCCCCCCCAAAAAAAAAAAAAAAATTGTAATCTTGTTTCATTTCTTTCCCAAATTCTAATGTATCCCCCCCCCCCCCCCCATTTTTTTTCAAAGATTTCTCTTTAATATTTCTCAGTCGCTTTGGTGCATTTCTCAAATAATCCTTAATATTTGAAAAGAAGTATGTGCATTCTCAAAACAATTCGTACTAACAGTAGCACACATTGGACTACCTGCAAAAGCCTGTAACTTACTCAAAATATTTAGTTCATCTCTCAAAAGTAAGTATTTATGGCAATGAACATATCAGTGCCATCAGAATGAAAAGTCCTTGTGTCATTGTTCATAAACAAGATGGTCAAAATGCTTAGTCATGTTGTCAATAAAACACTGCACTATGTTAGTATTACCTGATGTAAACTATGGCAACAGTTTGGATGACAGTTACTGTATTGAAATGTACAAAGCTACGCTTCTTCTGTATGCCATATATCCATTTCAAAAGTACAAATTTACACACTACTGTACATGAGTTATTTATTGAAAGAGACTGAATAGGATTCACAGTTACACTTTTACTAGTGGTCTGACAAAAAAAAGTGACTAGGCGATGTGGAAGTTGAACAAGTAGTTTTGAGAATTTCATTTCTGATCTGAGAAATGCACCAAAGCGACTGAGAAAAACTGTAATGGTTTAAATAAAACCTTATTAGCTTTATATTAAAGACCCCCCCCCCCTTTTTTTTCTATATTTCTAATTTATTTGAGCAGCGTATTAGATTTTAGGTTAACTTTATTGTGATCTGTATTTATTGAATGTGAAGGTAAACTCTTCATGACTAGTAAACCCTTGCCATGTTTTTTTTGCCTTGCAGGTTTTCAGACTGTGGACTGACAGAAACGTGCTGTGAAACGGTGGCTTCGGCTCTCCAACTAGAAGATGGTCCTCTGAGAGAGCTGGACCTGAGTCACAATTACAGTATCGAGGCAGGAGTGAAGGTGCTTTCTGCTGGACTCAAGAGCCCACACTGTCATGTGGAGACACTGAGGTCATTAACGTTTCCATTGCTGTGTAAACATTTACTGGCTAGCCTGAAATGTAATTCTCATATTGTACTCATTCAGGTTGGCCCAGTGTCATTTTGGCCAGGACAGCTGTATGGAGCTGGTCTCTGCGATCAAGACTATCTCACAACGTCTACAAGAGCTCGATCTCAGTGGCAGTGACCTGCAGGACTTTGGACTCCATCATCTCCTAGATGGGATGGAAAATACAGACAGAAAACTTCAAGTTCTGAGGAAAGTATTTGTGATATTTAGCATTACAGAAGTTTGAAGCAATTTGATGTAATAAACAAGCAAGATGATAAAATAATTTATATTTTGGGGTGAAATATACTTTTGACACTGTCCATAAATTTTGTAATACAGTATATTAAGCACACAGTATCAGGCAGATGAAGACCATTTTGAAATGTCTTCCTGCAGGTTGAGCTGGTGTAACCTCACTGAGAAGAGTTGTGAGTGCCTTTCCTCAATTCTCAGCTCAGATTTGCCCTGAGAGAGTTGGACCTGAGTAATAATGACCTGCAGGATTCAGGAGTAAAGCTGCTCTCTGATGGACTGAAGAACTGTCAGCTGGAGATACTGAGGTAAAGGCTGGGATTTTTGCTTTCAATGATTTATTTGAGAAATGCAGGTTTGCTTATTTGTTTTATGTATCTATAGGTTGTCTGGCTGTATGGTGACAGAGGAAGGCTGTGGTTTTGTGTCTTCAGCTCTGAGTTCAAACCCATCACACCTGAGAGAGCTGGATCTGAGCTACAATCACCCAGGACAATCAGGAGTCCAGCTGCTCAATGACAAACTGAAGGATTCAAACTACAAACTGCAGATACTCAAGTATGTCATGGGTCAATGTTGTGACATTAATTTGTTCCCTAAGATCTATGAAAGTAATTCAAGTCGTCTCTTCTGCCCACCAAGGCTGCATTTATTCTATCAGAATTACATTACAAAACAGTGAAATAGTATTACAATTCAACATAGCTGTTTTCTATGTGAATATATTGTAAAATGTAATTTATTTCTGTTATCAAAGCTAAATTTCCAACATCATAACTCCAGTCTTCAGTGTCACATGATCCTTCAGATATCATTCTAATATGCTTATTTGATGCTCAGGAAATATTTCTAATTATTATCAAAGTTGAGAACAGTTGTGCTGAAGTCTTTTGTAACATTATTAATGTCTTTACTGTCACTTTTGACTGATTTAATGTGTCCTTGCTGAAGAAAAGTAATATGTATATTTTTTTAATACTGATTGAGCCCAAATTGAATCTTGTACACAGCAAAATCCCCAGTGTACATATGTACACTCTTGGTGTACATATAGGTCCAACTACAGGGTGTTAAAAATGAACACTGAAGCAGTGTTGAAGTTAATGAGATAATTAAGTGATTAATTAAGTGATGATTGGCCATTAGTGGTGACACCTAATGTTAATAAGAAGAATCATTGAAGGAAAGAGAAACAACAAGAACAGAAAAAAGAGAAACACAAGAAATACTGACTTTGAGCCATTACACATTATTGTACTTATTATTACCAGTGTATTTCTGTCATACATCTACACACATTCTTATTTATATTGAACAGAAGTTTAGATGGTAATGCTTTATGGAATGTTTCGTTTCATGTCACCATTATGGCGATCAGTGTTTGCTTTAGTTGGGCTCTGGACTCTTTGCATTTTAACATTAGTTTTTCTCTGGCTGCTCCAGCTCTCTGTTTATAAAGCACATGTGTTACTGCAAGAGAAACCATCGTAAGCTTAATTTGATCGTACAGACCTTTTGTTGCTATCGTTCTACGATCAAGCTTAAAATGCTTTTGGGAAACACAGCCCAGGTCATGATGGTTATGTTTAAATTATGGAACTACAATCCTGTAGTGTCCTGATTCACTCAACCAGCATTATAAACTGATTATACAAAGGTTCTATTCATTACAGTAGCTAATTCCAGCAGTGCTTTAATAATCTGAAGGTTTTAAAATCCCACACAGATATCAAGAATCTACATATGAATCTCAACAATGGTGACAATCACACGAAAGATTCATATTGCAGTGCACGATGGGAGCCACCAATCAAAATACATCCATGGCTCCCATCATGCATTGCAGTATGAATAAATTATACAGCTGAATTGTCCTGTAATTTCCATTGTTTTTCCTGTTTGCATGTTGTTGTTTTTTTGCTATTGTTTTGTTATGACTTTAATAGCTTGTTTTGTGATGTTCAGAGTTGATCTGTGTGTCACTAGTTTGTTTATTGTCACCATTGTTGTGATTCATATGCTGATTCTTGATGTTTGTGTGTCTAAACACAAGAGCTCCAGTGCACAAAGATTTTTCAAAATTGTTCATATTGCTGTTGGATCTCAAACTGTAGAATTTCAGGCCTACAATCACAAATACTAAAATGCAACATAAATCATATAGTCAGAGATTTAGACTCTGAATCACATCAGTGAATCAGGTCACTACGTGATGAAATGTCATCATCACAACATATTATTAGCAGGTTTTCTCGTGCAATAACAAATGTGGTTTATAAACACAATGCTGGAGCAGCCAGAGAAAAACTAACAATAAAAATGAAAAGGTTCAAGAGCTCAACTAAAACAAACACTGACCACCATAATGGTGGCTTGAAATGAAAAATTCCATAAAACATTGCCGTCTAAACTTCTGTTGATTCTCAATAACTTTTGTAGATGTATGACAGAAATAAAGTCACACAGGTAATAATAAGTGCAATAATGTGTAAAGGCTCGAAGTCAGTAGTTCTTGCGTTTCTCTTTTTTTTCCGTTCTTGTTCTTTCTCTTTCCTTCAATGATTCTGCTTATTAACATCAGGTGTCACCACTAATGGCCAATCATCACTTAATTAATCACTTAATTATGTAATTAACTTCAACACTGCTTAATGCCGAGTTCAGACCGCACGATTTTCAAAATAATCGGGTCACTGTTGTTTTCACACTGCATGACTATTTGGGGTAACATTCAGTTGCTGCTGTGTTCACACTGCACCATGGATCGGCGACAGGAGGTTTCACACTGCATGACTTTACAAAAGAAAGAATCGCCGACAACTTCTGCCTGGTCCGCAAACTACGTTTCACAACCAAACAAACGCAAGAAGTGATAAGGAAATAACGGAAGATCACGCGCGCGTGCGTGAGACTGGAGTTCTCGCGCGACACTGAATTTGTTATTAAAAATGATAGCCTACAAGAAGATTGCGATCCAAATTGTCTGTGCACTGATTTGTAGCAAAAATGATAAAAAATAAACAGTTTATGCAGGAAATGGTTGGGAAGACGAGGGGAGCAAGGACTGTGTTTTGCAAGAGTTGAGGATAAATAAATAATTTTGCAAATGTCCTGCTGTTGCTGCTGGCCATGCAAATGTTTGTGCTTTGTTTCTGTTTGATATAATTGTAAATATAGGCCTATCTATTAAAATACTAATATTCTGGTCTATAACTCCTCCCTGAACAGCCTGCTGTCCTGTATCTTGCTGTCTCATTGGCTGTCGGTCATCGCCGATGTAGTTTTCAGTCAGAACACATTCACACAGCAGGATTGTGAATCGCCGACAGGTCCAGATATTTAGCATGCCAAATATCTCACGGGCGTCGGTGACTCGTCGGCGATTCTCTCAGATCGCGTCTTTGTTCATTCACACTGCGTGATTGTCACTCGCGTGAACGAGCACCGATTTGCCTGTGATTTCGGGCATTTGTCGGCGATTTCTCAAAACCTGTCGGCGAGCCAAAATCGGGGCTAAAATCGTGCAGTCTGAACTCGGCATAAGTGTTCATTTTTAACACCCTGTAGTTGGACCTATATGTACACCAGGAGTGTTAATTTAACACTGGGAATTTTGCTGTGTATATTCAGACAATGACTTCCAGAATCACTTACTAAGATGTCTGAATATCTGAATTTAAATTTGTCAGTATTTTTGTGGTTAAAGAAGAATGGCTCATTAAAATGCTTCTTTTTTCAATTATTTTTATTATAAATCTAGCTCTATAGCTGTTTGGAATCAGAACAAAACATTAGTCTAACAATTTAACAATTTAAGTTCAATTTTGTTTAAGTGACATGCAGGAAGTTATTACACATTTATGTATTTGGCAGCTAATTTTGTCCAGATCGACATTTAATTAATGGTTAATTTATTCAGTTCATTCATTCCTTGTAAATCAAAACCATGACCTTTTGTTATTATATGCTCCATTCTTATAAGCTTTTCTTACTTTCCTCTTCTTCTTCATTGACTTCTGCAGAACTGATCCTATGAGTGAACACTTCATCAAATCAGGGATAAGAAAGTGTAAGTGTATCTCATTCTCCATCTGTCTGTGTTTCTCTCTGTGACACTAATTGAAGTGTTTTCTGTTTCACAGATGCCTGCGATCTCACGCTGGATTCAAACACAGCTCACATTCGGTTGTGTCTATCCAATGAAGACAGAACAGTGACGCTAGTAGAACAGTGCAGCCGTATCCTGATCACCCAGAAAGATTTGAATCTGTTGAACAAGTTCTGTCTAGAGAGTGTCTGTCCGGCCGCTGTTACTGGAGGCTGAATGGACGGGTTCGGAAGGGACGGTCGGAGTGACGTTACAAGTCCATTCAGAGGGGAAAGCGATGATCTTAGTTTTGTGGAGGCCAGCGGTAGCTTGGAAACAATGAACTGTCATGGAAAATTACATGTGGTTCTCATCCATATGTTTCTCATGCTACAGAAAGACATTAATATAAAGACTCTGGACCTCTCGTTCATGTAAGAGAGTAGGTGTTTATGGGACACAACTGCTGGACTTTTGTCCTTTTACAGTTCTCTGACACACCCACGCACTTGTACACGTTCCTCGCGTCTTTTAAAGATACTCTATATGAAGCATTTATGGTGGAAAGCGACTCTATTTCCTTCTGTCAGTTGTTGTAACCTGAAAGCCTCTTATCTTATCATTTTGTGCACATTTATTGCCATCTTGTTTTGTGCTGTGCGACTGAGTTGAACATCAAATCGAATTTGATAGATTTTATGCAGGTAAATGCAAAGGTTTCACATGTTTTTACTGTAATTGTTTAACATCTGAACATTTTCAGAAATTATTACTGCTTTTTGGATTTGCCTTTTTAGACATGCAAAGGCTGACTGTTTTTTAATGCTTTATTGTTATTATTGAAATTTTCTCTGAGCTTGAAGGTCTCATTTAAGGCTCATTTGTTCACTTTGTTAACCTACGTCCAAAAGAGCTCCTTTACTGCCTTTGCTGGTTTATTTATTGAGATCTGAAAATCATTAACTAAACCAACTCATCATTTGCAGGAAATCTGCAGCTGACTTGACTTGTTTGCTGAACAAATTAAAATTGGTTAAATTTGTGTTGTTGATGACATTTAATACAACATATCGGACGTTCTATCGAAATCTGAGCGATGGCTCATCTAATTGACACACACCGTTTGATGACCCTCCAACAAAAAACCACGCTGTTGAATAATTGTGATTGGGATGTTGCCAAATTCCACTTTCTGTTTGTAATTAGATAGAAGTTTTAATGTTGTTTGGATATAACATTAATATAAATGTACCTTGAATGCATGCAGGAGAAATATGATATATCTGCAATCTAGTTGCAATCTTTTGTTGAGGTTTGAAGACAGATAACGTCTGAATCCATATTTTATTTCCTGAGGAACATTAGATTGGAATATAATATCCCGCTTATTTTGTGTAATTGTTATTAGCTATCGCTGTTCTTTGCAGTTTGGGTTCTCAAATTACAGGTCATGTGACAGCTTGCATCCTCACAATGCCCTATTCTGACAAATCAGTTCTTTTCATCAGCAGTTTTCTTTTTTACCACAATTCAAAAAGATAGAGATAAAGTTCATAAAGGGCGGGGCCATTACATAAATTTGGTGATAAACCTGATCCTTGGTTTTTCAGACATTAAAATTAATTCAAGCAATCAAGAAAGTGTAAAACTAATGTAAAATGTATCATATTATGACAGTTTATTAAATAAAATGAAATGGATCACAATGCGTTGTGCATTTAAACATATTGGAATTTATCAAGTACCTGAAAAACTCTCCTGATATGAGTTTTTGTAGTTTTTTATTTAATCATTTTGTCACTGTCACTTTCTAATAACATACTAAAGTTGGTGTTCACGCTCACATGTACGGGTACTGCAGCTCTATGCAGAAAACATGACTTTCATAAAATATACTATATGAGAAATGATAACGGTTATTGGGTGTGCTGTGCTATTGAAAGGCTATATCACCTCACTGTAAAACCCAACATGTTAAGCTAACTCATCTTTTGAGGAAACCGATAACCTCAATCCAGTCCAATTAAATAAAAAACAATACTTATGAGTACTCTGGCCTTATTTCAATTGAGTTCACTAAAACAAGGATACTCTATATGCAGCATTCAAGGTGGAAAGCGACTCCGTGTCCTTTTGTCAGATGTTGGAAACTGAAAGCCTCTTTATCTTACCATTTGTGCTCATTTATTGTCATCTTGTTTTGTGCTGTGTGACTGATTGGAACATCAAATCAAATGTGATAAGATTTTTGCAGGTAAATGCAAAGGTTTCACATGGGTTACTGTAAACAACCAAACCACATTTTCAGAAATGATTCGATATGTAAGCCAGACTCAATCAGCCCAAAAGCAGTTTCTGATCAGCGGGTGATGGTCTCTGAGTGTTACTGTCTTTCCTCGTGGCAAGTAATTTGATTAAATGAAATACATTTTTTATATGTATTACCTCGTTATTTCATCTGACTACTTAAATGAAAAGGTTTTAATGATATCTGTGCATCATTAAATGTGGGCCAATGTTTGACTATTCTTTTTTATTATTTACTGAATGTCAGAGTCATAATGTCAAATATTTTTGAAACAAAAAGCCTGTTGAATTGTACTACTTGAAAAAAATATGCATTGCATTAGCCTGCTTGTATTTTAATGCATTGTATTTTTAGGGCTTGCATTTTTATGGGCTGAAATTTAGCATGGTTGAATATTTAAGATGTGAATATTTCAAATCAAAACATTTCAAACACATTTTCATTAGTAAAATTTCAATAATCCATATTCACCTTTCATATTTCACTTCCAAAATATTCAAACTGATTAAAAATACAACCTATAATATTCAACAGGCGGTTTTCAGTCCATTTTATTTCGCTTTGCAAATTCGTTTCCACAAATTCAGTGGTTCAAATTCGACAGTAAATTCAACGTTGACATCCAGGAACTGCAGGAAAAGCAGTAGATTACCGAGCATAATCTCCATCTGCTGTCAGTCGACCTCACCAGCAGGGGGTGCAAGCGCGTTGTTGACGAAGACCAGAGCAACAGTTAGAGCAAGCCATTCATTCATAAAAACTAATTTACAACAATGTAAGTGTATCTGTGATTATTATGTCTTATGTGAAATTCAGTGTCTTCACGATTACTTTTCCTGTGTAGCCTACATGCATCTCTACCGTGAACGAGATTATGTTATTCCCCGATGCGGATGTATACAGATCCAATGTTACATTTGAGTTTGACATATCTATTGGTTGTTTAGTTGCCTCAACCTTATATTGCGGCAATGTGCTGCATGCTGTAGCTACTGGGGTTTCCCTCAGTACGTCAGGATTCCCCTTCTGGACATTTAAAACGCTTAACGTAGCTTAATGGACTAATACAGTGATAAAAAAGACCAAACTCACAGGCAAGCAGAAGGACTCAGAATATGAACTTAACGCGCAAAGTTTAAAGCTGAGCGTTTCTCAGTGATACTGGCATAAGTTGGCTTGACATTGGACATTCGCACATTTAGGGACCGTCTCTAAAGTTACGACATTGGTATACACGTTTCTAACTTCAATAGCATTTGAAAAGAACGACTTGCAGCCATAAAACCAACTGTAAAGTGTTCATGTAGGTGTCAGGCATAATGCGCAATTTATTCAAATAAATTGAAGTTTGCTATTGAAGTTAGAAACGTTTAGGCCTATAGGATTGCCAATGTTACTTTAGAGACGGTCCCTAAATGTGCGAATGTCAAGCCAATTTTACATTTAGTGTTTTAGCAGACGCTTTTATCCAAAGCAACTTAAGTTACAGTTAAACTAACAATATAGGACAACAATATGAAAGTGCTATGACCCTTCCCAGATTAATTATGTATGTAGGAATATTAACATGTATGTAGGCATATCAATAAGGTGGGAGTTTGGTCTTTTATATCACTGTATTAGTCCATTAAGCTACGTTAAGCGTTTTGTCCTGATGGAAGGGGAATCCTTGAGTATGATGAGGTATTGAGGGAAACCGATTATAATCCCGTTCATAGAAAAAGTTGATAACATGTAGCCTAAGGCTACACACGGGAAAGTAACAATGAAGTTAATTAATGAAACATAAAAACAGCTTTTGTGCCTTTATCATCTTTTCCGCATATATACTGACCCAGATGAACATCACAAAAAAACGTAATGCATGCTCAATTGTTGTAAATGAGTTTTTATGAATGAATGGCTTGCTCTAACTGTTGCTCGGGCTTTGTAAACAACACACGCTTGCACCCCCTGCTGGTGAGGTCGACTGACAGCAGATGGAGATTATGCTCGGTAATCTACTGCTTTTCCTGCAGTTCCTGGATGTCAACGTTGAATTTACTGTCGAATTTGAACCACTGAATTTGTGGAAGCGAATTTGCAAAGCGAAATAAAATGGACCGAAAACCGCCTGTTGAATATTATAGGTTGTATTTTTAATCAGTTTGAATATTTTGGAAGTGAAATATGAAAGGTGAATATGGATTATTGAAATTTTACTAATGAAAATGTGTTTGAAATGTTTTGAATTTAAATATTCAGAGCTTAAATATTCAACCATGCTAAATTTCAGCCCATAAAAATGCAAGCCCTAAAAATACAATGCATTAAAATACAAGCAGGCTTAATGCAATGCATATTTTTTTCAAGTAGTACAATTCAACAGGCTTTTTGTTTCAAAAACATTTGACATTATTTTACTTCCATACATTTAGAATAAAATCAAATGTTTACAATTTATTATGTCAGGTAAATGTATCATGCCAATTTCATTATCAGTTCAAAGATAATAAATACAAAACATCAAATGCTCTGGAATAAAGAGAGAAGATGCGAACCTGACATTATAAAATACATGATGCAAAGTGTTTTGCATACACTTCACATCACGGGCTAGTCTGGGTTACAGAATCGCGCTGAGCCTTTGTCAGCATCTCCCTAAATACTCAGACCAAGCTAGAAACCTCTTTTCTAATGTAAACATGAGTTCACAGTGGGAATTTGCATTAATCACCGTCCCAGACTTACTGGGGAGAGAAGTTGATTTACATGGGGGCACAACCACAGCAGTTAAGATATCTCTAAACTCTCCACACCTTATTACCTTTTTGTTTTTTGTGGGAATGAGACCTTTGTATCAGTCGAGACATTTCAAATGATACCAAACGTATATACTGTATGATAATTGTTCATATTAAACCATATAGATTTTTTGGGTGAATTCAGGTAGGGATGGGTGAAGGGAATGATGTGTAAATTGGGAGGTTATCAACTCAAGTGTGATCATGTCTCAAATGGGGATGGTAATATAGCAAGAGAGTTCAAATGTTAATTTCCTTTGTTTTCTCAGAGAGTAACCCTCTCTTCCAGTTCTTCCAGTTTCTCTAGACTTATAGATACATATCACGATACTAATCTCACTTTACAATATTATTGCAATACGCCAAGATATATGGTAAAAGGTTAACAATAAATGTACTGTTGATTAAAATGCTAAATTATTTATGATTAAATCAGAAAAAACATGCACAAGCGTGGTTTCTCGAGAGCAAACTTAAGAGGTGACATTACATGTCACATCCTAATGTCTTGTGTCTTTACGGGATGTGTGTGAACGCCCGCGTAGATTCCAGAAAATCACTGTCAGAGTGAATGAACCAAAATCAAACTCCCGGAACACATTATCCATGTATTTTCCGAAATCTCTGTGTGAAAGGGGCTTTAGATTGGAACACATGATATCCCGCTTATTTTTGTGTAATTGTTATTAGTTATTTCTGTTCTTTTGCAAGTCTGGGTTCTTAAATTACATGGTTATGTGACTTCCAGTTCTGCATGCGAAAATGTAGACGTGCATCCTCACAATGACCTATTGTCTGTTCTGACAAAATCAGTTCTTTTCAACAGCTTTTGTTATCACTTTATAAAGATGGAGATTAAGTTCATGTCATTATCAAAGGGCAGGGTCATTATCAAAATTTGGAGACAAATGTGATACCTATATTGAACATTTATCAAACTCTCAAAATCTTTTTTATCGAGGAAAATTATATTGTGATAATTATTGCTATCAATTACTTTAACATCTGAAAAAATCTCTATGGAAGTAACCCACATTCCCCAAATACCCACATACACTATATTACCTGGAGTCTGATTTACTGAATAGAAAAAAAAAGTTTATTTGTTTGTCACTGCTTGTTAAACTTCCATCAAGCCTTACTGATGTCTTTTCATAATGCAATTGTACTGAAACACAAAGGAGGAGACTGAGAATCTGACATATATAAATGTTTGTTTCCACAACCACTCAAGTGAGTTGCTGTTTTATTCCTTATTTACCTCAGAGAACATTCAGACATTTATACAGTTTGAAATGTTTATTACTTTCTTAGATAAATCGAAACTGTGATCTTCTTTGGAGAGATTGAGAATATGGCAGTAAGTTCATCAAAACTCTATAATCAATAACTACTATGTTTTCACCTTAATTTCAGTGTGATGTTCATCTCTTTCTCTCTGTCCCGTGTAGATGTTGGTATTTTTGGTGGCTTTTCTTCCAGTTGTTCTGATGAGCGGGTGCAGTTACGATGAAGAAATGTCAGCCGACTGTTCTGACCTTTATAAAGCAGGAGAAACACACAGTGGGATTTACACCATCTATCCGGTGTGGGATATTCCTTTCTGGGTTTACTGTCACATGATCTCATATGGGAAAGATGAAGACAAAGGAGGATGGACTTAAGATCATTAAACACACATCAGAACATACATTATGAATCATATATTCTATATAAACCCATCACAGGTGATTCAGAGGAGAATGGACGGCAGTGTGAATTTCTATCGGCCGTGGAATCAGTACAAGAGAGGATTCGGGAATGTGGAGGGTTAATACTGGCTGGGTAAGATTTTACAGCGTGTCCGTTTGTGTGGATGATCATGTGTTTGGTTGAACGTGTGTGTGTGAACAGGGCTGGAGAACATGTATCACCTGACACGTAAGAAGAAGTACATGCTGAGAGTGGATCTGGAGGACTTTGAAGGAAATAAAGTGTTTGCTCTGTACTCGTCCTTCTCTGTGGATTGTGAAATGGACGGGTATAAACTGCATGTTTCAGGGTTCACTGATGGAGGAGCAGGTAGTACACTTTCATTTATACTCATGAAAACACATTTCCATTGAGTTATTGTCCTCAGTGATGCTCCTCTTCTCTGCAGGCGACTCTTTATCTCTCCATAATGATCAGAAGTTCAGCACCTTTGACAAGGACCAAGACGGCTTTGGAAATAACTGTGCCAAATATCATCTCGGGGCATTTTGGTACGAAGCCTGTCACCATACAAACCCCAATGGTGTGTATTTATGGCAAGAGGATTCCCCCCATCACGCTATTGGAGTTGTTTGGTATACCTGGAAGAATTACGCTGTCAGTATGAAATCCATCAGCATGAAGATCAAACGGGTGTTTTAGACCTTTGAAGAAACAAACATTGTTTCTCAGAAACAAGTAACGGTTATATAGCTTTCCTTTCCTCTATTAACTGTGTAACCAGGGCCTAAAATTAACATTTGCCAAGTGCCAAATGCAAGTAAACATTACTGTTTGTGTGTATGTGAAACAGTGTTAATTGCCAGTGTATTCTAGCAATGCAATGTTGTGAGAACATGAACGTGAACATTGTGAATTGACCGTTTGGCGGGTCAGTGCTGCATCATCCCGAAAGTTTAAGCCTTGCCAATATAAATATGCATGCGCAAGAAGACACGGAAGGGAACTAAATTCGTTATTTCGAAGCACGCGCTTAAAGACAGCGCACAAATCCTGAATTGAGCTCTCTTTCATGTCTTCTTGCGCTTGAACAGACATATTCAAAGAGAATTTTCAAACTGCTCGTATTGGCAAGTATCCTTGTAAACATAGTCAGTTATGTCTTAGGCCCTGTCCCAAATAGCACCCTAAACACTCACAGTCTTCCTCTGAGTCCACACTTTCGTGCCGTAATGCCACTTTGACTGTCGGATAGAAGTCTGCTGTGGAACTCGCTTCAGAGCCGGCTCGCCAAAAGTACATATGGACCGCGAGAATCCTTCTGAAACCTAAAATGACAAATGGGTCACCCTCCGGTCCCATGGACTTAACAGACACGCGCACGCAGCATCCATTGTAAGTCCACAAAAGTACATATGAAGTGTGCCATTTGGGACAGGGCCTATAATGAACGTAAACGCAATGTTTTGAAGTCCTCTTTGTGGACTTCAGTTCGGCCTTCAATACCATCATGCCTGGTCTTCTCACAGCCAAACTGACCCAGCTCTTCATACCATCCTCGATCTGTCAGTGGATGTCCAGCTTCCTGACGGACCGGCAGCAGCGAGTGAGACTGGGGAAACACACATCCAGGACTCTCACCACCAGCACTGGCGCCCCCGAGGGTGCGTTCTCTCACCACTGCTCTTCTCCCTGTACACTAATGACTGCACTTCTAAAGACCCCACTGTCAAGCTCCTGAAATTTGCCGACGACCCCACTGTCATCGGTCTCATCCAAAACGGTGACGAGTCTGCTTACAGACTGGAGGTTGAACAGCTGGCTGTCTGGTGCAGTTATAACAACCTTGAGCTGAACACGCTCAAAACAGTGGAGATGATCGTGGACTTCAGGAGGAACAGCCCAGCACTCCCCCACTCACCATCATGAACAGCACTGTGGAAGCAGTGGAGTCATTCAGTTTCCTGGGCACTTCCATCTCTCAGGACCTGAAGTGGGACAATCACATTGACTCCACTGTGAAAAAGGCCCAGCAGAGACTGTACTTCCTTCGCCAGCTGAGGAAGTTCAACTTGCCACAGGAGCTGCTGATTCAGTTCTACTCAGCCGTCATTGAGTCTGTTTTATGCACTTCCATCACTGTCTGGTTTGGTTCAGCTACCAAATCAGACATCAGGAGACTACAACGGACAGTCTGGACTGCGGAGAGGATCATTGGTGCCCCCCTGCCAAACCTCCAGGACCTGTACTCTTCCAGAGTGAGGAAGAGAGCAGGTAAAATCATCACAGACTCCACTCACCCTGGACACCACCTGTTTGAACTGTTACCGTCAAGACGGCGACTCAGATCACTGGCCACAAGAACATCTCGGCACAGGAACAGTTTCTTCCCACAGGCCATTTCCCTCCTGAACAGTTAACATATCTCCCAAGGCATATGCCTGTAAGTGCAATACTCCCACTGTTTAGTGCAATATCTTAAAAATTCAGGTGATATTTATATTTATTTATATTTATTCATACTATTCAAAATACTGTAAATATGTTCATAATCTGTAAATGTTTATTCTGACAAAACCCAACTGTGACCATGGCTGTGTCCGAAATCTCCACTCAAACCACTACTCCCTAACCCCTATGTAGGGGGTAGGGAGTAGAGCACTATATAGTGAGCTCACCAGCATAATAGAAACACCACTTTCGGACACTACTCGATCGTCTCTCGGCGCCGTTGATTACGTCATTACTGTCGCACTATTTAAACGCGCCATCATCTGTCAGCTGGTGCCGAGCCAGCTCTGGGCTAAATAGTTTTTTTTTTATAAATACATTACATTATATTGAGCTTATTTCTCCAAAATTGTAAAATTAAAAGTCATTTCTGGCCGTTTCTGTTATAATGCATTACTCCACACATGATTATAACTTATAAACATAAATAAAATTAATACACATATTTCATATATTTTCATTTTCGCACCACACCGTTTTCTCTTGCCTGTCGACATTAGGAAAAAAAAAACAGATCTACGTTATCAAATACCTTGCTCATAATACTCTTAATAAAACAGCTTTTAGACTCTGTGGAGATGCCACTCAATATTTATCTTTTTTGTTTGTTTGTTCTCGTGATTCAGAAGATTTTGCGGATTAGCAAAAGAAACAGGATTTCTAGACACAGAAAACGACGTGCTGTTCTTGCTACGCTAGCAAGACGTCGTCAAATTGTAAGTTAAAGATGAAGATGATGCTAGGTCTTTATCAGAGACGGACAGAGTACACAGCTTTATTACTTGAGTAAAAGTACAGATACCCTTGGCTAAATTTTACTCAAGTACAAGTAAAAAGTACTACAGTCAGATGTCTACTTAAGTAAAAGTACTGTACTTGTTTTTAAAAGTACTTGAGTATCAAGAGTAAGAGTACATTTTCTTAATATTGCATTACTACTGCCACAGTGCTTACATTTATGTACAGAAACGTCCTACATGGAGTTATGAAAAATGTTATGAAGATGTTATGTTATGGATGAAGGTGATTGCTGATTTGTGCCGTAATGGGGCAATACGTGCTTACAATTTATACATGTCTGACAAAATTGTATAACTACTACATATCATAAGTTAAACGAGAAAGAACATAACTTACATTTGTATGACAAATTTGTATTGTCGCGCTGCTCTCCTTGACGTCCATCCGCCATTTTTACGATCAGCGCAATGCATGATGGTATGTAGGGCTTGGGTTAGTGACCATCGGTTGTACACTACTTTTCAAAATGCATTCTGGGATACATTGAGTGGACTATATAGGGTATAATAATCATCACTATACATTCGGACAGCACTACAAAATGGCGAGCTCACTATATAGTCCACTATATAGTGAGTAGTGGGAGATTTCGGACACAGCCCATATATTTTTATAGTATTTTCAGATTTTTATTTTTTTTATCATTTTATTTGTAGAATTTGTATTACTATGTTTCTTGTTGTATCTGTATTTGTATATGTGCACTGGAAGCTTCAGTACCAAGGAAAATTCCTTGTGTGTGCAAGCACACTTGGCAATAAAGCTCTTTCTGATTCTGATACAGTTGAGAAAGAAAACACGTGTGTAACAGTGTATTGGATCAGGACATTCACTCTTAAAGTGACAGCAGCCTAATATTCCTGCGGCTGTCTGTGTTGTTAATGTTAATCAAACAACAAAAGATAAAAGATAAAGAACAATCACTTGTTGGTCTTGACTGAATAACTTTTGTAACTTTAATAAGGATTAATCTATGTTTCATGGCTGGTAAAAAAACATATTTATGGCAAGTAAATTTTGTCACTGGCCATTGGCAGGTGTGGCAAAAAGTCAGTTGTAGGCCCTGTGTGTAAATTAGTAAATCATGTAGGAATATCACTTTCAAAAACATATGGCTGTTTTTAGTTTTTTCTTATTTGTATTGGGTCACCTCTTTTAATTTAATATAGAAATTAATCAATTCGTACATTTTCAATAAAACTCCTGCAATGAACGCTTTGTTGCCTAATGTGTTTCTTACTGTAGATATTCAAATGATCATTGTCTGGTTAAATTATGATGAATTCAAGAAGGTGCAAATTGCAGGTCTGTGCTTATAATTGTTTTTAATGAATATGGAATACAAACATTAGCATTTTTCTTTATAATCCTATTAGGTGCCGCCAATTTTGTCAAGGAAGTGAATAAATGACATTCCTGAAATAAAAATGTTGCTGGCCAATTCATATTCCACACATAACGTCTATGGTTACGTATGTAACCCTCGTTCCCTGAGTAGGGAACGGAGACGTTACGTCGGATGACGACGAAATGGGGTTTCGCTTAGAAAGCCTATCAACTTCGAGTATTACAAAACGAGCCAATGGCAAAGAAATGCCATGGGTCTGCGGAATTTGCATGACGTAACTCCGCCCCACCTCGTGGGTATAAAAGGAGGAAGTCCGGCAACATGCAGATATGTTTCTTCGCTGAGGAGCCAAGACTGAGCTCAGGCGATCCCCGCGGTACAGCGGAAAGTGGCAGGCAGACGTAACGTCTCCGTTCCCTACTCAGGGAACGAGGGTTACATACGTAACCATAGACGTTCCCTTTCGTTGTCACTCCGAGTTACGTCGGATGACGACGAAATGGGGTTACCAGTCTAATCACGCCACCTTCTCAGCTGTCTTCCAGTGCCCTGCGTAAATCGAGATCCCTGTCATAGACGGACGAAGGACTCCATTTAACACAGGAATACCAAGGTACACTGGGAAGCATATCCCAAGCTAGGGGAAGTATGCAATTAATGCCAACCCAGAGGGGGGGGACTTAGAGAATACACATATGACCCGAAGGATGCATATGGAGAACACTGGGGTGTCCAGCCGCAGGTGGAATATTTCAACCCCAGGGGTGGCAAGGTGGCTTGCCGAGGGAAAGACACATGCTCAGAGAGGCTTACAGTGGAATACACATGTGGGGGTCGCTCAGGGGAGGGACCATGCACACGGGAGGCACCTAGCCGACGCGCAGGCAAGAGACACTGGCGCCGACGTCAGGAGTGCTGGAGGAGCTCAGGGCTTTCGGGGAAGCTCACCTGAGGAGAATATCGCACGTATCCAGTCCGTGGAGTGGAATGGCGAGCAAGCGAAGACACCTGAGCGGGTCCGGTACTAGCTAGTTGAAGCGAGTACATGAGAGGACACTGGCTCCACTCGGAGATTATAGAATCTGGCGAATGTGTTAGGTGTCGCCCAGCCTGCAGCTCTGCAGATGTCTGTTAGCGAGGCGCCATGCGCTAGAGCCCAAGAGGATGCCACACTCCGGGTGGAGTGGGCCGTCACACCAAGGGGGCACGGTCGACCTTGCTGCTGGTAAGCCAAAGCAATGGCGTCCACTATCCAGTGGGACAGCCTTTGCTTGGAGAGAGCCTTTCCCTTCAGCTTCCCACCATAACAGACAAAGAGCTGGTCAGAGGTCCTGAAACACTGCGTCCTGTCTACATAGGCGCGGAGAGCGCGTACTGGACAGAGCAATGCCAAGGCTGGGTCTGCCTCCTCCGGGGGCAGCGCTTGCAGGTTCACCACCTGGTCCCGAAAGGGAGTGGTAGGAACCTTGGGCACATATCCGGGCCGGGGTCTCAGGATCACGTGAGAGAAGGCCGGTCCGAATTCCAGGCACGCTTCGTCGACGGAGAATGCGTGCAGGTCCCCTACCCTCTTGATGGAGGCCAGTGCAACCAGGAGCGCTGTCTTCATTGACAGGAACTTAAGCTCGACTGATTGCAGAGGCTCAAAGGGAGCACTCTTCAGGGCAGTTAGCACCACTGAGAGGTCCCAAGAGGGAACGAGAGGAGGGCGAGGGGGATTTAGTCTCCTCGCTCCTCTCAGGAACCTGATAACCAGGTCGTGCTTCCCTACCGACTTACCTTCGACCAGGTCATGGTGTGCGGCAATGGCGGCAACGTAGACCTTAAGGGTGGAGGGAGACAGCCTTCGCTCCAACCCTTGCTGAAGGAAGGAAAGCACAACACTGATCGAGCATTTCCGGGGGTCTTCTCGGTGAGAAGAGCACCAGTCGACGAAGAGGTTCCACTTCAACGCATAGGCGTGTCTAGTGGACGACGCTCTAGCGGAAGTGATGGTAGCCGCCACCGCTGGTGGAAGGGTACTCAAACCTACCTCGAGCCGTCCAGGAGCCACACGTGGAGGCTCCAGAGATCGGGGCGAGGGTGCCACAGGGTGCCCCGTCCCTGAGAAAGAAGGTCCTTCCTCAGAGGAATGGGCCAGGGAGGTGCTGTCGCGAGGAGTACAAGTTCGGGGAACCAGGTCCGGTTGGGCCAATACGGCGCGACCAGAATGACCTGCTCCTCGTCCTCCCTGACCTTGCGCAAGGTCTGCGCAAGAAGGCTCACTGGGGGAAACGCATATTTGCGGCCCGGCGGCCAGCTGTGCGCCAGTGCATCCGTGCCGAGCGTGCCCTCGGTCAGGGAAAAATACAGGGCGCAATGGGTCGAGTCGTGAGAGGCAAACAGATCTATCTGTGCGTCCCCGAACTGGTCCCAAATCAGCTGAACCGACTGGGGATGGAGTCGCCATTCTCCAGGGAGGGGCTGAAGCCGTGAGAGCTCGTCGGCTGCACAGTTCAGCGCTCCGGGAATGAAATGGCTCGAAGCGACCTCAGATGCTTCTGACTCCATAGGAGGAGGTGGCGGGCGAGTTGTGACATACGGCGGGAGCGTAGACCACCTTGATGGTTGATGTACGCAACAGTTGCGGTATTGTCTGAACGGACTAGCACGTGTTGACCCCGGAGCAACGCTCGGAAGCGGTGCAGGGCAAGACGTACTGCCAACAACTCGAGGCAATTGACATGCCATAGCCGCTGGGGTCCTGTCCAGGAGCCCGCAGCAGCATGTCCATTGCACATGGCGCCCCAGCCCGTGGTGGAGGCATCTGTTGAGACAACAACATGCCGGGAAGCTCGTTCCAAGGGGACACCCGCCCTGAGAAAACTGAGGTTCGACCACGGGGTGAGGAACTGACGGCAGGTCGGAGTAACTGGTACCCGGAGCGTGCCTTGATGCCATGCCCACCTCGGGACTCGGTCGCGAAGCCAAAGCTGAAGCGGTCTCATATGAAGCAATCCGAGCGGCGTGACCGCGGCTGCAGATGCCATATGCCCCAGGAGCCTCTGAAAATGTTTCAGTGGAACCGCATTCTTGCTCCTGAGATGTCTCAGGCAAGTCAGCAGTGACTGCGCGCGCTCGCTCGTAAGCTGCGCGGACATGGCGACCGAGTCGATGTCCATACCGAGAAAAGAGATCCTCTGCACGGGGCAAAGTTTGCTCTTCTCCCAGTTGACCCGAAGGCCCAGACGAGCTAGGTGCCGGAGCACTAGGTCCCTGTGTTCGCAAACCTGATCTCGAGAGTGAGCTAGGATCAGCCAGTCGTCGATATAACTCAGGATGCGAACCCCGTGCTCCCGAAGGGGAACAAGGGCAGCCTCGACGACCTTCGTGAAGATGCGAGGAGACAGGGCCAGCCCGAAAGGGAGAACCGCGTACTAGTATGCCTGCCCCTCGAAAGCAAACCGTAGGAACGGTCTGTGACGAGGAAGAATGGAGACATGGAAGTAGGCGTCCTTCAGGTCGATCGCTGCAAACCAATCCCGGGGCCGCACGCATTCGAAAACGCGTTTGGCGGTGAGCATCTTGAACGGCAGCCTGTGAAGGGAGCGGTTCAGCACGCGCAAGTCCAGGATTGGTCGTAACCCACCGGTTTTCTTGGGGACAATGAAGTAAGGGCTGTAGAAGCCGGACCTCATCTCGGCTGGAGGGACAGTCTCGATTGCACCCTTCGCCAGCAGGGTGGCAATCTCTGCTCTCATGATGGGGGCATTGCCACCGACCAAAGTGGAGCGGACTCCCCTGAAGCGGGGAGGAGACCGTGCGAACTGAATCGCATAGCCGAGCCTGATGGTACACGCGATCCAGCGGGACAGACGGGGAAGCTTTAACCAGGCTCCCAGGAACTGAACCAGCGGGATCATGCGGGCGACAGGCGTCCCCCCGGAGGGGCAGCGAAGCGGAGTAACTGGCCCAGACGTGGACGGCATAGCGGCCCGGTGTGGGGGCACAGTTAGCAACCGCACCCTGGCAGAGGGGGCCAGGGGAGGACCAGGCTGGTCGTCCCGCGGGGGCCTGCTCTGCCAGGGGTCTGGCGACAGAGGGGGACAGGGGCGAAGCGGTCCGTGGACGGCACGCCGTGTCAACCACCTCTGGGACAGAGGGGGACGAGGAGAGCACGGCTTGTGGGCGGCGCTCTGTGTCGTCCGCGAACTCTGTGTGCTCAGAGACGGGAGAGTCAGTTCTTGGAGAATAGGGATTCTTCCCCGGCCCTCCACCGGGGAAAGGAGTGGTCCTGCTACCAACTCCTGGAAGAACTGAGTCCCATCTCTGGGGAGCCCCTCCAGAGCGCCGCCTAACCCGGCGTGTAGCGGGGGGCGGGGCTGGAGAGGGCTGTGGCGTCCGGCCGCGGCCTCCAGAGCCGGCCCGGGTGAACGGGCGGGGTGGGAGCCGCGGGGGGGCGCCCTCGGCGGTGGGCAGACCGAGGGACCTGAGCGGACGGCGGGGCCGTCGGGACAGAGTCGACCTCAGCCTGCTCCATCCCCGAGGAGCCCGTCTCAGGAGCGCCGCTAAACCCGGCGTGTAGCGGGGGGCGGGGCTAGAGAGGGCTGTGGCGTCCGCCCGCGGCCCCCAGAGCCGGCCCGGGTGAACGGGCAGGGTGGGAGCCGCGGGAGGGCGCCTTCGGCGGTGGGCAGACCGAGGGATCTGAGCGGACGGCGGGGCCATCGGGACAGAATCAACGTCAGTCTGCACATGGGCGGTTGAGAGCTGTTGGGCGAAGTTCTCAACCGCACCGCCGAAGAGGCCGACCTGGGACATGGGAACGTCGG
Source organism: Gila robusta (assembly GCA_030770095.1). Classification (NCBI taxonomy): domain Eukaryota; kingdom Metazoa; phylum Chordata; class Actinopteri; order Cypriniformes; family Leuciscidae; genus Gila; species Gila robusta. The sequence continues at coordinate 23,188 of JAVALU010001331.1, forward strand.
ACAGACGGGGCCGCGCGACATTCAGCATATCAGACAGGTTCAGCCACAGAATGGTAGGCATCACCTGACCCAGGGAGCGTACGGCCACTTTCGTCGCTCGGAGAGCAAGGTCAGTGGCGGCGCGCAACTCAGTGAAGAGCCCTGGGTCAGTCCCGCCCTCGTGCAAGTCCATGAGCATCTGGGTCGGGGACCAGCAGAATGGCCATGGCCTGCAGAGAGGCGGCTGCCAGTCCCGCGGTACTACAGGATCTCGCCACAAGTGTAGACGAAAACTATAGACCACGGACGGGTGCTTAGGATTGCGCCGAGAAGAAGCACTCTGAGGACACATAGCATCGCAACAGAGCGTTCAGCCGGGGGAACCCCAGTGTACCCACGGGCAGCGGCCCCATCGAGGGGAGGAAAGGCGGATGAGATCAGCGAATGGTCCCTGATCTCATCATGCACGTCCGGGAAGAACGGTATTGGGGTTTGCCGTGGACGAGGGTCGGCGGCCTCACCCAAAAACCAATCGTCCCGGGAAAGCATGGCCGTCATCTCCGGATCAGACTCGACGAGTCGTCACTTCCAGGAAAATCAAACCCACCTAGTGAAGCTGCTACAAACATAGTATCATCCTCTGTAGCTTCAAATGAAACACACAGGCCACCACTTTTTTTTTTTTTTTTTTGGGTAGACCCGTGGGAATCACCTGTTCACTAGCGGGCACCGTCATTGAAGAGGGGGGCTGGGGTCGCGGACACATAGTCGGCGCCTTGTTCCAGACCATAACCCTCAGGTCACCCTGGCCACCAGCCGAAGAACGGGGGGTGGATGAGGGGACTCTCACTCATGCGAGTTCACCGAGTCTCGACCTTAATGACGCGATGATCATGTTTCCCGGAGAAAACATGAGTCATCCACGAGCGCTGCTCAGCATGATCAAGCCCAAACATACTAGACAACGCTCGTGCCCATCAGAGTCCGATACCAAGCTGCCGCACCATTCATTTTTTTGAAATGCACGGGCGAGCCGTCTTTAAAAAGACGTGCCGCGTGCGAGCTCTTTTAGTGAGAGAAAACTCAAGTGTTGAAGCACCCGGGGAGACACGCACCGACTGGCAGACCACTGCAACAGATCAGCAGGAAGCACGCGCTCGCCGTAGATCGCCGTCACACCAACACTCGAGGTACTCGTTTGTAAAGCTGACAATTCAGAGATGGCTTGTGGAGAGAAGAATACACTTGGCTCCGAAGCGAAAACATATCTGCATGTTGCCGGACTTCCTCCTTTTATACCCACGAGGTGGGGCGGAGTTACGTCATGCAAATTCCGCAGACCCATGGCATTTCTTTGCCATTGGCTCGTTTTGTAATACTCGAAGTTGATAGGCTTTCTAAGCGAAACCCCATTTCGTCGTCATCCGACGTAACTCGGAGTGACAACGAAAGGGAACCACAGTATCTTTAGAAAGCTGACAACTGAGAGTTAACTGTTCAGAATAATATTAATAAATGTATAATGTTCACTGATGTCCACATACAATGTTATCAATATTTTTTTACACCAAAAACATCTTATTTAGAAGCAATAAGCTATTTTATATCATGCTTTTTATCCTCTCTTTCAAATACGTTTGATGGTCTTGCCACATTTATTCAATTCAATTCAATTCAAATTTATTTGTATAGCGCTTTTCACAATACATATTGTTTCAAAGCAGCTTTACAGAAAGTGCATTTCAGAAATGTACATAGAAAAAAATACAGTTAGTTAATCATGTATTAATTTAGGGCATAACATATTGCCGGCATTGAGTCGTCTCTTCACAGGCGTCGAGTCGTCTCTTCACAGGCGTTTAGTCATTTCATCGTAGGTGTTGGGGACTCTGAAGTCTCCGTGAGAGGCTGGATACAAACTGGAGCTGACGAACGCCATTTACCTCGGGACTAGCGTCCCGAGATAACAGCAGAAAAGCAAATGGGAAATAATTAGCATAGCTGCTGTTCATAAAATTAATGCATTCAATCTGATTCAACAGTGGTATAAAAGGTAAGCATTATGTGAATGCTTGGCTAAAGAGATGCGTCTTTAATCTAGTTTTAAACTGGGACAGCGAGTCTGAACCTCGAACAATATCAGGAAGGCTATTCCAGAGTTTAGGAGCTAAATGCGAGAACGCCCTCCCTCCTTTAGTGGACTAGATATCCTAGGAATGACCAGAAGCCTAGAATTTAGTGATCTTAAAGAACGCGATGGATTGTAGGGCGATAGAAAGTCCATTAAATATACAGGAGCTAGACCATTTAGGGCTTTATAGGTCAGTAATAGTACTTTGTAATTGATACGGAACTTAATAGGTAACCAGTGCAGAGATGATAAAATTGGTGTTATATGATCATATTTTCTTGACCTAGTAAGAACTCTAGCAGCTGCATTTTGCACTAACTGTAGCTTGTTTATTGAGGATGAAGGACAACCAGCTAATAAAGCATTACAGTAATCTAGTCTTGAGGTCATGAATGCATGTACTATCTTTTCAGCATCAGAAATGGATAGCATGTTACGAAGCTTAGCAATATTTCTAAGGTGGAAAAAGGCTGTTCTTGTAACATATGATATATGATTTTCAAAAGACAAGTTGCGGTCTAGTATAACACCCAGGTCTTTTACTGTAGTGGATAAAGTAACTGGACATCCTTCTAAATTAAAGTTGTATTGTACGAGGTTTTGTGGGTAGTTTTTTGGACCAATAAGTAATACCTCCGTTTTATCTGAATTTAATAGTAGGAAATTACACGTCATCCAGCATTTTATATCTTTTAGACACTCTGTCAATTTAGATAAGTTAGTGTTTTCATCTGGTCGTGATGAAATATATAATTGAGTGTCATCAGCATAACAGTGGAAATTAATTCCATGTTTTCTTATAATATTACCAAGTGGCAGCATATATATTGAGAATAGCAGAGGGCCTAACACCGATCCTTGCGGCACTCCATAGTCTACTGACGTTATCTTTGATTTTTCACCATTTAAACAGACAAAATGGTAACGGTCTGATAAGTACGATCTAAACCAGCTTAATGCCTGTCCCTGAACACCAGTGTAGTTTTGTAGTCGATCCAAGAGTATTTTATGATCTATAGTGTCGAACGCAGCGCTAAGATCGAGTAGAACTAGTATTGAGATACAGCCTTGGTCAGAAGCTAAAAGTAAATCATTTGTAATTTTAACTAGCGCAGTTTCTGTGCTATGATGCGGTCTGAATCCTGACTGAAATTTTTCATAGATATCATTTTCTTGCAAGAAAGAGCACAATTGAGCGGACACAATTTTTTTTTTCTAGTATTTTAGACATAAATGGAAGATTAGAAATGGGTCTGTAATTTGCTAGGTTATATGGATCTAATTGCGGTTTCTTAATGAGAGGTTTTATTACTGCCAGCTTGAATATTTTTGGAACATGACCTAAAGATAAAGACGAGTTAATAATATTGAGAAGAGGCTCTTCCACTACAGGTAACACTTCTTTCAGTAGTTTAGTGGGTATTGGATCTAATAAACATGTTGTTGGTTTAGATACAATGATAAGATTATGTAGCTTTTCCTGTCCTATAGTTGTAAAGCGGTGTAGTTGTTCTTGAGGGGCGATAATTGAGGCTGAATCATAAGACACCATAAGAGATTGTACATTTACAATTGTGTTTCTGATGCTTTCTATTTTGTCAGTGAATAAATTCATAAAATCATTACTACTATACTGTAACGGAATATTTTGCTCTGGTGATGTCTGTTTATTTGTTAGTCTAGCCACGGTGTTAAATAAGAACCTTGGATTATTTTGGTTATTTTCTATTAGTTTGCGAAGATGCTCTGCCCTGGCTGCTTTTAGAGCCTTTTTATAACGTGACATACTGTCTTTCCACGCGATTCTAAAGACCTCTAAATTAGTTTGTTTCCATTTACGCTCTAAGTTACGAGTTTCTCTCTTGATAACATGCGTAGCACTGTTGTACCATGGTGCTTTAGTTTTCTCTCTAACCTTTTTTAATCTAATTGGTGCAACAATTTCTAATGTACTAGAGAAAATGGTGCTCAAACTGCTAGTCATTTCCTCTAGTTCATCTGTTTGTTTGGGTTCACTGAGCAGCTGAGATAGATCAGGTAAGCTATTTGAGAATCTATCTATAGTGGTTGGAAGGATTGTTCTGCCTGGTCGATAACGTGGCGCAACATGACAAATTTCAGCAGTGCGTATTATGCAAGTTACCATGTAATGATCAGTGACATCATCACTTTGCGGTACAATATCTATATCGGTTGGATTGGTTCCATATGATATAATTAAATCTAGTGTATGATTTAGACAATGAGTGGGACCACTGACGTTTTGCTTGACCCCAAATGAGTTTAATAAATCTGTAAACGCAGCCCCTAACGCATCATTTGTGTTATCTACGTGTATGTTAAAATCTCCAACAATTATTGCTTTATCGACATTGACCAATAGATCTGAGAGAAAGTCTGCAAACTCTTTCAGGAAATCAGCATAGATTTACATTTAAGACTTGGAAGTAAGCAGCCACTGCTATGATTGGGTTTGCATATTAAAATAATTGTCAATATCTCCACCATTACACATGTGGAATTGTTTTGAAAACTTCTGATGTTCTGCAATACATATTTGAATCAGAAAAAACAAACCTACACCTCAAACACCAAGGATACTCCAGTCTTCAACAGTATGGTAAATAATCATCTTTATTTATATTAATTCCTTATGTATTTGTGAGGTATTGTATTTTATAACATTATATGTTGAATTGAAGATGCTACAGAAAGGTGAATACATAGTTATAAACATTTGCTAACAATGTGAAACATGTATGCGTATTACGTGTGTTTTACACTTGGTTGTGGCAAATAGGTTTAAGTACTTGGAGTTTCCACAGTCATAGTTGAGGATAATGGTATTTCGTGTAAACAAATTATGAATGAATGTTCCATTGTTTGTTGCACTGTATGCGACAAACAATGTTTTCATCCTTATATTCATCCTTCATCATTTTTAGTAAAGTGTAAGTAAAGTGAGTACAATATCAATCGATCTAAAAACAGACAAAGCAATAGTGACACATGGTAAAAAAACAGTTACTTCACTGCGACATCAATAACGACTCTACGGAAGACCTGAACCGCAATCCGTAAAAATCCGTAAAAAAAACTTTTTCTAAAATTTTGAGAATTAATGAATTACGAGAATCTAGAATTATGAGCATTCTGAGAATAAAGTCAAAATATTTTGACTTTATTCTCAAAATATTTCGACTTTAATCTGAATAATTTCAATTTTAATCTCAAAATATTTCAATTTTAATCTCGAATTTCAACTTTATTCACTAAACATTTCGACTTTATTCTCGTAATTTTAGAAAAAAAAAATATGGATTTTTTTGTTTTGTTTTGTTTTTTTACGTTGCGGTTCAGGGCTTCCGTACCAATCTGTTGAATAACGAATCTTAATGTAAAATGTAAACTCTAAAGTGAACACATATGCTCTTACTGGCATGATAATAAAAATAAAGTTCATCCAATCTTTCTTCATGTTAGGGTCACAAGTGAGGCAATGTAAAGACTGTGGCACTTCAAAACGTCTTGTTCTTCTTAGAGGCGTCTCTGGTTTTGTTGCTGGAGTAATCCTGTGTTTATGTCTGACTCGTTTTACTACTATATGTTCATGTGCTTATATGTTAAAAGATCGAGGAAAATTTGATTTCTCAATTCATGACCCCTTTAAAATCCTTGGTATAGATAGATAGATAGATAGATGGATCCTTTTGCATTAGTTGAAGTTCATTGAGCCTGTAACATTACAACCATGAACAACAGGGGCCTTTACGGATCCTCCATTGGATGTTATGTTTACTGTAACTCCTGGAGTCTGAGCTGGTACTGGTGTCCCACTGGATGAAGATCCCGCTCCAGCAGGAACATCCTCTGGAACTGATGGACAGACACAGAGATAATATCAGAAAGCATAAGAGCTTAGATCAAATACTACAAATGCATATAGTGTCAACTTATAGCCAACCTTCCTGAAGTTTTCCCTTCAGTCGATCAGCAAGCTCATTTTGCTTCATGTTGCGTAGCGTTCTGACTGCAATCTTCCCGGCATCTGATTTGTCGTAGCGCTGCACCATGAGATCCACAACATCGTGGCGATCAGTGTTCTCTAGTTTTCCTCGAGGAATAGACTTGTCACTGTTCGACAGGCGCCATTTGAAATCTTTGAACTCGTCTGTCAGTAGCTCATCAAGTGCCTCAAGAATCACTATTTTGGTTGTAGCCATTTTGTGTCACTTTAGGGGAAAAATACAACAAAATACAATGGTATATTGATTAATGTGGAACACGATCAGCCTCAGTGCCAGTCAAAGGATACAACCAACATTGTTTAAGCTGTTTTTGTGGGTTTCTAATTAGGGGAATTTGCGTTATTTTGTTTGATATAAACATCAACACAATACGCATAAAATACAGAAATATGGCGTATATCATGACAATCATTTTAAAACAGCATAACCTCATTTGCAACTATGAATGACAGATCAAGACTGTAATAATAAAAGTTCTCTACTATACAGAGCATCCGGTTAAGACATTTGTCTTTTCATTTTGCATCATTGTGAATTGCTGAATATTTCCTAATTTCCTTTTTGAATTTAATATTTTTGAACTAACATGTATTTTTACATGCTAACTTACAAAATCAGTAGAGATTCAAAATGGTTGACTTTGCAATAAAATCACATAATATGTGGAAAGATATGTCAACTGTATGACCTAAACATATAACTATTTGAGCTTTCGCATCATTCTTCAATAGTCTGACCACACACGCCTCATTTATAGATCAAATGTTTGTCAGAATGAAGACAGTGGTTTCTGTGTAGGTTTCAAACGTGTAGTGGTTAAAACTTAAAACGGATGTGTTTTTCGACTGTGTGTTTTAAGCACTGCATGTTTGAAACCTGTTAGAAAACACTCACACTTACTAAATGGACTTAAAATCTGAAGTACTTGTGATAACTAACCTAGGCACTACCGAAAGACTAGTTCAATTAAATCAATATTGTAGGCTACTTACAAAGTTGATGGTATAGTTGCAGTCCGCGCTTCCTTGTTCTGTGGTTTCGATTATCTCTTTTCTGTGTCGTTTCTTTAAGTGAACAGTGAGAGTCGCTTCCCGTCTGAGAGCCGTTTTCCTTATTTGTCTATTAATACTGACAGAATTATATGATTATCCTTTCGCTACTGCTCAGCCACACTTTAAGTAGGCTAGTCACTAACTGAATGTGATTTTGATGTGTGTGTGCGTGCGATCACGTGTGATGACATTTCCCGCTGCTGTCTACGCACATACTGTACAACATACATAACAACATACCATACATACCATACATACACGTATTGTCTGCTTGTGGTCGAGCAGTGTGCCGAAAAGATCATACTTAATATAATAATAATATAATATACAAGATGAGTAACACACGCAATTGAAGTAGCATTTGGATGCATTTTCATAACAGACAACATAACGGGCAGAAGGTAGAATTTGTAAGGTAAAACTATAACGGTCAAATATGTGCATGCACATCCAGACACGCGTGTTATTCTTTGTGGAAAATAAAGATAAATATCAGGTTGCGCCGTTTGATTATGGCCTCGAAGCTCGCCTCTCAGTCGGAGGATATTAAGGGCCGGTTATTCTATTCCGTGCTCCCCTCCTTCTTTCAAACTACTCCGTGAGCGCGGAAAGACGCGCGCATAGTGTATTGGATTTTGCTTTCAAGCGCTCAAATCACTACTTTGGGCTGATTATAGCGCTCGCTCGCACATGGCCAGACAGTGGAAATACGGCTAATAATTTCTGGATATCTGGCATACAAGTTAACCGAACAAAATAAACGAACCTAAGGGAGGGGGCCCATGGGCCGCAGCTCAGTCCAGCCCAATGAAATCCGGCCATGTGCACATCAATCACAAGCCAAACATTACTAGCCTACATTTGACTGAATTTAAAAAGCCTGAATGAAAAGCCAGCTCTTATGATCCGGTTCCAGAAAAAGAGCCGGAATTCCCACCATGAATCACTTTCATTTTCACTTTCGAGCTCATTTTTTTCACCTATAGAAATCGTTCCCACAGCTACAGGTAGGCCTATAACTCTAATGCACAATGTCTGCGTTAGTACCCAGCGAACAGATTTTTTGTTTAAAAGAACGTTCTCCAAATATTCAGTGTTGGTTCAGGGAACGTAAAAATGTCCAGTTTTCTTGAGGTTAAAGGAACGTGTTTTAAAAGGTATAATGTTCCTTAAACGTTCTTTCAACTTAATTTTGATTAACAATTCCGAAACACACTAGGAAAGTTGATTTCTAACATTCCAAAAACATAAAAATGTCCGGTTTCCTGAATGTTAATGGAATGTTATTTAAAGGTTTGTGATCCTTCTTTCAATCATACAAAATCCATGTCATGACCCCTTTAAGATAAAACTGGAAATATTTTGTTAGTCAATGTTTTAGTTAATTTACGATAAGATAAAACAATTCAGAAAAACTTTAATGTTTATTGTGATGTTTTTTTTGAAATATGCATCATTGTTGTTATGTACTATGTGTGAAATACTTTAAACAAAATTGATTCCTTCTTTTATTTATTTTTATATGGGGAGTGTTATTTGCATTTTGACAACTTGTGAAAGCGGGTCGCTCCAGTTGTGCCTCATGTGCTTCGCGCACGCTGGAAGGAGGGGGAAAAGTTGTTTCCTCGGACCGGGAGGGGGTCCCAGAACATTCTCGTCATAAATCTCCCTCTCCTGGTCAGTGGCACTCTGTGGAGCCGGCCACTAAATGTTGAGACGAGTGGCCGATCGCTCACACACCTCCAGAAGGATGGACTGAGGCAAGGCCGCATGGGCGAAGGCCTGTGGAACACCAGAGGGCGGGATGGCCTCCTCGTCCTCTGAGGCCCCAAGAAGGGCCGCGTCATCCTCATCGCCGGAACCGGCCGGTTCGTCGACGAGCGTGAGGTTGCCCGCGAAGATGTCCTCTTCGGGGAATGCAGGATTGGGCTGGTCAGCCCAAATAAGTGAGGTAGCGCCCCAGGAGTCCCCCGGTAGCGCGTCGTCGTCACCATGTCCCCCATCCGAGTTAGAAAGGCCGAGCTCAGCACACTGGGTAGCGGAAACTTTAAGACGGCGTCGTAAAAGCTTCTCGGGCAGCATAGGCAATGACTGCAATTCTCCGGGTTCTCCAAGGCTTCTTGGGCGTGTTTGAGACCCAAACAGACGACGCAGAACGAGTGCAGGTCCTTAGCGGCGATGAGAGCGCCACACGCAGCCGGGCAGGCCCGTGATAGGCTGTTCCCCGGAGAAGTGGCAGGTTTAGACAGCGACATAGCGGAGAAGAACTCGGAAAAATCCATGGCGGGCAGCCGTGGAAGGAGTAGGCGAGAACGGCGAGAGCGCGGGCGGCTCCAGATGCAGAACACAGCTGATAGGCTGAAAAACGACTGTCACGTCTGGCGGAGGCTGATCAGGCGATATGTCCTCCTGAAGACCCGCAAGTGAGCAGGGTAAAATCCAGCCGAACTGAGTACGTGCAGAGATTGCGAGAAGAGAATGTCAACTGGAGAATAGCAGCGCTTGCAGGCATTAGTAGTATTCCCCTAAAGCTTGTGTCAAAATGATTTATGACCATACGATTGACAGGTGGGCGGGGCTAACTTTTGCCCTTCCGGTGGGGCCCCTTGTTAGCGATCGATCATGGGTTGTGACATGTAGTTTTGACCTACTGACCCGGGGTATGATATATCATTGTGACGTTTGGTTTTGATCTATTGACCGGGGTATTATATGTCATGAATCCTGTGACGGAATTCATGCCCTATTGACCCGGGGGTAATAACTCCGGAAGATTTGGTCATGGAATTTATTTTAAACAATTTGTTAATTTAAAATCTGACTCATGTTGAAAAACATTGATCTTTAAAAGTGTATAAATGAAATGGTTATAAAATATCTTTTCAAAACAAAGAGATCCCAGAGAAAAAAAACATACAGGTTATGAACGATTCACAAAAATAAAAACAAGCTTACTGTTTCACCGAGGTCCTAACCATATATATATATATACATACATATATATATATATAACATACATATATATATATATATATATCCATACAGGGTATGTGAATGGCTTTACAACGATGTGACCATTCAGTCCTTTAAAATAAATATCTTACTGAAGCAATTATTTAAAAAAAACAAAATCATCTTACCGTTTCACAGTGGTGAAAAAAGATCCTGCATGCGTTTGTCTCTCTCTCTCGCACCGTCAGGCATTGTGGTGTGTGTGTGTGTGTGTTACATGATATCCGCCGCATTCCTGAGCCCATTGCTAGGGACAGTGAGAAAAAAAAGAGTTTTTCTAATAATGTCACATTTTTCAAACTTAAGTTGAAAAACATTAATTTCTTTAAAATTAATATCTTACTAAAAATCTACTGATTCAATTATTTTAGATTTAGATAAACAAAAAATAAATAAATACATTTTCACCTGGGTTGAATAAGTAAATCTACCGCCATGTGTCTGGCCTCATGGGTATAAGGGTTTGATTTAATGGAAGTTGGGAAGGTTTTATGTTTGAACTTTGACACGCGGCTTCACCAGATCCCCTCCACATTCCAAAGCAGAGTGGATTGCTGAGGACAGTGAAAGTGAGAAAAGGAGTTTTTCTTATAATCCCACATATTTTACACTAAAGTTGAAACACATTCTGTTCTTTAAAAGTATATAAGTTATAAAATGTACATTTAGTCATTTACAAATATAATATTTTCATACTAACTAAAGTTGAAAAACATTCTGTTCTTTAAAAGAATATAAATGACATGGTTATAAAATGTACATTTAGTCATTTACAAATTTCAGAGTTTTTCTTATAATGACATATTTTCACACTAACGGCAGTTGAAAAAGTTGAAAAAACATTCTGTTCTTTAAAAGTATATAAATGATATGATTATATCATTCATTTTAAAAATGAACATCTTTTCTAAATTTACTGAAACACAGTGCACCAATTATTTTAGTTTTAGATAAACACAAAATAAAGAAAATCATCTTACATTTTCAGAGAGTTGAAGAAGTAAATACCAACACATCATTGTCCATATAACGTATGAATGTATTTACAAAGATGCAATAAGTTTAAAGTTTTGATACAAAATATCCCCGAGTGTTTTTCTCTCACACGGGCGTTTTGACAGTCAGTCATTCAGAGAGGAGGTGGAGAGTGAGTGTGTGTGTGTGTGTGTGTGTGTGTGTGTGTGTGTGTGTGCAGCGCTCAGTATGAGACGTTGTGAATGTTTTGTTAGTGTTAATCTTAAAAGTTATTCTTAAAAGTTTAAATTATATCTTTTAAAAATAAAAGATGATTTAAATTAAATTCAATGAATTATTTAAATTCTTAATAAAAACAAATATTCTACATAGATGGTCTGTGGAAAAAACTTGACTATGTTTTTTATACTGTATATCAGGGTGCATGTGAAGAACTTTGAAATTTGGGGGTCTCACAAGTCATCTCACACATTGTGTGAAATGTTCAATAATTCCTTAAGTAGTATCTGTGAGAAAATCATAACATAGGCCTATCTTTAGTGAGAGAGCAACAATGTAGACATTTAGAATCTGTGATGCCTCAGCCCAACCCCCATTGATAAGCTGTCCTTCGATCACCAGCACATCTTCAGAGAAATACTGACAATAATGTTAGCTTTAGGATATAGGGTGACAGAGCAGACGAGCCTCTGTGCATCGCGTAATGTTAGTCCTCTAACGCCTTTCCAGAGCCAAAGGTTTGTTCGTACTAAATTTATTTCAAAGCATAATCGTAAAAGCTTAAATATGATCTTTTAAAATGAAAAGATTGTTTAAATTATATCTTTAAAGTTGTAATACAGTCGTATCTTCTATTTATCTTTTGAAGATTACTGTAATGATTTTGTTTAACAGTGACCTAAAGTATGTTTATTAATATAGTCATAGCCATAATGATTTTTGTACTGTAACAGCATAATCTATCTCCTACACCTAAACATGACCATCACAGAAAACGTCTCGGTTACGTATGTAACCCTCGTTCCCTGAGTAGGGAATGGAAACGTTACGTCGGATGACAACGAATGGGGTTTCGCTTAGAAAGCCTATCAACTTCGAGTATTACAAAACGAGCCAATGGCAAAGAAATGCCATGGGTCTGCGGAATTTGCATAGCGTAACTCCGCCCTACCTCGTGGGTATAAAAGGAGGACGCTGGCGACATGCAGATATGTTTCTTCACTGAGGAGCCAAGACTGAGCTCAGGCGATCCCCGCGGTACAGCGGAAAGTGGCAGGAAGACGTAACGTCTCCTTTCCCTACTCAGGGAACGAGGGTTACATACGTAACCGAGACGTTCCCTTTCGTTGTCACTCCGACGTCGGATGACGACGAATGGGGTTGCCAGTCTAATCACGCCACCTTCTCAGCTGTCTTCCAGTGCCCTGCGTAAATCTGAGATTCCTGTCGTCAGACTGGCACGGACGAAGGACTCCTATTTAGCACAGGAATACCAAGGTACACTGGGGAGCATATCCCATAGCTTTAGAGGAAATATGCAATCATTGCCAACCCAGAGGGGGGAGGGACTTAGAGAATACACATATGACCCGGAGGGAAGCATATGGAGAACACTGGGGTGTCCAGCCGCAGGTGGAATATTTCAACCCCAGGGGTGGCAAGGTGGCTTGCCAAGGGAAAGACTCAACAGGACCGCTCGGAATCCCAAGTTCAGCCAAAGATGTCTCTCCTGGACCACGGCTGTGGACATCACCAAACCCAGGGAGCGTGCGGTCACCTTCGTCGCCCGGAGAGCGAGGTTGGTGGCGGCGCGCAGCTCATCAAAGAGCCCTGGGTCTGTCCTGCACTCGTGCATGTTCCTGAGCATCTGGGCCTGGTAGACCTGCAGAGTGGCCATGGCATGCAGAGAAGCAGCTGCCTGTCCCGCCGCTCTGTAAGATTTCGCCACTAACGTAGACAAAAACCTACAGGCTTTGGATGGGTGCTTAGGCTCACCACGAGAAGAAGCGCTCTGAGGACACAGTTGCATCGCAACAGAGCATTCAACCGGGGGAGCTCAGTGTACCCACGGGCAGCTGCCCCATCGAGGGGAGGAAAGGTGGATGAGACCAACGAGCGGTCACGGGAAGACATGGGAGACTCGAGATCTCATCATGCACATCCGGGAATAAAGGTATTGGGGTTGACTGCGGACGGAAGCCGGCAGCCACACTCAAAACCAATCGTCCAACCGCGAGTGCTCGGGACAGGGTGGAGGGGTCCACTCTAAACCGATGCTTGCGGCTGCCCGGGAAAACATGGCCGTCATCTCTGGATCAGATTCAACCACAACCGTATGCACACCGGAAGGTGGCAGCTGTGACGAATCATCACTTCCAAATGAGTCAGGCTCGCCTTGTGATGCTGCGATTGACATCGCATCATCCTCTGGAGCGCCAAAGGAAACGCGCGGAACATCCGAAAATGGTCCCGCGAGAATCTCCTGAACACTCGCGGGTTGCAACACTGGAGAGGGAGGTGTGGGGCACGGACGGATAGTCGGCGCCTTGTTCCACACAGTCACCCTCAGATCACCCTGGCCACCAGCCGAAGTAGAGCCTCTCGTGGAGGCGCTAGATCGTGGTGTGGATGAGGGGGCTCTCACTCTTGCGAGATCACTGAGTCTCGATCGAAGTGTTGCGATGGTCATGTTCCCACAGAGAGAACATGAGTCATCCACAAGCGCTGCTCCAGCGTGATCAATGCCCAAACACACTAAACAGCGCTCGTGCCCATCAGAGTCTGATACAAGTCGACCGCAACCAGAAGTGCACGGGCGAGGCATCTTTAAAAAGACGTGCCGCGTGCAAGCTCTTTTGTGAGAGAAAAAGAAACTCTGAGAATGTTGAAGCGCCCGGGGAGAAACACACTCACTGGCAATACCACTGCACAGATAAGCAGGAAGTGTGCACTCGCCGGGAGATCGCCGTCACACCAACACCAGAGAATCTCGCTCGTCTATAAGAAGCTGACAGTTCAGAGATGGCTGTGGACAGAAGAATTAACTTGGCTCCGAAGTGAAAACATATCTGCATGTTGCCAGCGTCCTCCTTTTATACCCACGAGGTAGGGCGGAGTTACGCTATGCAAATTCTGCAGACCCATGGCATTTCTTTGCCATTGGCTCGTTTTGTAATACTCAAAGTTGATAGGCTTTCTAAGCTAAACCCCATTCGTCGTCATCCGACGTAACTCGGAGTGACAACGAAAGGGAACCACAGTATCTTTAGAAAGCTGACAACTGACAGTTAACTGTTCAGAATAATATTAATAAATGTATAATGTTCACTGATGTCCACATACAATGTTATCAAGATTGTTTTCACCAAAAACATCTTAATTAGAAGCAATAAGCTATTTTATATCATGCTTTTTATCCTCTCTTTCAAATACGTTTGATGGTCTTGCCACATTTAAAACTTGGAAGTAAGCAGCCACTGCTATGATTGGGTTTGCATATTAAAATAATTGTCAATATCCCCACCATTACACATGTGGAATTGTTTTGAAAACTTCTGATGTTCTGCAATACATATTTGAATCAGAGAAAACAAACCTACACCTCAAATGCCAAGGATACTCCAGTCTTCAACAGTATGGTAAATAATCATCTTTATTTATATTAACCCATAAGAACCCGGACCAATTTCCCTTATAGGAAAATGATGGGGCATATAAAACAGACTAAATGGACCACTTAAAACATGTTTCTGCCGTTGTTTTTTTAAATACAACCACTCCTTGTCAAAGATCTGTAATGTTACATATATGTCACATTGGGCGTTTATGATGCATTTTTAATGTTACATATATGTCACATTGGGCTTTTATGATGCATTTGAAAAAAAATTAATTTGGTCAGTTTTCTTGCTAAATAACAGTTTTTTTCTGTTTATTTTCTTTTCCACAACATTTTCTAAATTATTACTTTTCTGGGAAGATAAATTAAAAAAAAAAACTTTTTCAGAAGTAATAGTTTTTGCATTTTATTTGCTTTGCCACATATTTCAAAACCACACAACTGTGACCATTACATTTTACAACAACTGTTTTGTAACATCAAAAGTCAACCTTCTCAGGTATACGGTTTAATCATAAATACATTTTTAGATTATTTTTTCACAACTCGAAAATGTGCAAAATGAATAAAAATAAATAACTACCTCACACCGGAGGTCAACATGTTGAACATGCATGTAGTGCAATAACATTGCAAAATTCTACCTTTTCAGGTATACGGTTTAACCAGAAATACATTTTTTGATTATTTTTTCACAACTCGAAAATGTGCAAACTGAATAAAAATAAATATGGTGTTTTGTACCATATGTTGCATAGCTGTTTTAGTTACAGGTATGCAACATATTTTCAAAATACATTTCATAAAAGGGTAAACCCTAAACCAACTTTCTTTAGTTAATGATCTGTAAGACTGGGGCTTTATTATTGCTGTTCATTGATTCAAGTAATTTTTTGGACATTTGGGTATAAAGTGTTTTAATTCTACAATATATGGTGTAAAAACATCTGAGTGCTGCCCTCTTCAGGTTGAACGTTGGCTACTGTAGTTCAATTTTCAATTTGTGGTGCCCTGTGATGTAAGCAGGCACCAGCTAACCACACCCTTGCCTACAGTCTCAGGTGCACGCCCCTCCCTCCGCTGGGCTCTGCCCACTTTTCCAGCATTTTTCAAATATTGCCAGTGGGTGGAGTCAGGCTCTGACCAGGGGTTTAGTTACCCTTTAACAATGTTATTAATTTGACATTTTTTTGTTTAAAATATGCTTTGAATTGAGCAGCAGAATATATATAATACTAAAATAATTGATTCAGCTAAATTATTTGAGCAGTTCATTAGCATTTTTCTTAATGTGACACATACGTCACATCAAAATTCCACCTACTGTTTTAAGGTTAAAAGCCCGATGTGACACACGTCACCACTACATTTTCAAAACTTGTTTTATATCAATTTGTACAAGACATGTTTTAAAATCAGGTCAAGTGTAATCTATGATATGTTATTAAAACATTAGAATTGTTGCATGGGTTGAAAAATACCTTTAATAACAAAAACAAGTGTTTTTAAAAATTGATGACACTGCAACATGTGCACACCAGACAGGCCACCATTTTGGAAACGTTACCATGGCAACAAAAATGCACACATTGTCACATGACTGAACCTGGGTGTTCCTTAAATGTCCCTTAGGGACTTCCTGGGTTGAAAGTGAGGTATAATGCTTTAAAAAAACCTTTCCAGATCAGCACCAGTGTTTGTGACACCCACGTCACATTGGGTTCTAAAGGGTTAATTCCGTATGTATTAGTGAGGTATTGGTATTGTAGTAACATTAGATGTTGAATGGAAGATGCGACAGATACGTGAATAGCATATGATTGTAAACATTTGCTACAATGTGAAATTCACTATATGCCGGTATTACGTGTGTTTTTTACACTTTGGTTGTGGCAAATACTGTTTAAGTACCGTTGGAAGTTTCCACAGGCCATAGTTGAGGATATATCGGTTGTTCGTGTAAACAAATTAGGAATGAATATTTCCATTTGTTTGTTGCACTGTGTGGCGACAAACAATGTTTCTTCCTTATATTCATCCTTCAGCATTTTTAGCTAAAGTGTAAGTAAAATGAGTACAATATCAATCAATCTAAAAACAGACAAATGCAATAGTGGACACATGGTGACTTTATTCGCAAAAATATTTTGACTTTAATCTGAAT
>JAVALU010001332.1:5000-12500 GCA_030770095.1 Gila robusta
TGTGTGTACTGTATATGTGTGTGTGCAGGTCTGACAGCAGTGTGTGTGTGTGTGTGTGTGTGTACTGTATATGTGTGTGTGCAGGTCGACAGCAGTGTGTGTGTGTGTGTGTTGTGGTGTGTGTGTGTGCAGGTCTGACAGCAGCAAAAACAGTGTTTAGGTTAGCTGGTTTGATGTGGTTCTGGTGTGTGTGGTGTGTGTGTGTGGTGTGTGTGTGTGTGTTTGCAGGTCTGAGAGCAGTGTGTGTGTAGTGCGCGAGTTCTGAGAGCAGTGTGTGTGTGTGCAGGTCTGACAGCAGCAAAAACAGTGTTTAGGTTAGCTGGTTCTGATGGGTTTGTGTGTACTGATGTGTGTGTGTGCGCGTGTGTGTGTGTGTGTGTGTGCAGGTCTGACAGCAGTGGGTGGGCTGGTTCTGATGGGTGGAGGTTTGACTCCCTCATCTCTGCCTGAGTCTCTGGCTCTCTTCGCTGCGTTTGTGTCCTCCATCAACATCGCAGGTAAGAGCAACACAACACTCTATAGCACACACACACACACACCTTGCTGCGTTTGTGTCCTCCATCAACATCGCAGGTCAGAGCAACACAACACTCTATAGCACACACACACACACACCTTGCTGCGTTTGTGTCCTCCATCAACATCGCAGGTCAGAGCAACACAACACTATAAACACACCACAACACACACACACACCACACACACACAGTATCAATAAAACAGTGTTTGCTACATACTGCTGAACTCACATACTGATGCTGCATCATGTACAGTTATTACATTGTTTAAATTAATAAATTTTTAGCTAACTGTGATTTTGTATATGTATATTTCTGAAATACATAACTTAGACAGTTTCCTCTGATAACAGAACACTCTAAATTATAATGTGGACTCATGCATTTTCTGTAAAGCTGCTTTGAAACGATGTGTATTGTGAAAAGCGCTATACAAATAAATGTGATCTTCATCATGTGATCATGTGGTCTTCATCATGTGATCTTCATCATGTGATCCTCAGTGGTTTCCTGATCACCCAGAGGATGCTGGACATGTTTAAGAGGTCGACGGATCCTCCGGAGCACAACTATCTGTACTCGCTGCCCGGACTGGTGTTTGTGGGCGGATACGGGGCGTCAGTGGCAGGCGGGTACAGCATCGAGCAGGTGTGTGAGAGTCACATGACTCTATTCCAATTCCAATTTATTTATAAAGCACATAATAATACAACAATGTTGACCATTGTGCTACACTAACAATAAAATATTAACAATATAACAAACACAATAAGTAAGGGTTAATGCACATCCAGCCGGTTGTTATCTCAGAATAAACCCGACAGGGTGATCAGGATCAGGTCTTCCATCAGCCTGAAGGGGTTTATTCTGAGATCACACACACACACCTGAAGGGGTTTATTCTGAGATCACACACACACACACCTGAAGGGGTTTATTCTGAGATCACACACACACACACCTGAAGGGGGTTTATTCTGAGATCACACACACACACACACCTGAAGGGGGTTTATTCTGAGATCACACACACACACACACCTGAAGGGGTTTATTCTGAGATCACACACACACACCTGAAGGGGGTTTATCGAGATCACACACACACACCTGAAGGGGGTTTATTCTGAGATCACACACACACACCTGAAGGGGTTTATTCTGAGATCACACACACACACACACCTGAAGGGGGTTTATTCTGAGATCACACACACACACACACACCTGAAGGGGGTTTATTCTGAGATCACACACACACACACACCTGAAGGGGTTTATTCTGAGATCACACACACACCTGAAGGGGTTTATTCTGAGATCACACACACACCTGAAGGGGGTTTATTCTGAGATGACACACACACACACCTGAAGGGGGTTTATTCTGAGATCACACAAACACTGAAGGGGGTTTATTCTGAGATTACACACACACACACACATACACACACACACCAGAAGGGGGTTTATTCTGAGATCACACACAACGGAATGGGGTTTATCTGAGATCACACACACACACACACACACACACACACACACTCCTGAAGGAGGTTTATTCTGAGATCACACCACACACACACCTGAAGGGGTTTATTCTGAGATCACACACACACACACACCTGAAGGGGGTTTATTCTGAGATCACACACACACACACACACACACACACACACACACACTCCTGAAGGAGGTTTATTCTGAGATCACACACCACACACACACCTGAAGGGGGTTTATTCTGAGATCACACACACACACACACCTGAAGGGGGTTTATTCTGAGATCACACACACACCACA
This sequence comes from Gila robusta, assembly GCA_030770095.1. Classification (NCBI taxonomy): domain Eukaryota; kingdom Metazoa; phylum Chordata; class Actinopteri; order Cypriniformes; family Leuciscidae; genus Gila; species Gila robusta. The sequence continues at coordinate 7,325 of JAVALU010001332.1, forward strand.
CCTGAAGGGGTTTATTCTGAGATCACACACACACCTGAAGGGGGTTTATTCTGAGATCACACAAACACCTGAAGGGGTTTATTCTGAGATTACACACACACACACACATACACACACACACCAGAAGGGGGTTTATTCTGAGATCACACACAACGGAATGGGGTTTATTCTGAGATCACACACACACACACACACACACACACACACACACACTCCTGAAGGAGGTTTATTCTGAGATCACACACATACATACACACACACACACACACACACACCTGAAGGGGGTTTATTCTGAGATCACACACACCGGAACGGGGGTTTATTCTGAGATCACACACACACACAACTGAAGGGGGTTTATTCTGAGATCACACACACCGGAACGGGGGTTTATTCTGAGATCACACACACACACACACACACACACACACACACACCTGAAGGGGGTTTATTCTGAGATCACACAAACACCTGAAGGGGGTTTATTCTGAGATCACACACACACACACACACACACCAGAAGGGGGTTTATTCTGAGATCACACACAACGGAATGGGGTTTATTCTGAGATCACACACACACACACACACTCCTGAAGGAGGTTTATTCTGAGATCACACACATACATACACACACACACACACACACACACACACACACCTGAAGGGGTTTATTTCTGAGATCACACACACACACACACCTGAAGGGGGTTTATTCTGAGATCCACACACACACACACACACCTGAATGAGGTTTATTCTGAGAGAACAAACGGCTGGATGTACATTATCCCACTTATCACCCGGCTACTGCCACATAAGTGAATAATTAGACACAAAATATTGATCTGAGTCTGAATATTTTATTAGCTCTTTAAACGCAAAGCTTCCACAGAGAGAGCAGTTTCAGTTTTCAAATTTTTTTATATAAAAAATGTCCTGGCTCTTCCAAGCTTTATGATGGCAGTGAATGGCTGGTTTCTGTTTTGAAGTCCATAAAAGTGCATCTATCCATCATAAAAGTGCATCTATCCATCATAAAAGTGCATCTATCCATCATAAAAGTGCATCTGTCCATCATAAATGTGCTCCACATGTAGGCCATAATAAAGGCCTTCTGAACCAAAGCGTTGCGTTCGTATAAGAAAATTATCCATATTTAAAACTTTATTGGCTAAAATAACTAGCTTCCAGCAGGTCGACTTACACCAAAAGAGTAACACTTGACGATGTATGATGTAGATGTAGGAGTAGCGTAAGCTTTGACGCCTGTCGCGGTTCAAACAAACAGTGCTGGGCAACAAACTCAAGCTCCTCCCACATTCCGGATAAAAAAGGCTTAATCTTAGAATCTCTATAATGTGTGTGTGTGTGTAGATGATGTACCTGGGCTCGGGTCTGTGCTGCGTCGGAGCTCTCGCTGGTCTCTCCACGCAGCGCACCAGTCGTTTGGGGAATGCGCTGGGAATGATCGGGGTGGCAGGAGGAGTGGCAGCCACTCTCGGCGCTCTGAAACCCTCACCCGAGCTCCTGGGGCAGATGTCCATCGCCATGGCAACAGGTGGAACTCTGGGTAAGAACCGCTCATTCCTGCCTCAGCACTGGAATTAATTGTTGACTCCCAGAATAACCAGACGCGATGCAATAAGATTCCAGCGACAAGCAATGTGTATGTTACACCATACGAGACAAAATCAATCCAAAATCACAGCCAATCAGAAGAGTGTGTGGGCGGAGTCTCTCTGCACTTGCAACCAAATCATTCTAAAATCACAACCAATCAGAAGACCGTGTGGGCGGAGTCTCTCTGCACTCGCAACCAAATCATTCCAAAATCACAGCCTATCAGAAGAGTGTGTGGGCGGAGTCTCCCTGCACTCGCAACCAAATCATTCCAAAATCACAGCCAATCAGAAGAGCATGTGGGCGGAGTCTCTCTGCACTCGCAATCAAATCTATCCAAAATCACAGCCAATCAGAAGAGTGTGTGGGCGGAGCCTCTCTGCACTCACAACCAAATCATTCCAAAATCACAGCCAATCAGAAGAGTGTGTGGGCGGAGTCTCCCTGCACTCGCAACCAAATCATTCCAAAATCACAGCCAATCAGAAGAGTGTGTGGGCGGAGTCTCCCTGCACTCACAACCAAATCATTCCAAAATCACAGCCAATCAGAAGAGTGTGTGGGCGGAGTCTCCCTGCACTCGCAACCAAATCATTCTAAAATCACAGCCAATCAGAAGAGTGTGTGGGCGGAGTCTCCCTGCACTCGCAACCAAATCATTCCAAAATCACAGCCAATCAGAAGAGTGTGTGGGCGGAGTCTCCCTGCACTCGCAACCAAATCATTCCAAAATCACAGCCAATCAGAAGAGCGTGTGGACGGAGTCTCTCTGCACTCGCAATCAAATCTATCCAAAATCACAGCCAATCAGAAGAGCGTGTGGGCGGAGTCTCCCCACCATTTTAACATTATTAAAAATACACACTGAGTGACTGAAACAATCTTTGTCATATGTTATTTCAATCTTGTTTGTTCACAGTTTGAATGTGTGTGTGTGTGTGTGTGTGTGTGTGTGTGTGTGTGTGTGTGTGTGTGTGTGTGTTTTATCTCATCATCAGGTCTGACCATCGCCAAGCGCATCGAGATGTCAGATCTGCCTCAGCTGGTCGCTGCGTTCCACAGTCTGGTGGGTCTGGCGGCAGTTCTGACGTGTGTGTCCGAGTTCATGATCGAGCAGCCGCACCTGGACGTGCACCCGGCGGCCGGCGTGCTGAAGATCGTGGCGTATCTCGGCACTTACATCGGCGGAGTGACCTTCAGCGGCTCCCTGGTGGCCTACGGGAAACTACAGGGTGGGTTCACGAAACTAAAGCCATTTAAGATGCTGTGTGTCTCTGTTTAAAGGGATAGTTCACCCAAAAATAAAAATTAGCCCATGATTTACTCGCCCTCAAGTCATCCTAGGTGTATATGACTTTCTTTTTTCAGACAATCACAATCAGAGTTATATTAAAAAATGTCCTGGCTCTTCCAATCTTTATAATGGCAGTGAATGGTCAGTTTCTGTTTTGGAGTCCATAAAAGTGCATCTATCCATCATAAAAGTGCATCTATCCATCATAAAAGTGTCTATCCATCATAAAAGTGCATCTATCCATCATAAAAGTGCATCTATCCATCATAAAAGTGTCTATCCATCATAAAAGTGCATCTATCCATCATAAAAGTGCATCTATCCATCATAAAAGTGCATCTGTCCATCATAAAAGTGCTCCACAGTCTCCGGGGGATTAATAAAGGCCTTCTGAAGCGAAGCCATGTGTTTGTGTGAGAAAAATATTAATATTTAAAACTTTATAAACTGTAATTTCTAACTTCCGCTAACTGTCGTACTCACGTTTACGAGAGACTGGCGTTCCAAACCTCTGTTAAAGGTCAGAACATCACTGTCTCAGTGTTTGTGTCAGAATCGCTGTGATTGTGTGTGTGTGTAGGTCTGTTGGACTCGTCTCCTCTGATGCTGCCGGGCCGGCACATGTTGAACGCGGGTCTAATGGCGGCGTCGGTGGCCGGGATGATTCCCTTCATGCTGAGCGACAGCTTTAACACCGGCATGGGCTGCTTACTGGGCGTCTCAGGCCTCTCCACTGTCATGGTGCGCTGAACCACACACACACACACACATACACACATACACACACACACACACACACACACACACACATATACACACACACACACACACACACATACACATATATACACACACACATATACATACACATATATATATATACACACACACACACATACGCACACATACATACACACAGACACACACACACACATACATACACATATACACACACACACACATAAATACACATATATATACACACACACACACACATATACGCACACATACACATACACACACATACGCACACATACACATATACACACACACACACACACACACCAGACACAACAAACACAAGGTTATAGTGGGCTTTTCTCTCATTACTGTGTGTGTGTGTGTATATATATATATGTGTGTGTGTGTGTGTGTGTGTAGGGTGTGACACTCACCGCAGCCATCGGAGGAGCTGATATGCCGGTCGTGATCACGGTGTTGAACAGTTACTCAGGATGGGCTCTGTGTGCCGAGGGATTCCTTCTGGAGAACAACCTGATGACCATCGTGGGCGCTCTGATCGGCTCGTCCGGTGCAATCCTGTCCTACATCATGTGTGTGGTGAGTAACCCAGAGTGTGTGTGCGTGTGTGTGTGTGTGTGTGGAGATCCTGCAGCTTTGACGCTGTGTGTGTGTGTGTGGTGAGTAACCCAGAGTGTGTGTGAGGAGATCCTGCAGCTCTGACGCTGTGTGTGTGTGTGGTGAGTAACCGAGAGTGTGTGTGTGTGTTCTGCAGGCTATGAACCGCTCGCTGCCGAACGTGATCCTCGGAGGATACGGCACCACGTCCACCGCCGGCGGGAAACCCATGGAGATCGTCGGCACACACACCGAAGTCAACGTGGAGCAGACGATCGAGATGATCAAAGAGGCCAATAGCATCATTATAACACCTGGTGCGACACACACACACACACTTACACACACTTAAACACACACACACTTACACACACACACACGCAGACACACTCATGCACGCAACACACACACACACACTCAAACACACACAAACTCACACACACTCATGCACGCATACACACACACACACACACACACACACATACGCATGCACGTACGCACACAAACACACACTCATGCATGCATACACACTCTAACACACACTCACTCACACAAACACACACAATATTATAATAATTCTTCCTCGTATATTCATGTTTTCCATGACCGTCTGAATCCTATAATAACAGCTGTTGAGGAGGAGAATTACAATAAGAAAGATTTGTGAGATGAGCTGAAATGATAGATGACATTATATTCATCAAACACAGTTACACAGTGTGTGAAGCGGCTCCTGTCAGTGTGTTGCTCAGACGTTTGAACACTAGAGGTCAGTGTCTGTCAAAGGATGAAGGGAAACTGAGAGCTGGAATTATGAGCAGCAACAGAGAATCAGGCACTGGAAAAATAATAAATATATATAATAATGTGTGCAATAATATATATTGAGATATTACACAT
>JAVALU010001332.1:15000-60000 GCA_030770095.1 Gila robusta
GTTTGTGGGGTTTTTTTTTCCCATTTGTTTTTATTAACAAAAAAGAAGAGTATGTTACAAATAGTATACATGAAAATACAACAAGTAACAGTTGCACACTATGGAGATTAATGTAGATCTACATAAAGACATTGAAAGATTTATACATTTTCAAAGTTTTAACTGTTTTTTGCTTCATAGAAAATCGAATTAAGTCAATATAAAGCTCAATTTCTTTCTTAAAAGATGTAAAAGTTTTTTTTTACAGTATAATTTACATTTGTGAACATAGAATTTTGCCATTTAAAAGAATACAATTTATTATATAATAAATAGACTGTGCTTGTCTCTATAGTTCTCCAAAAGACTAAATAATAAATGTTTCCAAAACAACACAAATCAGTCATCAATGTTCTTTGTGATAAAATTACAAACATTTTGCCAAAATGTTCTTACAAACGGGCAGTGCCAGAATAAATGAACCAGTTTCAGTGCAACTGTTGCAAAAAGTGCAATTAAAATCAATGTCACTTTTAAATTTCACAAAGTAATGTTTAACTGGGTAAATTCTATGTAAAAAATGTAATGAAAACCCTTATTAAATATTTATTAGGGATAAGCCAAACCTTTTTCCACACAATATTGTCTGTCAATTGATTCCAATATGAGTAAATATATATATATATATAACTCTGAATCAGCAATGCTACATTTTTCTAAATGTCAATCATTTATTAACAAACAAGTATTCATTACTTCAATGATCTCATTGTTTCTGCCTTAAATAACAAATACATTTTTCGTTAACTGTGATTTGTATATGTACATTTCTGAAATACATAACTTGACAGTTTCCTCTGATAACAGATCACTGTAAATTGTAATATGGACATTTTCTTTAAAGCTGCTTTGACGGTGTATTGTGAAAAGTGCTATACAAATAAATGTTCATTTAATTGGCAGAGACACATTGTATCTTTGAAATAACGCTTTTATGAATCTGTTTTGTGAGTTAAAATAATAATAATAATAATTTGTTACATTTATATAGCGCATTTATAAAAGAAAAACAAATATGCCCTACATAAGAACTTACTATAGTAGGTGGGGACCATTGTTGAATATTAATTCTTTTCTGATGTTTAAACTGATGTGTGTGTGTGTGTGTGTGTGTGTGTGTGTGTTCTCTCGGACAGGCTGGGGTTTGTGCGCGGCCAAGGCTCAGTATCCCATCGCTGATATGGTGAAGATGTTGAAGGAACAGGGCAAAACTGTGAGGTCAGTCGCTCGACTCTTAAATCAGCGAGAACATCAAAATAATCGCATGCTGAACTCTCACACTTCCAATGTTTTTAATGTCTTGAATACTTGGCAGGTCAGCAGCGTAATTCTGTTAAAAAGGAGACAAAACACATCTGTGTCTAATAAAAAAACGCTGGTAAAAACGCAGGCTTTCTGTAAATAAAGAGGGAAAGTGTAAAACATTCTCAGAGTATTTACATCACAGATGGAGGAGAAGACAGAGTTTATAGCTTGAAGAATAAACGCTTACACTTTATTTTCAGGTGTTCTTTTACTGTATTTATACTAATAAGTTCTGAGTAATATTAATAACAACATGCACTTACTATATAATTATAGTTAGTCATGTAATTATGCATTATGCAAAAAAAAAACAATCTTTCTTAGTATTTTTGTCTTGTTTTCCAGTACAAATAAACATTCTTAAAGCAAAATGACTTAAGATCATTGATCATTTTTTTGCTTAAAACTAGAATAAATATCTGCAGATGGACTATAAATAAATAGATGTTTTCCTTCTGAATTAAGTTTATATTTCTGACCTCATTGGCTGATATTTGTTCTTGTTTTAAGCACAAACTCACTTCGTTTTGATTTTGGCTTAATATCTTCAGTCATTCTGCGTCTCCAGTAAATGTAGCTTTATTTAAGAATGTTTAGATATTTGTGCTGGAAAACAAAACGAAAATACTGAGGAAGATCTTCATTTTTGCAGTGTTTTTTTACTATAGTAAGTGTAACTGAATGAACTCACATTTGCTCTGCTGTCTAAAAGTTTCATGTTGAATTGTTGTGATGATAAAGCTCATATTCTGCATCATCTGTGTGTGTGTGTGTGTGTGTGTCAGGTTTGGGATTCACCCGGTGGCCGGACGAATGCCCGGACAGCTCAATGTGCTCCTGGCCGAGGCCGGCGTCCCGTACGACGTGGTTCTAGAGATGGACGAGATCAACGAGGATTTCCCAGGTCAGATTCATTTATTTATTTAATGTTTTATGTGTATAGGGACAGATATAATAAACAGAGACACAACTGTGACAACAGCCATCCAATGCGTGCATCATGTGCTTGTAGCTAAAGCTAATTTGCAACACTTGTCCCTAGAATTTAATTGCAGATTTAATAGCGTGTTGATCAGAAGAGCCGAAGTGTGATTCTGTGTTCGAAGTGCATTCAGTTTTCCTCATCTAGTTTATTTACAGTCATCAAATGTATCAATTAAGGGCTTAAATACTTAAAAAATGTATTTAAAGAACTGATCTGACTGATACATCAACTCTGAACTCTTGCCTAATAATTAAAATCATCTTAAATCATCTTTAGTATTTATCTACACTAGTGTTGGGTTGATAAGACTTTTAATATTTGTGAAAGAGTTTCTTCTACTCACCAAGACTGCATTTATTTGATAAAAAAGTGTAAAATATTATTACAATGTAAAACGGCTGTTTTCTATGTGAATATATTGAAAAATTTAATTTATTCCTGTGATAAAACCTGATTTTATTTAATTAAAAATACAGTAAAAATCACAAAATATTGTTCGAATTTAAAATATCTGTGTTCTATGTGAATATATAGTAAAGTGTAATTTATTCCTGTGATCAAAGCTGAATTTTCAGCATCATTACTCCAGTCTTCAGTGTCACATGATCCTTCAGAAATCAGTATAATATGATGATTTGATGCTCAAGAAACATTTATGATTATTATTAATGTTGAAAACAGTCGTGCTGCTTCAGACTTCTGTGTAAACCATCATACATTTTATTTTTCAGGATTCTTCCATGAATAAAAAGTTCAAAAGAACATTTATTTCAAATAGAATCTTTTGTAACATTATAAATGCCAGTTTTGATTAATTTTATGCATCCTTGCTTAATAAAAGTATTAATTTATTTTCTTTTAAAAAAAATAGTAGTAATAATGTATTGTTAAATAGCCAAGTAAATTTTTATGCCCATTGATTTCCATTAAATATGAAGTAGTGAGCGAGTTAGCCCGTTTGACTGTGCTGTCAGTGTGTTGTTTACGCATGCGGTGTAAAACATGTCTCGTATCTGTCCGGTACAGACGGATGAGCCAATGATCCACAGACTTTGGCAGCGGTCAGGACACATGTGGAGTCTAATCTTTGTAATAATTCATTTTAATTATGTAATTGTGCCTAGACATGCAACCTCGAGTCGCCGCGACTGGCGGAGGGCAGCACGTGTTTTTATTTAGCCGGCGCAGATAAGCATGTAGAGCGAGGGAGAAACCTGATCGCATCGCATGAGAATGACTGTCTTATTGTTCTTTCTGTGTGTGTGTGTGTGTGTGTGTGTGCAGAAACCGACCTGACGCTCGTGATTGGAGCCAATGACACCGTCAACTCTGCAGCGCAAGAAGACCCGAACTCTATAATCGCTGGGATGCCGGTGCTGGAAGTGTGGAAGTCAAAGCAGGTGATTATTGATTATTGTTATACACAGATTGAACAGCAGCAGCAGCCGTGTGAATAAGGTCTACGTCTACATTTGAAAACATAAAATGTCCACACTAGCGTTTTCCAAAAGTTTCTAATCCACACTGGCTACGTTTATATGCAACCAAATAATCCGTTAGTAATGGGATTGACGACTCAATCGGACTGAAAGCTTCATGTAAAACACATTAATCGATCCGGTTGAGCTCGATCTGAACGAAATTTCGATCGGATTGAAAGGGTCTGTTTATTCCTTTCCTAATCCGATCGAGAGAACATGTAAACACTTGATCGGATTGAAACCGAAACTGAAAGGACTGCGCATGTGCAAAGACGTAGAAATGGCGTAATGACGCAGAAATAGCATAATGACGCAGAAATAGCATAATGACGTAGAAATAGCACAATGACGTAGAAATAGCGTAATGACGTAGAAATAACGTAATGACGTAGAAATGGCGTAATGACGTAGAAATGGAGTAATGACGTAGAAATGGCGTAATGACGTAGAAATAACGTAATGACGTAGAAATGGCGTAATGACGTAGAAATAACGCAATGACGTAGAAATGGCGTAATGACGTAGAAATGGCGTAATGACAGAAATGGCGTAATGACGTAGAAATGGCGTAATGACATAGAAATGGCGTAATGACGTAGAAATAGCGTAATGACGTAGAAATAGCGTAATGACGTAGAAATAGCGCAATGACAGAAATAACGTAATGACATAGAAATGGCGCAATGACAGAAATAGCATAGAAATAGCGCAATGATGTAGAAATGCCGCAATGACGTAGAAATGCCGCAATGACGAAGAAATGGTGTAATGACATAGAAATGGCGTTATGACGTAGAAATGGTGTAATGATGTAGAAATGGCGTAATGACAAAGAAATGGCGTAATGACGTAGAAATGGCGTAATGACGTACAAATAGCATAATGACGTAGAAATAGCGTAATGACGTAGAAATTGCATAATGACGTACAAATAGCGCAAATAAAGAAATAACGTAATGACATAGAAATATGCAGCGTAATGATGTAGAAATAGCGATAAACGAGTGTCTCGTCATCCTATAATCCTCCTTTCTCTACGTGTGTGAAGTGGAGCAGGACGACGGCCCACCAGTGCTTGCTTCGGATTCTCATCCACAGTCGACTGGTTTTGGGCATTTTTACTGCGTGATAATTATAAGCAGCACGGCACAATATGCTCATTGTCTCCAAATTATGACCAGAAATGGATAAATATTAAGTCTGCTGTTTAAAACAAATAAAGAACCAATGCAGGAGAATGGTTATTATGTGCAAACATCTGTATTGAAACTGTATTTTCGTGCAGTGTGCGCATGTCAAAAAATATATTCTGATTTAATCTTGCGACATATAAATGCACACATCAACCCGATCACATGTTTAGCGTTCATGTAAACACTATATTCAGATTCACCAATGAATTCAGTCCGATTAAAACAAAAGTTGTGCATGTAAACATAGCCAATGAAACGTCGGAAAACGCTAAATTCACCTTTACTGCGCAAAACCTCACAAAAGCTCACTGAGAGGATACAGACGGAAAATTAAATAATAAAGTTATCGCGCAATTCTTCTGGCAGGATAATTTTATATAGCAAAATATCTCATCATTCAGTGATGCGTCCAGTCGATCTCACTCACCATTATATCTTTGGTCTAAAATGCAACTGCTCTCATTTTTTACCACAGGATAGCAAATATGAGTAAATTTTCTGTCATCTTTGCAGGACTGTGATATGAAGAGCAAAGTAACATATTCAGCAACTGTGTGAAAGTGAACAGCACATAACAAGCACAATACCAGTATAAACATGAATATCTATTGGAACAATATGCGTCACATATGTGACGTATGTCATCGTTTTTAAATACCTCCATTTTGACTCCACGCTACAACACGAAAACGGCGTTTTCAAATCTATCCACTTTAGTGAGCGTTTTCAAAAAGGTTAGTTTTCATTAATAAAAACGCCATCTCATTGTGACGGAAGGCCAAAACGGAGACAAAAAGCTGCGTTTTCAAATGAAAACGTATTCGCGGTTGTTTACACAACACCGTTTTCAACTAAAAACGCAAAACTTTTTATGTGTTTTGGCCGTTCGTTTACATGACAACGGCATTTTGGGTGCCTGAAAACGCAAACTTTTGAAAATGGTCTCCGTGTAAACAACAAAAACGTGAATCTCGGAAGACGATGACGTCATGCACATGCGTATTACGTGTTCAGTCTGTAGTGTTTCATCGCCATCTACTGGCCTGGCAGCAGAATACAGCGATTTTAGTCGTAAATCCGAGTGAATGTGGATCGTTTTGACAATGGGGTCGTCTGTACGTGGAAATCTCAAAGAAAAAACTTCTCCGTTTTAAGCATATCGTTGTCGTGTAAACGTACCCTTAGTGTGGACATGGCCTAAGCGTGTGTGTGTGTGTGCAGGTGATCGTGATGAAGCGCACTTTGGGTGTGGGATACGCTGCAGTCGATAACCCCATTTTCTACAAGCCCAACACTTCCATGCTCCTGGGAGACGCCAAGAAGACCTGCGACAGTTTACAGGCCAAAATAAGAGACGCCTTTTACTAACGAGAGTGCAAGAAATCATTTATTGTCAAATACACATTGAAGTGCCTTAGAAATCCAATCAGTGAATGTTTCAGCCATTCTGGGAATATGCATGCGGCCTTTGACTTGTAAATAAAAAATATTTAAATCTCACTGTGACAAAATGCATCCATTGCATTCAAATAATAGTTATTGTTTGTTTGTTTCACACTTTCCCAGCAGCCTGTTTGGCTTTATTGATGAGTTTATGCAGGAATGAGAAGAAGAACAGCAGGTTGTCGTATTCTCCCGTGTACTCGGAGAAGTAGTGGCTGTGCAGGTCCTTCAGAAAGTAGTAAACGGCCTCTATTGTGGCCAGGTATGTGTCCGGACTGCCTTTCTGATGCCGCCAAAAACAGGTTCTTCTGCTCTTGAGCTCCACATGTGGTAAAGCTGCAGAGAAATAACATCAATAACGTCACGTCTGAGACACACAGACACATACAAAAGGGATTTTCACACTGCGCCATTCTTAAACCCCTCTTTTAACCTCGGGTGAAGGAACGTTTCACACTTGTAATTTAGAAGTACATAATAAAAGTACAATGGATTGTACTGTTCTGGGAACAAGTCCCCCTGTAGTCAATAATTTGATCCCTTAAAACTCACCTTATCACCAAAATGACATTTATGCCTTAAAATATCTTGAATGTAACTCGACACCCTTGCCTCATTTAGTATACGCGGTTCTATGAATATGCAAATGAGCCCCGCCTCCACTCACTCACTCAGCTCAGAGATCCACTCGTTGACGATCACACGTTGATCTGATTGGTTACAAGGTAGTTTGTGACGTCAGAAACACCAGTGATTTCAAAGCATGTTTTTAATGTGGTGTTTTAATATGAATTTACACCTGGTTTGTCTTAAAGCATATTAAAAACACCACATTAATAACCATTATTAAAAACATGGTTTCGCTGGTGTTTCTGACGTCACAAACTACCTTGTAACCAATCAGATCAACGTGTGATCGTCAACGAGTCGATCTCTGAGCTGAGTGAGTGAGTGAGTGAGTGAGTGGAGGCGGGGCTCATTTGCATATTCATAGAACCGCGTATACTAAATGAGGCAAGGGTGTCGAGTTACATTCAAGATATTTTAAGGCACGAAAACATTTTTTCCAAGGAAAATTATTTTTAAATCTTTCGTTTTGGTGAGTCTTAAGGGATAAAATGATTGACTTTAAAGTGTGAAAAGCGCTAAAGATGAGAGCGAATCTGCTGGCACCTTGAAGACGTTCATCTGTGATGATTCTGGTGGTTTGGTTCCAGGTGCTGTCGATGAAAACCACTCTATGGATCGGGCAGGTGAGAGTTTCAGAAGCTGCCGCCTTTAATCTCTTTGATCTCTGTGCTCCACCAGCTGAAAAATACTCCCATAATTCCTCCACCGTCATGGCATCCGGTCCGGGAAACACCAGCACGATCTGTGGGAAGAACAGGATCCGTAAAACCCGAGACGGACTAGGCACACGGAGGGGTTTTGCTTAGTGCTGGGCGGTATACTGGTTCATACCGAATACCGGTGTTTATTTTTGTTATTATATTAATTTTTAATATACTACAATACCGGTGTATGTCGCTTAAACAACGTTGGGAACACGGCGCGACACTGTTTGAGAGGGTCTTTTCACTGTTGCACTGGTGATGCACAGATGTGTGTGTTACCGGTGAAGATGGAGAGGTTAAACTATAATTGACAGCTGTCAAATTATATTACAGTTTTTCCCATACATTGCTTCATAATATCAACACTGCCCGCCACAAATAGATTTTCTAAAAGGCTTTGACATCGTTGAATAAACATGAGCACTGCACGTTTCAAAGTCAAAACGCAGCGCGGGCGGGTGTTTTTATATCAATGTATCTTTGAAGGGAACTGACTGTCTTTAGAAAATTTCGATGTTATTTTAATTTAATCTGTCCTGATAAAAGCAGCGTTTATGAACGAGATTTCTGCCACTCCTCTTTGTAAACAGCATCATTTTGTGGAGCCTTGCAAACCTATATTAATACTTATATTTTACTAGTATTTATATATTAATATATTACTAGTACTAATACTAGTGTGGAATTTTTCTACAATATTCACTCATGACAATAAAATATGGCATTCTAAGTCAATCTACTGCAGTATTTCCTCTCTCAATCAGTAGAAAATGTGGTTAACACCCAGTCATGCTTGGAAAAACAAATACCATCATATACCGTGAAACCGGTATAATTTTGAAAAATATCGTGATATAAATTTTTGGTCATGCCGCCCAGCACTAGTTTCGCTCACGTTTTCTGCGCTCTGGTCCAGCTCGGGGATGCAGGGATATGTGTAGATGGTGACGTCTTGCGGCGCGAGGATTCTGGCCTGAATTGCCGTGCTCTTGCCGTCCGTTTCATTCGGGTGTTTGATTATGTCGATCTTCACCGGCAGCTGAAAACACCAGACAAATGTTTCATGAGCTTTAAAGACGACATATCATGAAAATCTGTGAAAATTTTCTATAAACGAGTCCCTGGTGCTTCTACCAACACAGAAAACATGAAAAGTGAAACCCAGTAAATTTGTTTTGGTGAGCCTTTCTCTGCTTTGCGGGCGCGTTAAAGTCGCGTGACGTCACCCATAGGAATAAAGTGGAGCGCGGCGCAACAGAAGTGTCGCACGGACAAGTGGATCTGCACCGTTATTCCTATGGGTGACGTCACGCGACTTTAACGCGCCCGCAAAGCATCCCGGGAAGGCGGCGCTTCATTTGGAAAAATGCTGCGCGTCAAAAAGCTGGCCGATGCCCATCTTTATGCAAATGAATTCCGTTGAACGCGACGCGACTATCCAATAGAAGCAGAGCATATGTAGACGGGGGGAAGTCTCTCGCAGGTCCTGTTCTAGACTGGCCGCTGGCTCAAAACCACACCCATAGCGGTAAACTTGAGGAACGCCCATCAAAGTACAAATGTGGGGAGGCGTCACAACACCACGCTACAGTCGTGTCGCAAAAGTGGATCTCTACCGTTAATCTGCACGTTTACACACACACAGCCGACATTTTGGTTTCTCAAGCGACAACAGAGACCAGTTCTAACACAACGGCAGAAGATCCAGCAAAGCCTGAAACTGTTCTGTCGTTGAGCACAGACGAGCACTGAACACTATTGACCAGAACATGTCACCGCTGTCTTATAAACACCTCAGGAACTGTGGACACTTGTGTAAAAGTTCAACATGATGATGAGATGATCAATGTAACTCCACAACAACTACATAGATGTCTCCACTAACATTCAGAAACGTTTCTGTAAGGCTGCACTCACTACTGGTTATTCTGGGATTCTGGATGAGTGAGATTGGCTTGTTTTGTTATTGCTGGAGTTTCTGAAGCTCATGTAAAGGCTCCGCCCTCTTCTGAACGGAGGTGGGGCTGCAGCTCATTTGCATTTAAAGGGACACACACAAAAATGGTGCATTTTTTTCACACCCAAAAAAGGGACAAATCTGAATAATAAATGATCTGGTATTTTGAGCTGAAATTTTACAGACACATTCTGGGGACGCCATAGATTTATATTACATCTTGTGAAAAAGAGCATAATAGGTAAATTTAACAAACACACATACAGTGCGATTCATTGTATATTTGTTTTTCCGTGGACCATGAAAGGAGATGTCGATTCATATGAGGAACTGACTCTCAAATCATTTTCTATTCCTAAAACTATGGAAGGAATGAGTGTTTTTTGCATTGAGTTTTTTGTGTTTTTGCCATGAGTTTCCTGTGGGTTTTGGATTTATTGATTAACTTTTATGTCGGAAGGCCAATTGTCTTCCAGTAATGTTCACCACAAACCTTATTTTACTCATAATTCCAAAATGTAGAACACGGTTAATTCAATCATGAAGAATTGGCTCAGTCTATAGATTAACCTCATAACAGCAACATTTGTGCACATTTAAATGTATTTATTTATTTTTAGCACATTTAATGCAACAGCTGTTGACCAAAGTGTTTCACAATCACTAAATGACAAAAAAAATTAAGAGGAGTACAGAGAAAGAAAAGAAAAATTCGGCTCATACAATAACCAATAAGATTTATGCTTCTCCTTCATTGGCATTGATGAGCTATTGTGACATTTACAATAAACACCGCACTATTCAATAAAAATTTATTTCATGGTGACTCTCAATTCTGGAAAATTCAGGTAAATTTGTCTACTTTCATATGACTTCAATTTCAGATTCTTATCGGTTTTTGTCATTTTAGCATCAGTCATACAGATTTGGAGCGACATGATGGTGAGCAAATGATGACAGAATTTACACTTTTGGTTTAATTTGTACTTTAAATGTGCACAGTTACAATTTGATTATTTAAAGTCATGCTAACTGAGTTATGTATGATGATAATAATGCGAGCGCGTGCTGTTTAATGTGATGTTTTACAAACCTTGACGCTCGGAACGTCCCGCGGCTCCAGCCCAACCAACGCGCAGCAGCTGTAGCAGTAAAACATGCGCGACGCGCCGCAACGCGAGCACTTCATCCGGCCCGCGCGCTGCGCGTCATCCAGCGGGGCGTGCGACGCGAGCATCAGGCCGTTCAGAGAGCTCCTGTCCCCGGCAGCGCAGTCCTGATCCGACATGATCGCGTCCACACACTCCACACACACTGTAAAACAGATGACAACAATCCCACGTGTTCACTGCGCACCGGAAACACTCACACGCCTCGAGGAAGCCGGAAGAGCGGCGGGCGGTTGCCTAGCAACAGACTGTTGTTTGCTTGAGATCATGGAGAAACAGACGAATAAGAAGAATATTTGCTCCCTGGATGATTTTATTCAAGCTCAAGGACTGGTGGGTTCAAATGATTATTTAGCAGAATAAAGCAGCTAAGTTAACTATAGTTATGTATGTATGTATGTGTGTGTCATTACTGGATAATTTTCAGTCTCACGAATTCGCGCCAAAACTTCTGGGGTGAGTCTAAACAAGTCCTCAGAGAATCAAAATCTATATATATATATATAATGGAGAGTGTGTGTGTTACCTGCTTGTGAACTCCGAATCTGTTTATTTCATTTACAGTAAGAAATTGATGCACTAATCAGCTTTTGGTCGTGTTTGTCCCAGTTTTGTCTGTGACAGGCCCAGTAAAGCGCAATCTTGAGTGATTATTCCTAGTACTTTTTTTTTATTATTAATGCTTAAAACAATACACAAATAATAACAGATAACAACATAATACAAAAAAAAAAAACAATGGGGGAATACGATTATTCCAAGTACTCCTTGCTGCAGACTGTAGCGCGGTGACGTCACGTATCAGGTCACGTATGTACGTCACATATGTGTTACCACGCATGCGCCATATCGCTGTGACAGCGCGTTAAAACGCATGCGCAAATTTGATATAATATTTAAAAAAAATGTTAATGTATTAAAAAAACTTTAAAGTAATAATGAAAGCAGCAAAAAGGAGTACAGCGCAAATCCATAGTTTTAACTATGCCTGATCCAAGGTAAACATAAGGAATATAATTGTAACGATCACCAACTGGAGTGCCCCTGAGAGTCACCAGAGGGCACTCCACACCAGACTGATCACTTCACAAAACTACAATTCCCATAATGCTTCATTACTGGGACTGATTGCACACTCACCTGCATCTCATTCAGACACTCTATATAAACCACACTCAAACAGAAGACCACTGCGAAGTATTGCATTGCCACGGCCTGTAATCACTGAGCGTTTTTCCTATCTTGCTGATCTGTTTGCTGACCTTGGACTGTTATCTCACTACTGCCTGTTTGCTGCCTGTCTTGACTTGGATTGCCCTGGATTATTGTTTCTTGCTGCCTGCCCTGATCTTCTGCCTGTTACCTGACTACTCTCTGTGTTTGTTCTCTGATCACCCTGTTTTGCTGTTGCCTGACCCTTGCCTGTTTTGACGTTCCTTTATTAAAAGCTGCAAATGGATCCTACTGAGTCTTCCAATTCATAACAATAATATTGTGTAATATCTGTGTAGTATTTTATTTAAAGTTTATTTTGACATTCTGTTGCACTTCACTGTGTAAATTACAAAATTACTGTAAACATTATTGGCACCTTATATATCCATCCATCTTCATCCGCTTATCCGGGGTGGGGTCGCGGGGCAGCAGCTCCAGCGGGGGACCCCAAACTTCTTTTTCCCGAGCCACATTAACCAGCTCTGACTGGGGGATCCCGAGGCGTTCCCAGGCCAGTGTGGAGATATAATCTCTCCAACTAGTCCTGGGTCTTGCCCGAGGTCACCTCCCAGCTGGGAACACCTCCCTAGGGAGGCTTCTAGGAGGCGTCTAGGAGGCATCCTTACCAGATACCCAAACCACATCAACTGGCTCCTTTCGAAGCAAAGGAGCAGCGTCTCTACTCTGAGCTCCTTACGGCTCAGCTTTTTCGTCTCAACGGTGCGGGAAAGCTAGTGCAATACCTCCCCCGCTGCTCCGATTCTCTGGCCAATCTCCTGCTCCAGTCTCCCCTCACTCGTGAACAAGACCCCGAGGTACTTGAACTCCTTCACTTGGGGTAAGGACTCATTCCCTACCTGGAGTTGGCACTCCACCGTTTTCCTGCTGAGAGCCATGGCCTGAGATTTAGAGGTGCTAATCCTCATCCCAACCGCTTCACGCTCTGCTGTGAACCGATCCAGTGAGAGCTGAAGGTCACGGACCGATGATGCCATCAGGACCACCTCATCCGCAAAAAGCAGTGACAGGATCCTTAGCCCACCGAACCGCAACCCCTCTTCACCATGACTACGCCTTGATATCCTGTCCATGAATATCATAAACAGGTGACAAAGCGCAGCCCTGGCGAAGCCCAACCCTCACCTGGAAAGAGTCCGACTTACTGCCGAGTACTCGGACACAGCTCTCGCCTTGGATGTACAGGGATTGGATAGCCCTGAGAAGGGATCCCCACCCCATACTCCCGCAGCACCTCCCACAGTATCTCCCGGGGGACCCGGTCATACGCCTTCTCCAGATCTACAAAACACATGTAGACTGGATGGGCATACTCCCAAGCCCACTCCAGGATCCTTGTGAGAGTAAAGAGCTGGTCCGTTGTTCCACGGGCCAGGACGAAAAACCGCATTGTTCCTCTTCAATCCGAGGTTCGACTATCGGCCGAACCCTCCTTTCCAGCACCTTGGAGTAGACTCTACCAGGGAGGCTGAGAAGTGTGATACCCCTGTAATTGGCACACACTCTCTGGTCCCCCTTTATTCTTATTTTAATCATTCCTCTTTAATAGTTAATAATTGTTTATTTTTGTGCATTATATAGGCTATTATAAAACATTTATTCCAATAAAGTAGTTTGAAGTTAAAGCGATAGTTCACCCAAAAATGAAAATTCTGTCAGTATTTACTCTCCCTCATGTTGTTCAACCCTGTAAGACCTTCGTTCATCTTCGGAAAACGAATTAAGATATTTTTGATTAAATCTGAGAGCTGGATCACTCCTCCATAGGCTTCTTAAGGGATTGAAGCTTGCCAGCCCCTAAAAGTTATTAAAGATATCGTTAAAATAGTCCAAGTGACTACAGTGACTCAATCTTAAGTTTATCAAACGACGAGAATACTTTTTGTGTGCAAAAAATAAATAAATAACGACTTTATTTCAACTATTCATTTCCTTCTCTGTAGGCCTCGAGTCAGTTCACTAGTGATATAGCGCAGTTCTTCTGTTGTTGTACACACACGCATCACGTCACATACGTCACACACATCACACACATGACCAGCGTCGGCCAATAGTGAGCCTACGTGTGACGTAGCTCTACGCTATCACACTACGCTAACTGACTAGAGGCCCACAGAGAAGGAAATGAATAGTTGAAATAAAGTCGTTATTTTTGATTTTTTTGCGCACAAAAAGTATTCTCGTCGCTTGATAAACTTAAGATTGAGCCACTGTAGTCACTTGGACTATTTTAACGATGTCTTTAATAACTTTTCGGGGAACAAGTTTCAATCCCTTAGAAGCCTATGGAGAAGTGATTCAGCTCTCAGATTTAATCACAAATATCTTAATTCGTGTTCCGAAGATGAACGAAGGTCTTACGAGGTTGGAACAACATGAGGGTGAGTAATTACTGACAGAATTTACATTTTTGGGTGAACTATCCCTTTAAACCAACTACATACAGTACATTGTCAATCTCTGTATCCAATATTATGCATGCCAACTAAAAAAAACAAACTCATAACAGTGATAACCTTTATTTCAAAACAAAGATGATAATTGTGTAAAAGAAATATGTACAGATCAACAGACAAACACACACACACACACACACACACACACACACTCAGCTTGAAATTCCCCTCCATCATTGAAAAAACAATATTGAATCATTTTGAAGAAAGGCATTAACATAGTACAGAGTCATACAAGGAATTTCTTTTTAAAATATTTTAAACATATTATAGGAAGATGTTAGACAAAGATATGTCTGAGTGTTATTGGCTTTGTCTGTAAAGTACCTAAGAGAATTACTTTGTTTATGAACAACATAAACTAGTTTATGGTTCTTTAGGTTGGCTTGAGAAAGCCTGAAGGTCGAAATAGTTTTAAAAGCTTGAAGTTCAAAGTAGTTTTCAAGCTGAAAGTTTTAAAGGCAATACAGTCTATCAGACACAGACAGATATGGATAGATGGATAGATAGGAAGAACAGATATGGATAGATTGCACAGACAGCACAGTTACAACACTGTAAAACTCCCTTGGTTTGTTGACCCAGGTCTCACACAGTGGACAGTGATATTTATCACAACATGAGCTGCATTGATTTATTTTAACGCTTTCTAAGGACACTAACATGCATCTAGAAATGAACATCAAAAATCAAGTTAAAGTTTGCTTTATTCTGACATTTACAGGGTTTCTGCCAGTCACATGAAAGATTTCTTTTAACACCTTTTTAAGAGTAAATTGAATAAATTGAAGGGAACTCAATACATTAATTTGCTCTCTAAATGATAGAAAACTAAGGAGAATCACAATGAGTTTTATTTTAGCAAAATACAATGTTCAACTCCATTGCTTTTTAATTCATTTTATCACAAATGTATTTATCATAACTTTGTCATGATCTCTGGATGGATAACAGGAAGCAATTGCAAGTGAAACTCTTTATTGGGTCAGACTGACAAGTAGCACAAGACAACGGGTGTGGATGGATGGCGCAGGGAC
Source organism: Gila robusta (assembly GCA_030770095.1). Taxonomy (NCBI): domain Eukaryota; kingdom Metazoa; phylum Chordata; class Actinopteri; order Cypriniformes; family Leuciscidae; genus Gila; species Gila robusta. The sequence continues at coordinate 30,633 of JAVALU010001332.1, forward strand.
TTCGATGTCCAGGACCAGAAACCGGATCAGGTGGTGAGATGAATAAATGGCGACGAATAATCCAGCACGAAGACGATGATGACGAAACTCCAACACGAAGACGATGACCACAGGAACACGAACAGGAAAGCAGGAAGACAGGACTGGAACACCGACAGAGGAGACATCAAACAACGATCTGACAAAAGGGATGAGACAACGGTGAGTATATATATGCCTTTGGCTTGCTCAGTTGGGGATATTCAAATTAATTAACCAATCATACCATTGATCAGCCCTACCAAACTTGGATGTCTTTTTTCCAGTAATAAACAAACATTGTTAAGTTATTTTGAATGATACTGTGAAGCAGCTTTGATACAATCTGTATTGTGAAAAGCGCTATATAAATATATTTGACTTGACTTGACTATATATAGAGTGATGAGATGGCCTGCAGCTGGTGAATGAAATGATGATCAGCTGGAGCGGATTAGGTAATCACACTCAATCACACCCACTACACACGCGCACTCATACAACAACATAAACACGAGAAGAGAAGGAACCAATGAATTCGTATACCGTGACAGTACCCCAGGACAGTAGCCTCCTGGCGTTCTCAGACTCCCTTACCTGTCGATTGTAATCATCGATGAGGGAGTGATCCAGGATGTCTCTAGCAGGTACCCAACTTCTCTCCTCCAGAGCGTAACCTTCCCAGTCCACCAGGTACTGAAATCCGCGTCTCCTTCGCCTAGAGTCCAGAATGCGATTGACCGAATAAGTGGTCTCCCCATCTACGAGTCGCGGCGGGGGGGGGAACCGGGACTGGCGGATTAATGCGAGAATGAAACACGGGCTTAATCTTGGAAACATGAAAAACGGGGTGAACCCTCCTGTACGCCGGAGGTAAATTGAGGCGGACTGCCACCGGACTAATGATCTTGGTGACAGTGAACGGGCCAATGAATTTGGGAGCAAGTTTATTAGAAACGGAGCGGAGAGGAATGTTTCTTGTTGAAAGCCACACTTTTTGACCAACGACGTATACGGGAGGCTTCGACCGGTGGCGATCGGCCTTGGCCTTGGTGCGTGCCCCCACCTGGAGTAGAGTCTCACAGGCTCTAGTCCAAGTGCGGTGACACCTCTGGACGAAGGCGTGAGCGGAGGGGACCACGACCTCGGATTCCAGACTGGGAAAAATTGGTGGCTGGTAACCTAAACTACACTCAAACGGAGATAGGCCCGTGGCCGATACTGGTAACGTGTTGTGGGCGTACTCCACCATGGACAGTTGTTGGCTCCATGAGGAAGGATTCTTGGAAACCAAACATCGCAACACCCTCTCCAGATCCTGGTTGGCTCTCTCGGTTTGACCATTGCTCTGGGGATGAAACCCTGAGGACAGACTAACCGTCGCTCCCAGTAATTTACAAAACTCTCGCCAAAATTTGGACACAAACTGGGGTCCCCTGTCAGAGACCTCGTCCATCGGGAGGCCATGTAAGCGAAAGACGTGGTCTATGACTGTCAACGCTGTCTCCTGAGCTGAGGGTAATTTGGGTAAGGGGATAAAGTGAGCCGCCTTCGAGAACCGGTCCACCACGGTCAAAATGACTGTGTTACCCTGGGAGGGCGGTAATAAAATCTAGAGCGATATGGGACCAGGGTCTCGAAAGGACAGGCAGCGATTGAAGTAACCCATCTGGGGGTCGATTGGAAGTCTTACCAGTGGCACAAACCGAGCAAGCCAAAACAAAACTGTGAATATCACGAGCCATAAGTGGCCACCAGAATCGTTGCTTGACTAAGAAACTAGTGCGATTAACTCCTGGATGACAAGCCACGTTGGAGTAATGACCCCACTGGATGACGTCAGACCGTAATCCCTCCGGCACAAATAAGGGATTCAGTGGGCAACCGGGCGGAGGCATTACCCCTTCTAAAGCCGTCTTGACCTTCGACTCGACCTCCCATGTGAGTGTGGAAACAAATAGGGTCTCGGGTAAAATGCACTCGGGAGTAACCGGGCGTTCGGAACGATCAAAAATGCGAGATAAAGAATATTATTAGAACCCGGGCGGTACGAGAGAGAAAAATCAAAACGACCGAAAAAAAGTGCCCACCGAGCCTGCCTGGAGTTCAATCTTTTAGCGGTTCTGATGTACTCTAGGTTCTTGTGATCAGTCCAGACGATAAAAGGTACCCCCGACCCTTCTAACCAGTGGCGCCATTCCTCCAACGCTAACTTGACTGCCAACAACTCCCTGTTACCAATGTCGTAATTACGTTCGGCTGGGGATAAGCAGAAGAGCGTTGGGACAGCACTGCACCTACCCCCACCTCTGACGCATCGACCTCCACCACGAACTGACCTGAAGGATCAGGGGCAATAAGGATGGGGGCTGAAACAAAGCGGCCTTTCAGTTTGGCAAACACAGCTTCACAGCTTCAGCAGCTGCAAGACTGCTGGGGAGTTGGACAGCCCGAACGGCATGACCAAATATTCAAAGTGCCCCCTGGGGGTGTTAAAAGCAGTCTTCCACTCATCCCCCTCCCTAATGCGAACCAAATGATAAGCGTTACGTAAGTCCAGTTTCGTGAAGATGGACGCTCCCTGCAACCTCTCGAAGGCAGAAGACATCAACGGCAAAGGATAAGTATTCTTTACCGTGATGTTGTTCAACCCCCGGTAATCGATACAAGGTCGCAGAGACCCGTCCTTCTTCCCCACAAAAAAGAACCCCGCCCCCGCTGGAGAAGAGGAAGGGCGGATGAACTTGGTTGCTAGAGAATCAGAAATATATTTCTCCATAGCCTCCCTCTCTGGTACAGAAAGCGAATATAACTTGCCTTTAGGCGGAGACTTACCTGGTAGTAAATCTATAGCACAGTCATAGGGACGATGTAGAGGAAGAGAAGCAGCACGAGACTTACTGAACACCTCCTTCAGGTCACGGTACTCCGCGGGCACGTTGGACAAATCCCCTGCTTCCTCCTGAAACACAGAAACAGGCACAGACGGACAGGCAGACACAAGACAAGACTTATGACATTCCTTGCTCCACTCCAACACAGCTTTTTGATGCCAGTCCACTCAAGGGTTGTGACGGATGAGCCAGGGGTGACCAAGAACGATGGGTGCCAAGGGTGAATCCAGTAAAAAAAAAGAAATAGTCTCGGAGTGGTTGCCTGATGTGATGAGGGTGATATCTTCAGTGATGAATGAAATGGTGGGGAGTTCTTGACCGTTCAGTGCGTGTACAGCAATCTTGTGTGTGAGGGGCTTGAAGGGAATCTGAAATTTGTGTGCGAATATATGGTCCATGAAATTACCTTCAGCCCCGGAGTCCAGAAGTGCTTTGCAGTTGTTTTGGTGCACTGACCATCTTAGTCTTACCGGAAGGAGCGTAGATGTAGATGAGGTCTTTTCGGCGGAGATCCCACCCGATAGTAGCCTCATGCTTACTATCGGGCTTGACCTTGTACCAGGCAGTTGTAAGCATAGTGTCCCGTACCTCCGCAGTAAAGACAGAGGCCCTGGGACCTCCGCCTCTCCTTCTCCTCCCGGGAAAGCCGAGCTCGCCCTACCTGCATGGGTTCGTGATCGTAGACGGGGCTGACCGCGTCCCCGCCGCTGAACCGTGGACCCTCGGCTCCTCCAAGCGTGCGGGTGGACGATGCTCGCCGTTCGACTCGTGATAGTCTAGCGTCCACCCGCAACGCCAACTCAATGAGTCCGTTCAATGAAGTAGGGAGGTCCAGGGTAGATCTCCTTCTGGACGCGGTCAGCCAACCCATGCAGGAACATGTCCCACTGCGCCTCCTCGTTCCATTGACACTCTTGCGCCAGGGTCCGAAACTCGATCGAGAAGTCCGAGACCGACCTGTCTCCTTGACGCAGGTTGGCCAGTACCCTCGCCGCCTCTCTTCCAGCGACGGCCCGGTCAAAAACCAGTCTCATTTCGCCGGAGAGTGTCTGAAACGAGGCGCAGCATGGGTCTTGGTTCTCCCACACCGCCGTTCCCCATAGCGCCGCTCTCCCAGACAATAGGGTCAAAACAAAGGCGACCTTGGCCTGTTCCGTGCTAAAAGTTCTGGGTTGGAGTGCAAAGTGCATAGAGCATCTAGTTAGGAATGCTCTACAATATGTAGACTCACCCGAATACGATTCCGGCACTGGCAGGCGGGGCTCCGACTGGAGAGGGTTCTCTGGTGGTGTGGGGAGAACGGCCGGTGTGGGCGGCGCAGTGGGAGCTCGTAGAAGTTGGATTTGCTGGGTGAGCTCGGACACCTGCGCCACCAAGGATTGTACAGCACGACCCGTGTCGTTAAGATTCCTCTCTTGAGAATCCATCCTTCGAATACTATGATGGATAAATTCCTCTAACAACGTGGATGACACACTCGCTGCTTCCATTCCTGCATCAGATCGTTCTGTCATGATCTCTGGATGGATAACAGGAAGCAATTGCAAGTGAAACTCTTTATTGGGTCAGACTGACAAGTAGCACAAGACAACGGGTGTGGATGGATGGCGCAGGGACTTCGATGGCCAGGACCAGAAACCGGATCAGGTGGTGAGATGAATAAATGGCGACGAATAATCCAGCACGAAGACGATGATGACAAAACTCCAACATGAAGACGATGACCACAGGAACACGAACAGGAAAGCAGGAAGACAGGACTGGAACACCGACAGAGGAGACATCAAACAACGATCTGACAAAAGGGATGAGACAACGGTGAGTATATATAGAGTGATGAGATGGCCTGCAGCTGGTGAATGAAATGATGATCAGCTGGAGCAGATTAGGTAATGACACTCAATCATGCCCACTACACACGCGCACTCATACAACAACATAAACACGAGAAGAGAAGGAACCAATGAATTCGTATACCGTGACAAACTTACAGTATAGGCTACACTACATTAAGGAATGTAATTTTTACAGTATGATCTGATACTGAGGAACAACATTTCTTTTGTAATGCATGCAACAATCAACTACATGACTTCATTAATTTAAGTCTTTCTGCTCTATTTGAAGACATCTTTCAAGCCTTAATCAGTTTAAAAGCGAATTAAGACTTTTACATACATATGAGACCCGCTGAAACCCTGTCATTTTGAATGCTAACATATATCATAAAACATATCATAACTTTTTTTTAAATCTAAAACGTTTATGATGCTCTCTATGGCATCTCTTACAATTAAAAGCTGTTAACACAAAAGCACAATTGTTAAAACAGCGTAAATAATGCTTATTGACTTCGAATCCATCGCCGGAAGTGATTAAAATGAACCGCGCGTGCGCACATGCGTATTATAAACAGACGATACTTCATACTTTGCGCATGCGTGGTAACACATACGTGACGTAAATTCGTGACGTACATACGTGACGTCACCGACATCAATATATATTTATATCTGCAACAGAGTTTTTAAAATCTAATTTAAGACATTAAAAGACCTGATATAAATTAAATATCATGTTGGCGGTTAAAATTATTGTAAAAACGGCCATTTAAACAACTTTACAATTTAAATAATACATGTTTTGATAAGTTTATAATATGATAAACCTCACATTTAAACCTCAGCCTTTAAACCTTTTTTTAGAAAATGGACGTGACAAAATGATAAATTATTATATTTATATTTATTTAAAGTATGATGGACCTCATGAAATTGACAATTCAGCACTTTTCCCCTTCAGATTCTCATGAGTAAAAAATAAAAATACAGATTAAAAACATTATATAAAGTAATGCAAAGTATGTATACGTCATGGTAGTATTTGTTCCTATAACTTAGGCTAGTTTTATATTGTATGATGCATTTTTCATGAAAATAATATCACAGTGCAAAACATATTGGTCTTATTTTGTAATGCAAAATGAAACTATTTTAAATAAATATAAAAAATGTAAAAACCTCTTTGGATTTTGGGAAGAAATGTGACATTATCATGAGTTTTTGAGATCCACTCTATAATTTGTTTTTAAATCTTATTTAATACATTCTATACATTTACAGTGCTTTAAACAGAAACTTCCGGTCCTTGATTTTGGTTGGTTGAGTCGCGTTTGAAGCCATTGTAAATTAAGGCCGGTTCACACCAAGAATGATAACTATATTAGTGTCCACAATATTGTTCTGGGTCATGCCTAGAACTTAGATACCAATTTTACCATAGTCAGCCAAACTTCCTGTTCGCCATTTTGATTTTCAAGCTCCTCCTAGACCGTTTGTGTTCATTAAATATAGCATTTTATGACAAAATTGAAAATAACTGATACAGGAAAATTGGGTATCGTACGACTCAGCTGCTGCACTGGATCTAATGGTCCTAATGGTTCAGAAGTTACAAGCAAAAATGTACATTTTTCATATCTCCTGACCACTAGGTGGCACTGTGTCGAAACTGTGCAGGTAGCCTCATATCATGGTTGTCAAAACACACACCAAATTTGGTCTGAATACGTTAAAGTGTTGTGGAGATATAGCCTCACGTTCATTTTGGCGTGCGATTCGTTTGTGCGTTATTCGAGAATGTTTTGACAAATCAACTTAAATTCCATACATTTGCAAGATGATTTGGTCCAATTTTTGTGAAAATCTGAGCAATGGTCTAAGTAGGAGGAGTTTGAAAATGTAGGTTTTTTGATAAATTCTAAATTGTGGAAAATTTTTTATAAAATTTGTGCCAAAATTGCTTTAATACACCATTTGTTTCAGGTTGATTGGCCAGTGACGTGTGAGGAGAATCTGGACAAGTCTTCCTCTCATCCCTACAGTCACTCTGGAGAAATATATGACGATCTCAAAGCCAGAGTCCCTTTTCCGTCTGAATCCCTGCAAAAAGACCTGCAGAGGCTTTGGATTAAACTGAATCTCCAGAACTCAATCTTTTCCCGGGAATCTGGAGCTCTGGCCGTCTGTGTGGAAACGTCTGTTTAAACTTCACACAGTCTGACTCTGCACGATCATTTGGCAGTGAGTAAATGAACCGTTAGCATTTAATCCGTTTAGTTTGTCTCCATCTGTTTGTGGTGAGGATGATTGAGGCTGTTTGGCGGGTCTCAGCCGATTCAGATGAAGACAATAACACACTGATGTGAGACGAATGAGACAAGATCCTCTTGACTCCATCACAGATACAGAGATAAATCACATCAACCTCGATTAAAAAAAAAACGCTTCCAAGAACTATTTTTGTTTTCCCTAAGGAAGATTTCAGTGATCATTTCTTTTTAGCGCAAAGAACTTTTGTGCATTTGAAAGATTCCATGGATGTTAAATATTTTTTATGGAACCATCAGTGCCAATAAAGAACTTTTCTATTTTTTCCCCTGTAGTCAATAATTTTATCACCAAAATTACATATTTAAATGTTTTTTTTCCTTGAAAAAAAATCATGTCTTAAAATATCTTGAATGTAACTCGACACCCTTGCCTCATTTAGTATACGCGGTTCTATGAATATGCAAATGAGCCCCGCCTCCACTCACTCACTCACTCAGAGATCCACTCGTTGACGATCATACGTTGATCTGATTGGTTACAAGGTAGTTTGTGACGTCAGAAACACCAGCGATTTCAAACCGTGTTTTTGAGACTGTCTTTGGTTCACTGCAGTTTTAAGGAGAAAATACTCAGCAATGCTGTCGACTTATGAATTTACACATGGTTTGTCTTAAAGCATATTAAAAACACCACATAGACACATAAACTAAAGCTGGATTTTCACCACAGGGGGACTTTAAAGAGAATGATTGAAATGGCATAAAACTGAGATCTACCAGCACTTCACTTCATCAGACTGATTATTAATGACACACAGAATTTATTATTTTTTTGTCGCCTCTCTGAACGTCTGATATTAATGTTTCTCAGTCCATCTGTGGATCCGTTACAGAGGTTTTGATCATTGTCTCAGCCGCAGACAAAGGAAAGCACAGGAGAACGTCATGGATGATTCTTCTGTTCGCTCAGGAATGATGAAGCTGAACTTTTCTGATGTTAGCATCAGATTTTATTACTATTCTTAAATGATTAATGACAATCAGTTGTTAAAGTCCCCCTGTAGTCAATAATTTTATCCCTTAAAACTCATCTTTGATCACCAAAATGACATTTAAAAGTTTTTTCTTTGGAAACGATGTCTTAATGCCTTAAAATAGCTTGAATGTAAGTTGACACCCTTGCCTCATTTAGTATACGCGGTTCTATGAATATGTAAATTAGCCCCGCCTCCACTCACTCACAGCAGCTCAGCCCTAATGTTGTTTATGTGTCTATGTGGAGTTTTTAATATGCTTTAAGACAAACCATGTGTAAATTCATAAGTCGACAGCATTGCTGAGTATTTTCTCCTTAAAACTGCAGTGAACCAAAGACAGTCTCAAAAACACGGTTGTGTTTCTGACGTCACAAACTACCTTGTAACCAATCAGATCAACGTGTGATCATCAATGAGTGGATCTCTGAGCTGAGTGAGTGAGTGGAGGCGGGGCTCATTTGCATATTCATAGAACCGCGTATACTAAATATAGAGGTAATGGTGTTGAGTTACATTTAAGCTATTTTAAGGCATGAAAACGTTTAAATATGTAATTTTGGTGATCAAAGATGATTTTTAAGGGATACAATTATTGACTACAGGGGGACTTTAAAGCATTTTCTAGTGATGACATCAGATACTAGTCTTTGATAATGATTTAAACAAGCAGAAAGGGCAGTCGGCGCCCTCTGGAGGAGAAACCGCTCTGATCCTTGTACGAAAAATACGAATAAATAATTTTACCCAAATTCTTTTCCATTTTAATTTTGCTGGTTTTAATGGATTTATTAAATCATTAAGGGGTTAATTAAACGTTAATACATGTCTAACGTATGTATAATCAAGTGAAGTGGAATACATTTTCTTCATCTGCATTATTATCTGAAACAGTAATTATCTGACAGCTCAATGCAATGATCCTAAAAATAGGCTTCATTTTTGTCTTGGCAGAATTTAATGTGTTTTTTCTTTCGATGTTGAAATGTGAGCCGGTCACGTCTCGAGGGATTTGCCCATATGTGTTCAATCTCTGTGTTGTTTTAGACTTTATCAGGTCTTAGCTCAGATTCAAAGCTTTGATAAAACTCAATCGACGTGTCCACAGTTTACACTGCCAGAATCGCTCAGTCTTTTGATTTTATTTGGACTCAAACATGCTGAACTCATGTTATGTGCTGAAGGCTTTCGACCAACAAACTAACAAACAAACGCCAGATGAATTCGAGACACATTTATCAAAGAGATACAGGACAAATAATTAGGACATTTTCATGGAATGACAAGTAATTCTGAGATTTGTTCACAGACACTGATGAAACACACTGATTGTGAAGGTCCAGATGGATCCGAGCAAAACTTTTGTTTTATAAATCAATGATGTCGTTTTAGTGTGAGGCCCGTGAGAGTCTGTTTACATTCAGAACATGTTACAAATTATACGCTAAAACCAACTTTGCGTGACTTGGCAGAAGTGCTCACCTTACTTTCACTGTGTTTAGGTCAGAGGAGGGGTGTGTGTGTGAGGGAGTGAGTGTTTGTATGTGTCTCTCGTTCACCTCACAGGAATCATGTTTTGCTCAATCTCTCGAGCTTCTCTAACTGACTCCATCGATCAAGATAAAATACATCCACAAGAAACAACATGTACACAAACACTGAGGACTGAGCAACACTACTTAGCAAATCTATATGACAATTAAGTATTGATTAGAGTAATTTATTGTACTGTGTGAGTAAGAGTGTATCGTGATCGCTGTATAAATCGCTGAGTAACGATTATCTTGCTAGATGTAACAGGAAGGAATGGAAGCTCATTTCAGCCACGTAAAGAAAAAAATCATGCTTTTGTAAATAATAATTACAACCTTAAAAATTTAAAGAGATTTTAAAAAATTACAAAAAGTTGAAATTATGACAAGTCGAAATTGTCAAAATAATGAGATTAAAAATCTAAATTATGACAGTCATAAATATAACAAAGTCAAAATTATGACACATTAAATCATAATTTTGACAAAAAAATAGGAATGGTATTACTAAGTCATAAATATGAGATTAAACAGTTGAAATTATGAGATAACATCGGAATTGAGTTTCTGTCATAATTTTGACATTTTATCTAAAAAATGTGTCTGTTTTATGTCATAATTTCAAATTAGTATGTCATAATTATTGTTTTCTTATGTAAAAACACAGAATTTTACTGTGTGAAATAAACGAAAAAGTCCCTGTCGATCACGGTGGTTTGTTTGACGTCATCATTATGATGATCAGTGTTCAGTAACTTAATTTCTTAAGATTATTTTTTTCCCAGCCGGTGTGACAGGAAATATGATAAACGCAGTGAAGCTGATCATCTGAGTGGATGAAGGTGAACTTCTCAGATCACGCCACTCCACAGAAAGGTACATACATATTTTATTGAGATTGATCTATAATCATATAAAACCTCAGATTTCACTTAGTATTCTAGCAGCAAAAAATAAACTCCTGCGATCTCTGTGCAAGTTTTTTCAGCATAGCGATCCGGAATACAGTTGATTATTTTAGAGCCAGCGACACACATATATATATATATATATAAATATCATAAATAACACACAACAACACATGGACACAATCACATTAAAACACGGAGGGATTGTGTGGAAATGATACGCTCAGACTCACGTCAAAGCCATTTCAGCTTAATGTGTTTGACTAATGAAAGTGTCTCTATATGAAGGCTGATCAATAATGAAAAGGAAAGTCGTTCATGAATGAGTAATGGAATACTGTGAATACAAACATGTGATTTCTTAGAATGAGTCAATCGCATGTAATTGCAAATAATGCCAAAAATTAAATAAGGGAACTGATTTTCTCATTGAAATGAATACAAGAATGGAATGTTTCTAAATGAAAAGCAAAACTCCTCCGGATGAATGTTGATCGTTCATATAAATGCATTGCAGTGTTTATTCGATGTTTTCACTCTTAATGGCTGTAATGGTCGTGAAAGTGCGGTGAACAGAAACATAGACCCTCTAAAAAATATAAAAAATAGTTTTATCTCAAAACACAGATGACTATTTATAGCTGTTGTTTACATGAGTCCAAAACATTTTCATATATAAACCCAGTGCTGGTGGTGTTTCACCAACGTCTTCTCGGCATAGAAAGAAAGAAAGCATTAATGTTTTATTGCACTGTAAACCCGAATAAGTTTGAAAAACTCAAATAATTTGAGGTAATCAGTTACATCAATTTTTTTAAGTTAAAATTGTTTACGCTTTAAGTAAGCAGAACTTGCAGATTTTTATTTTGTACTCATACATTTTAATTGCTCTTATCTTGAAATATTTAATTGTCTATATAAGTTAATTCATACACAACTTAAATTTATCATGTAATCTCAATTTATATTTTTAGTCGTGGAAACTTGGCTAGCTTTAACCAGCTAATTCAATAAATGCTATTGCTAAATGGTAACACAATGCTATGATAGCAGAGCACTTGAAACTCTTCTAAACTAGCATAATAAAACATTAAACATTACTAAATCTCCCACTTAACATTAATCTGGCACAAAACGCATTACATAACACTTAATTTTAGCATTTTCTCTCCCTTTTGAATGTCATGGTAAAGCATGCTGGGAAATATAAATCAAAGCCTAGTTTCAGTTCAAGTTGAGGTTATCTAAATTAAAATAAACAAGATCATAAAACTGTGTCAGTTTTGTGAACTCAGAAAAAGAAAGTTCTAAATACTCATAAAAGTTAATTTGATGGAACTAATTTGTATAATTTGAGTTGGCTCTACTCAAAACCAATTCATTATTTTGAGCGTTCGGGTTTACAGTGATAAAACATACTTCATACTGACAGTAATCTCGCATGCATCTTCACGCCAGCTTCTTCTCGTCCTCCCTGCACTTTCGAGGGATGAAGTGAGAAGTGATGCTTTCTCTCCTCGTCTTCTTTCCTTTCAGCGGCCGGCCGTTTTTCGACAGAGCGATGAACATCTCTTTTCCGTCTTTAGTCTTTCTGACAGACGCGTATGCTGTGTAGTAGTTCTCTAAAAACACTTCTTTGAAGTTGCAGCTGTCGTTGTAGTCTTTCTGTTTCGGGAAAGGAAAGAACAGCGACGACACGACCTTAATTCGCTGTAAAAGTTGCTATATTTACTCTTAAAAGCATGAGAATGCATTAGCTGGAATCAGATTAAAAAGATGTGTTTGCAGGTTTACTTTGCCCTGTAACATTCCGGTTCGGTTCATGGAAATATAATACTGGCTCTTCAGGCCTTTTATGGCCAACACGCCTCCCTCAGAAACCGTCCTGATCTCCAGAACACCTGAAACACAGACAGCGGATCAGCCTGATAATTACAGAAATTAGGAAAAAAAATTCTATGGACTAAATAATTTAGGGGTCACTCTCGATTAAAAGTGGCCAAACACCTCAAAATGTAACTTTTTTTCTCCCTGTATAATCTATTTGGTTATTTATAAAGGTATAAAGGTATTTATAATGTACATTATAATACGTTATATCTTTTCATAAATAATTATAACCAAAGTTAAATTGCATTTAAATGCATTATACTTTGTAAAGCTGTGTTCAATGAATAGATTAGTATTATTATAACTGTGGTTACAATAAGAGTCCATGCAATGCATTATAATGTGCATTAAAAGACATACTTACTGCATTAAAAATACTTTTATAATACAGAAGGACTTTAAGTAAAGTGTTATCGTATATTTTTGTTGAATAATATTTTTTATTTATTATTTTGCATTTTGAGGGAATGTTAGGGTACTAAGTAATATCTATGCAATAATTATGATCTATCCCCCCCCACACACACACAATTTTTACAATACAATACAATTATTTAGTCCATATATATATATATATTTTTTTAATTTTTCGTAATTACTTTTCAATTAACATTGCTGTTTGTTTGTTTTTTTGCATCTTGGCTGATTTGTAGATTGTACCCTAAAAAAAAAAGATTTTCTTTTTTTTTTCGTTTATTTATTAGAAAAAAATTCTATGGACTAAATAATTGAATTGTATTGTGGGGGGGGGGGTGGAGATCATAATTATTGCATAGATATTACTTAGTACCCTAACATTCCCTCAAAATGCAAATTATTAAATAAAATATATTATTCAACAAAACTATATCATACTGCGAGGAAAAAATTACATTTGTGGTGTTTGGCCACTTTGAGCGGAAGGAGTATGTGTGTGTGTGTGTGTGAGCGCGAGTGTGTGTGTGTGTGACCCCTAAATGAAGAGCAGCAAAGGGTTAAACAACTTCCTTTCAAGGCTAATTTGGCCTCAAAAGTATAATTATTATTACATATTTCTATGGTTATGATTGACTATTTTTAACCTTTTCGAATCATGTGCAGAATTTTTTGTGTGTTCACATAGCAAATATCATCAAGTGTCATAACATTCAGATGAAGTGCAAAATGAAAACTTTTTTTTTTTTTTGCTCTTAAGTGACTGAAAAGCACCAGAGTGGTTAATAAATGACCTAAATAACATTTAATTCTGTAGTAATTAGGCTTTATTTGAGATGGTGGATATTTGTCCACTCAAATTATTCATTTAATTTATGATTTAAATGTGATGCGTGTCATTTTTAGGATTTAAAATACCACCTAATATGACAGTGGAACTTTATTTGTTTTATTTTTCTGTTTAATGACACACTTCACCTTTCGAAATCCATTTCTATAAAGGAAGCAGTTTAATTTCTTTAAGACCGTAACTGCAGATTGAACATCAGTGTGAGATGATTCGATCAACCGTGAGTTAAAACTCGACGAGCTCCAGTTGTGTTTCATATCAGATCGTTCACAGCTGAAGGCCTGTTCGTTACGCTCCAGTTTCATTCAGAAACGGACACTACTCTTGTCGTCTTAAGCTCTGTGTGGGTGTGTGGGTGTGTGTGAGTTGTGTAAGGACACTCAACTACATGTGTGTGTGTGTCTGGAAGTGTGTGAGAGCTCTAACGGTATAATAAGCTGCTGTCACGACAGAACCTCAAAACGCGTCTGCTTTTCTCTCCCTCTTTCTCTCCTTCCCTCACTCATGTCTTGCAGTGTGTGTAAGCAGTGTGTGTAAGCAGTGTGTGTGTGTCTTGCTGTGCGTGCAGTTGTCGGCCACATCTGGCTTTATCAATTTTTCTTCTTTTCATCGCCAGCTGACGTAATCATTCTCCCTCTGGAGCAAAGATGCATGGTGTCACGCCAACTTTCTTCTCGTACACAAACAAAATAACTAATAACCAAACATGCTTCAAGCTGATGTTGTATATGTATAACATCAGCTTCAAACAAGTTTGGTGTAAACAGAATCATTAATTTTAATATCAATGGTCATACCATAATCCAAAATTTACATTACATAACAAAAAATTTTAGTAACACTTTATTGTCCTTGTTACATATGTTACATATATTTACCATAGTAATAAATTATGCATAATTACATGCAAATAAAAATCTACCCTAATCCTATAGTAAGTACATTATTATTACTTAGTACTTAAATCACCACCATAGATCATTTCTCCATCCACCATAGATCATTTCTCAAATAGCTTATCTGATCTGTCTCAGCTGCTGCCTGAACCCAACAAACAGATGAACTAGACGAACTAACTAGCACTATGAGCACCATTCTCTCTAGAACATTGGATATTGTTGCACCCATTAGATTAAAAAAGGTCAGAGAAAAAAGTATAGCACCATGGTACAATAATACTACGTATGTTTTAAAGAGAGAAACCCGTAATTTAGAGCGTAAATGGAAAAAAACTAATTTAGAGGTCTTTAGAATCGCGTGGAAAGACAGTATGTCACTTTATAAAAAGGCACTTAAAACGGCCAGGGCTGAGCACCTCAGCAAATTAATAGAAAACAACCGAAATAATCCAAGGTTTTTATTTAATACCGTGGCTAGACTAACAAATAAACAGACGTCGTCTGAACAAAATACCTCGTTACAGTTTAGTAGTAATGATTTCATGAACTTCTTCACCGAGAAAATTGAAAGCATCAGAATCAAAATCGTAAATGTTCAATCTTTGCTCGCGCCTTATAATTCAGCCGCAATTATCACCCCGCAAGAACAATTACAATGCTTTACAACCATAGAACAAAAAGAGTTAAATAAACTTATCACTTCATCTAAAACAACAACATGTTTATTAGATCCTATACCAACTGAACTACTGAAAGAAGTGTTACCTATAGTGGAAGAGCCTCTTCTCAATATTATTAACTCATCTTTATCTTTAGGTCATGTTCCAAGAACGTTCAAGCTGGCAGTTATAAAACCTCTTATTAAGAAACCACAATTAGATCCAAATAACCTAGCAAATTACAGACCCATTTCGAATCTTCCATTTATGTCAAAAATATTAGAAAAAGTTGTGTCCGCTCAACTCGGCTCTTTCTTGCAAGAAAACGACATCTATGAAAAGTTTCAGTCTGGATTCAGGCCACATCATAGCACTGAAACTGCGCTTGTTAGAATCACAAATGATTTACTTTTAGCTTCGGACCAAGGCTGTATCTCAGTACTAGTTTTACTTGATCTTAGTGCTGCGTTCGATACTATAGATCACACAATACTCTTAGATCGACTACAAAATTACACTGGTGTTCAAGGACAAGCATTAAGCTGGTTCAGGTCATACTTATCTGACCGCTACCATTTCGTCTACTTAAATGGAGAAAAATCGATCATAACTTCGGCAAACTATGGAGTGCCGCAGGGATCTGTGTTAGGCCCTTTATTATTCTCAATATATATGCTGCCACTTGGTAATATTCTAAGGAAACATGGAATTAGTTTCCATTGTTATGCTGATGACACTCAAATATATATTTCATCACGGCCAGATGAATACGCTAAATTATCCAAATTGACAGATTGTGTTAAAGATATAAAAGATTGGATGACGCGTAATTTTCTTTTATTAAATCCAGACAAGACAGAGGTAATACTTATCGGTTCTAAAAACCGTCCACAAAACCTTTCACAGCACGACTTTAACATAGTAGGATGCCCTGTTACTTTATCCGCTACAGTAAAAGACCTGGGTGTTACATTAGACTGCAACCTGTCTTTTGAAAAGCATATTTCATATGTTACAAAAACTGCCTTTTTCCACCTTAGAAACATTGCTAAGCTACGTAATATGCTATCAGTCTCTGATGCAGAAAAGTTAGTTCATGCATTCATGACCTCGAGACTAGATTACTGTAATGCTTTATTAGCTGGTTGTCCTGCATCTTCAATAAACAAGCTACAGTTAGTCCAAAATGCAGCCGCTAGAGTTCTTACTAGATCAAGAAAATATGATCATATAACACCGATTTTATCATCACTTCATTGGTTACCTATAAAGTTCCGTATTAAATACAAGGTATTGCTTTTGACTTATAAAGCTCTAAATGGTTTAGCTCCAGTCTATTTAACGGATCTTCTATCGCCTTACAATCCATCGCGCTCTTTAAGATCACTAAATTCGAGGCTTCTGGTCATTCCTAGGATATCCAGATCCACCAAAGGAGGCAGAGCATTTTCACATTTAGCTCCGAAGCTCTGGAATAGCCTTCCTGATATTGTTCGTAGCTCAGACTCGCTGTCCCAGTTTAAAACTAGACTGAAGACGCATCTATTTAGCCAGGCATTCATATAAATTTTTTATCTTACAGTTACTGTAAATTCGGCCTCTAGTTCATAAACGCCAGAGGAGAACTGGCCCCCGACTGAGCCTGGGTTCTCCCAAGGTTTTTTTTTCTCCATTGGGTCATCTGATGGGGTGTTAGGACACCATTAGGTCACTGGATGGAGTTTTTCGGTTCCTTGCCACTGTTGCCTTTGGCTTGCTCAGTTGGGGATATTCAAATTAATTAACCAATCATACCATTGATCAGCTCTACCAAACTTGGATGTCTTTTTTCCAGTAATAAACAAACATTGTTAAGTTGTTTTGATTGATACTGTGAAGCAGCTTTGATACAATCTGTATTGTGAAAAGCGCTATATAAATATATTTGACTTGACTTGACTTGACTTAAATATATAATTACACTGTAACAATGACACCTTAAAATAAAGGGTAACATTTATTTACATGCAATTACATGCAACTAACCCTCAACCAAACCCTAATCCTACCCTAAAGCTATAGTAAGTACATGTAGTTGCTTAATATTACTCGGTACTTAAATATATAATTACACTGTAACAATGACACCTCAAAATAAAGTGTAACCAAATAAAGTGTAACCCCAACACTTTACTTAAAGCCCTAATGTATAATACATTATTTATAATGTACATTATAATACGTTATATCTTTTCATAAATAATTATAACCAAAGTTAAAATGCATTATAATATTTGCAGATTCTGAAATTGGTTGTTTGTCATGTTTTAATGCATTATACTGTGTAAAGCTGTGTTCAATTAATAGATTAGTATTATTATAACTGTGGTTACAATAAGAGTCCATGCAATGCATTATAATGTGCATTAAAAGACATACTTACTGCATTAAAAATACTTTTATAATACAGAAGGACTTTAAGTAAAGTGTTATCGTATATTTTTGTTGAATAATATTTTTTATTTATTATTTTGCATTTTGCGGGAATGTTAGGGTACTAAGTAATATCTATGCCGATCTATCCCCCCCCCCCCCACACACACACACACACACACACACACACACACACATACATAAAGTGTAACCCAATTTATTTATTTTTTTGACGCTCTCTTGGACTGTTTTCAGTGAGTTGTTGTTCTTCCCGTCTGAGCGCTGTAAGTCCTGTAACGAAGGGAAACGAGCTATAAATACGCGCACCTGTTTCTCTTTACGCCTGTCACTCGCTCGTCACTCTGAGAATAATACACTGCAATCTGAGCCGCCCGTTTCCTTCAGATTCAGTGCGAAACAATATCACATCAAGATAGAAGTAAACATATTTATTATAATCTAATAATGTTTAATAAACACTGTTAGATTATAAAACACTCAACAAATCAATAGTTAATGTACATTCAGTTGGAACTGTCATGCACAGTGTGGGTTTTGTGTCTTGCTCCTTGTTCTTGTCTGTCATGTGATTCCCTGTGTGTCATGTGATCCTGCCATGTGTCTTGTCATTTGTTAATTGTCTGATCATTGTTCACAGGTGTTCCTTGTCTTGTAATTTATCAGTGTATTTAAGCCCTCATGTTTGCCCTGTCGTGGATTGAATGTAACGTGTGAATGTTTCTTGTCCAGGTTGCCTGTCATTGTTCTTGTTCCAGTTTCTGTTTCATACCTTGCCATGCCTTTGTTTTGTTTTGTGTTTTATATTAAAGTTGCGTTTGGGTTCTCACCAGCTTGCTTCCAGTGAATTCAGTCGTTACACATAGCATATAATGTGCTATTGTTTCTGAATGAATTTAATTTAAGTTCGCTACTTTTAATGTCTCAATGTCTCTCTATCTCTACTTTAAATGTCTCAATGTCGCTCTAAATCTACTTTAAATGTCTCAGTGTTTCTCTATCTCTACTTTAAATGTCTCAATGTTGCTCTATCTCTACTTTAAATGTCTCAATGTTTCTCTATATCTACTTTAAATGTCTCAATGTCCCTCTATCTCTACTTTAAATCTCTCAATGTTGCTCTATCTCTACTTTAAATGTCTCAATGTCGCTCTATCTCTACTTTAAATGTCTCAATGTCGCTCTATATCTACTTTAAATGTCTCAATGTCCCTCTATCGCTACTTTAAATGTCTCAATGTCGCTCTAAATCTACTTTAAATGTCTCAATGTTTCTCTATATCTACTTTAAATGTTTCAATGTCACTCTATCTCTACTTTAAATGTTTCAATGTCCCTCTATCTCTACTTTAAATGTTTCAATGTCCCTCTATCTCTACTTTAAATGTCTCAATGTCGCTCTATATCTACTTTAAATGTCTCAATGTCCCTCTATCTCTACTTTAAATGTCTCAATGTCCCTCTATCTCTACTTTAAATGTCTCAATGTCGCTCTATATCTACTTTAAATGTCTCAATGTTTCTCTATATCTACTTTAAATGTTTCAATGTCCCTCTATCGCTACTTTAAATGTCTCAATGTCGCTCTAAATCTACTTTAAATGTCTCAATGTCACTCTATCTCTACTTTAAATGTCTCAATGTCGCTCTATCTCTACTTTAAATGTCTCAGTGTCACTCTATCTCTACTTTAAATGTCTCAGTGTCACTCTATCTCTACTTTAAATGTCTCAATGTCCCTCTATCTCTACTTTAAATGTCTCAATGTCACTCTATCTCTACTTTAAATGTCTCAATGTCCCTCTATCTCTACTTTAAATGTCTCAGTGTCACTCTATCTCTACTTTAAATGTCTCAATGTCCCTCTATCTCTACTTTAAATGTCTCAATGTCACTCTATCTCTACTTTAAATGTCTCAATGTCCCTCTATCTCTACTTTAAATGTCTCAATGTCACTCTATCTCTACTTTAAATGTCTCAATGTCACTATCTCTACTTTAAATGTCTCAATGTTGCTCTATCTCTACTTTAAATGTCTCAATGTCACTCTATCTCTACTTTAAATGTCTCAATGTCACTCTATATCTACTTTAAATGTCTCAATGTCGCTCTATCTCTACTTTAAATGTCTCAATGTCACTCTATCTCTACTTTAAATGTCTCAATGTCACTCTATATCTACTTTAAATGTCTCAATGTCACTCTATCTCTACTTTAAATGTCTCAATGTTGCTCTATACTGTATCTACTTTAAATGTCTCAATGTCACTCTATCTCTACTTTAAATGTCTCAATGTTGCTCTATACTGTATCTACTTTAAATGTCTCAATGTCGCTCTATATCTACTTTAAATGTCTCAATGTCGCTCTATATCTTCCTTAAATGTCTCAATGTCGCTCAATATCTACTTTTAATGTCTCAATGTCACTCTATCTCTACTTTAAATGTCTCAATGTCACTCTATCTCTACTTTAAATGTCTCAATGTCACTCTATATCTACTTTAAATGTCTCAATGTCACTCTATCTCTACTTTAAATGTCTCAATGTCACTCTATATCTACTTTAAATGTCTCAATGTCACTATCTCTACTTTAAATGTCTCAATGTCGCTCTATATCTACTTTAAATGTCTTAATGTCGCTCAATATCTACTTTTAATGTCTCAATGTCACTCTATCTCTACTTTAAATGTCTCAATGTCACTCTATCTCTACTTTAAATGTCTCAATGTCACTCTATATCTACTCTATCTCTACTTTAAATGTCTCAATGTCACTCTATATCTACTTTAAATGTCTCAATGTCACTCTATCTCTACTTTAAATGTCTCAATGTTGCTCTATACTGTATCTACTTTAAATGTCTCAATGTCGCTCTATATCTACTTTAAATGTCTCAATGTCGCTCTATATCTTCCTTAAATGTCTCAATGTCGCTCAATATCTACTTTTAATGTCTCAATGTCACTCTATCTCTACTTTAAATGTCTCAATGTCACTCTATCTCTACTTTAAATGTCTCAATGTCACTCTATATCTACTTTAAATGTCTCAATGTCACTCTATCTCTACTTTAAATGTCTCAATGTCACTCTACATCTATTAAATGTCTCAATGTCACTCTATATCTACTTTAAATGTCTTAATGTCGCTCTATATCTACTTTAAATGTCTTAATGTCGCTCTATATCTACTTTAAATGTCTCAATGTCACTCTACATCTGTTAAATGTCTCAATGTCACTCTATATCTACTTTAAATGTCTCAATGTCACTCCATCTCTACTTTAAATGTCTCAATGTCACTCTATCTCTACTTTAAATGTCTTAATGTCGCTCTATATCTACTTTAAATGTCTTAATGTCGCTCTATATCTACTTTAAATGTCTTAATGTCGCTCTACTTTAAATGTCTCAATGTCGCTCTATATCTACTTTAAATGTCTCAATGTCACTCTATCTCTACTTTAAATGTCTCAATGTCACTCTATATCTACTTTAAATGTCTCAATGTCACTCTATCTCTACTTTAAATGTCTCAATGTCACTCCATCTCTACTTTAAATGTCTCAATGTCACTCTATCTCTACTTTAAATGTCTTAATGTCGCTCTATATCTACTTTAAATGTCTCAATGTCACTCTATATATACTTTAAATGTCTCAATGTCACTCTACATCTATTAAATGTCTCAATGTCACTCTATATCTACTTTAAATGTCTTAATGTCGCTCTATATCTACTTTAAATGTCTTAATGTCGCTCTATATCTACTTTAAATGTCTCAATGTCACTCTACATCTGTTAAATGTCTCAATGTCACTCTATATCTACTTTAAATGTCTCAATGTCACTCCATCTCTACTTTAAATGTCTCAATGTCACTCTATCTCTACTTTAAATGTCTTAATGTCGCTCTATATCTACTTTAAATGTCTTAATGTCGCTCTATATCTACTTTAAATGTCTTAATGTCGCTCTACTTTAAATGTCTCAATGTCGCTCTATATCTACTTTAAATGTCTCAATGTCACTCTATCTCTACTTTAAATGTCTCAATGTCACTCTATATCTACTTTAAATGTCTCAATGTCACTCTATCTCTACTTTAAATGTCTCAATGTCACTCTATATCTACTTTAAATGTCTCAATGTCACTCCATCTCTACTTTAAATGTCTCAATGTCACTCTATATCTACTTTAAATGTCTTAATGTCGCTCTATATCTACTTTAAATGTCTTAATGTCGCTCTATATCTACTTTAAATGTCTTAATGTCGCTCTATATCTACTTTAAATGTCTCAATGTCCCTCTATCTCTACTTTAAATGTCTCAGTGTCACTCTATATCTACTTTAAATGTCTCAATATCACTCTATATCTACTTTAAATGTCTCAGTGTTGCTCTATCTCTACTTTAAATGTCTCAATGTCACTCTATATCTTCTTTAAATGTCTCAATGTCACTCTATCTCTACTTTAAATGTCTCAATGTCACTCTATCTCTACTTTAAATGTCTCAATGTCACTCTATATCTTCTTTAAATGTCTCAATGTCACTCTATATCTTCTTTAAATGTCTTCATGTCGCTCTATATCTACTTTAAATGTCTTAATGTCGCACTATATATACTTTAAATGTCTCAGTGTTGCTCTATACTGTATCTACTTTAAATGTCTCAATGTCACTCCATCTCTACTTTAAATGTCTCAATGTCACTCTATATCTTCTTTAAATGTCTTCATGTCGCTCTATATCTACTTTAAATGTCTTAATGTCGCACTATATATACTTTAAATGTCTTAATGTCACTCTATCTCTACTTTAAATGTCTTAATGTCGCTCTATATCTACTTTAAATGTCTCAATGTTGCTCTATCTCTACTTTAAATGTCTCAATGTTGCTCTATATCTACTTTAAATGTCTCAATGTCGCTCTATCTCTACTTTAAATGTCTTAATGTCGCACTATATATACTTTAAATGTCTTAATGTCACTCTATCTCTACTTTAAATGTCTTAATGTCACTCTATCTCTACTTTAAATGTCTCAGTGTCACTCTATCTCTACTTTAAATGTCTCAATGTCGCTCTATCTCTACTTTAAATGTCTCAATGTCGCTCTATCTCTACTTTAAATGTCTTAATGTCGCTCTATATCTACTTTAAATGTCTCAATGTTGCTCTATCTCTACTTTAAATGTCTCAATGTCGCACTATATATACTTTAAATGTCTTAATGTCACTCTATCTCTACTTTAAATGTCTTAATGTCACTCTATCTCTACTTTAAATGTCTCAGTGTCACTCTATCTCTACTTTAAATGTCTCAATGTCGCTCTAAATCTACTTTAAATGTCTCAATGTCGCTCTATCTCTACTTTAAATGTCTCAATGTTGCTCTATATCTACTTTAAATGTCTCAATGTCACTCTATATCTACTTGAAATATCTCAATGTCACTCTATCTTTATTTTAAATGTCTCAATGTCACTCTGTCTTTATTTTAAATGTCTCAATCTCACTCTATCTCTACTTTAAATGTCTCAATGTCACTATCTCTACTTGAAATGTCTCAATGTCGCTCTATATCTACTTTAAATGTCTCAATGTCACTCTATCTCTACTTGAAATGTCTCAATGTCGCTCTATATCTACTTGAAATGTCTCAATGTCGCTCTATATCTACTTTAAATGTCTCAATGTCGCTCTATATCTACTTGAAATGTCTCAATGTCACTCTATCTCTACTTTAAATGTCTCAATGTTGCTCTATATCTATTTGAAATGTCTCAATGTCGCTCTATATCTACTTGAAATGTCTCAATGTCACTCTATCTCTACTTGAAATGTCTCAATGTCACTCTATCTCTACTTTAAATGTCTCAATGTCGCTCTATATCTACTTGAAATGTCTCAATGTCGCTCTATATCTACTTGAAATGTCTCAATGTCGCTCTATATCTACTTGAAATGTCTCAATGTCACTCTATCTCTACTTTAAATGTCTCAATGTCACTCTATCTCTACTTTAAATGTCTCAATGTCACTATCTCTACTTGAAATGTCTCAATGTCGCTCTATATCTACTTTAAATGTCTCAATGTCACTCTATCTCTACTTGAAATGTCTCAATGTCGCTCTATATCTACTTGAAATGTCTCAATGTCGCTCTATATCTACTTGAAATGTCTCAATGTCGCTCTATATCTACTTTAAATGTCTCAATGTCGCTCTATATCTACTTGAAATGTCTCAATGTCACTCTATCTCTACTTTAAATGTCTCAATGTTGCTCTATATCTATTTGAAATGTCTCAATGTCGCTCTATATCTACTTGAAATGTCTCAATGTCACTCTATCTCTACTTGAAATGTCTCAATGTCGCTCTATCTCTAATTTAAATGTCTCAATGCAGTGTTTCCCCTAGGATTTTTTTTCAGGGGGGGGGGGGGGGGCTGTTAGTGTTGCGGAGCGGGCGTGTTACGGATACGTGGTGTAAATTTTTTAGCAATCAAAAACCATGTCTAATTAATTGAAATAGTGTATTATGAATCATTAAACGTATACAACATTTAAAAAAAAAATATGAAAAAAAAATTCACACTAATTCTGTGTTGTGTGTTTTTTCTGGTAATAAAATGAAGACATAAAACACAAATGTTATCATTTATCATCAATTTTAATCATATGAAATTAAATAAACTTTTTGTCAAATAACGTGCTGCACAATGAGCTTTACTGTTAAAATTAAAACATGGATTATTCCTAAAAAAATCAGTTTTGATGATAATTTATTTGGATTAGTGTTAGTATTACATTGGGACATATCTAAATTCTACTGTACAACGGTAATATATTTCTGTCACGTTAAACCGAACTTTTATTTTGACGGGTTGCCGTGAAGACCTTTTGAGTTTGTGTTTGTCACAATGATAGTTTTTCTCAAATGAAGCGGTTAAATCATAGATGATCACGAAGTGACTTTCGGAGTGGATCTAGAGCCTGGAGAGGAAGTTTATGCATTTGTGTCTTCATATAGGCAAAAAAAAACAGCGCAAGCGTCACACGTGCTTCAGTGTGTGTGTGTGTGTGTGGTACGTTAAATGAAACTGCGCGTCGGCTGCACCATTCATTCACACAGAACAAGCAGGATTCGTATTTAAATAGTCTTTGTGGTTTAATATCCACACACACTTGTCTGCATCGCGATTTGATTTCAAGTGTACACTGAACTGCTTTCTATTTATTCCTCAAAAGTTTGACAAATTCCATGAAATTCCGCGTTATACAGTAAATTTCTTTTTTATGACTGGATTTCGTCGGCAATTTAGGGGGGGCGGGGGGTCGTTTTGGGGGGGCGGGCCGCCCCCCCAAAACAATGGTAGGGGAAACACTGCAATGTCGCTCTATATCTACTTGAAATGTCTCAATGTCGCTCTATATCTACTTGAAATGTCTCAATGTCGCTCTATATCTACTTGAAATGTCTCAATGTCACTCTATCTCTAATTTAAATGTCTCAATGTCGCTCTATATCTACTTGAAATGTCTCAATGTCGCTCTATATCTACTTGAAATGTCTCAATGTCGCTCTATATCTACTTGAAATGTCTCAATGTCACTCTATCTCTACTTTAAATGTCTCAATGTCACTCTATCTCTACTTTAAATGTCTCAATGTCGCTCTATATCTACTTGAAATGTCTCAATGTCGCTCTATATCTACTTGAAATGTCTCAATGTCGCTCTATATCTACTTGAAATGTCTCAATGTCACTCTATCTCTACTTTAAATGTCTCAATGTCACTCTATCTCTACTTGAAATGTCTCAATGTCACTCTATCTCTACTTTAAATGTCTCAATGTCACTCTATCTCTACTTTAAATGTCTCAATGTCGCTCTATATCTACTTGAAATGTCTCAATGTCACTCTATCTCTACTTGAAATGTCTCAATGTCGCTCTATCTCTAATTTAAATGTCTCAATGTCGCTCTATATCTACTTGAAATGTCTCAATGTCGCTCTATATCTACTTGAAATGTCTCAATGTCGCTCTATATCTACTTGAAATGTCTCAATGTCGCTCTATCTCTAATTTAAATGTCTCAATGTCGCTCTATATCTACTTGAAATGTCTCAATGTCGCTCTATATCTACTTGAAATGTCTCAATGTCGCTCTATATCTACTTGAAATGTCTCAATGTCACTCTATCTCTACTTTAAATGTCTCAATGTCGCTCTATCTCTACTTTAAATGTCTCAATGTCGCTCTATATCTACTTTAAATGTCTCAATGTCGCTCTATATCTACCTTTAAATGTCTCAATGTCACTCTATATCTACTTTAAATGTCTCAATGTCGCTCTATATCTACTTTAAATGTCTCAATGTCGCTCTATATCTACTTTAAATGTCTCAATGTCCCTCTATCTTTATTTTAAATGTCTCAATGTCGCTCTATCTCTACTTTAAATGTCTCAATGTCGCTCTATCTTTATTTTAAATGTCTCAATGTCACTCTATCTCTACTTTAAATGTCTCAATGTCGCTCTATATCTACTTTAAATGTCTCAATGTCGCTCTATATCTACTTTAAATGTCTCAATGTCGCTCTATATCTACTTTAAATGTCTCAATGTCGCTCTATATCTACCTTTAAATGTCTCAATGTCACTCTATATCTACTTTAAATGTCTCAATGTCGCTCTATATCTACTTTAAATGTCTCAATGTCGCTCTATATCTACTTTAAATGTCTCAATGTCCCTCTATCTTTATTTTAAATGTCTCAATGTCGCTCTATCTCTACTTTAAATGTCTCAATGTCGCTCTATATCTACTTTAAATGTCTCAATGTCGCTCTATATCTACTTTAAATGTCTCAATGTCGCTCTATATCTACTTTAAATGTCTCAATGTCGCTCTATCTCTACTTTAAATGTCTCAATGTCGCTCTATCTTTATTTTAAATGTCTCAATGTCACTCTATCTCTACTTTAAATGTCTCAATGTCACTCTATCTCTATGTTAAATGTCTCAATGTCACTCTATATCTATGTTAAATGTCTCAATGTCACTATATCTATGTTAAATGTCTCAATGTCACTCTATATCTATGTTAAATGTCTCAATGTCACTCTATATCTATGTTAAATGTCTCAATGTCACTCTATATCTATGTTAAATGTCTCAATGTCACTATATCTATGTTAAATGTCTCAATGTCACTCTATATCTATGTTAAATGTCTCAATGTCACTCTATATCTACGTTAAATGTCTCAGTATGATAAATCCTCTGTGAAGCTCCAGACACACACCAGAAACATGAAGACCGAGTGTGTGCTTTGAAACGAAGGCACGACCGCAGACACACACACATCAGAAGTGATCGATGAGCTCTTACTGTAGCAGTTGTTCGGATCCTGCGTTCCGTTGATATTCCGTTCTCGTCGATCATCAGAAACCACTGTGTGCGACTATAGAGGCGTCGTATCCGAACGTCCCCTCCTTCCATGTAGTCGTAGTTCCTGGTGTGCCGTTCGTGTTTGGAACAGTCAGTCGCAGACGCCTGCCCAACGACCCTGTCGCCATCACACACACACACACACACACGGCTGACGACAAGCACGACGTGCAACCACAGTCCACACGGCAACTCAGGCAGTTTCCATTGCAGCGTCCATTTGCGCATTATACTGTGTTTCTCGAGGAGTTCATGATCCACATACTAAAGGCAAAACTCTGGGAGATCCTTTCCCAGTAAAATCCTCAGATTTTGGCGTGAACTCTGACCTCCTCCTGAAGCATCAGAACCTCCTCAGAGCTGGAGGAGGAAGAAGTGTGTTAGTTTCTGTGGTTAATGACAGTCAAATGATATAAATCAACAAACGGATGCTTCACACACGGTCTGGTTCCAGGTCAGATGTAAACCAGATTCTACATGTTCAGTGTCTTTAAATGAGTGTCTCAATGTCGCTCGATCGCTACTTTTAATGTTTGAATGTTTCTCTACTGCTACTTTAAATGTCTCAGCATTGGAACTATCCCGACTTGAATCATCTCAATATCTTCCTATCGCTTCTTCAAATGTTTCAATATTGCTCTGTTTCTAATTTAAATCTCAACATCTATCTATCCTTTCTTTAAATATCTCAGTATCACTTTATCTGTATTTTATATCACTTTAAATGTCTCTTTTAATGTCTCAATGTTTCTATCACTTCTTTAAATGTCTCAATGTTTCTCTATCACTTCTTTTAATGTCTCAATGTTTTTCTATCACTTCTTTAAATGTCTCAATGTTTCTCTATCACTTCTTTAAATGTCTCAATGTTTCTCTATCACTTCTTTTAATGTCTCAATGTTTCTCTATCACTTCTTTTAATGTCTCAATGTTTCTCTATCACTTCTTTAAATATCTCAATGTTTCTCTATCACTTCTTTTAATATCTCAATGTTTCTCTATCACTTCTTTTAATGTCTCAATGTTTTTCTATCACTTCTTTAAATGTCTCAATGTTTCTCTATCACTTCTTTTAATGTCTCAATGTTTCTCTATCACTTCTTTAAATATCTCAATGTTTCTCTATCACTTCTTTTAATATCTCAATGTTTCTCTATCACTTCTTTTAATGTCTCAATGTTTTTCTATCACTTCTTTTAATGTCTCAATGTTTCTCTATCACTTCTTTTAATGTCTCAATGTTTTTCTATCACTTCTTTAAATGTCTCAATGTTTCTCTATCACTTCTTTTAATATCTCAATGTTTCTCTATCACTTCTTTTAATGTCTCAATGTTTTTCTATCACTTCTTTTAATGTCTCAATGTTTCTCTATCACTTCTTTTAATGTCTCAATGTTTTTCTATCACTTCTTTAAATGTCTCAATGTTTCTCTATCACTTCTTTTAATGTCTCAATGTTTTTCTATCACTTCTTTAAATGTCTCAATGTTTCTCTATCACTTCTTTTAATGTCTCAATGTTTCTCTATCACTTCTTTAAATATCTCAATGTTTCTCTATCACTTCTTTTAATATCTCAATGTTTCTCTATCACTTCTTTTAATGTCTCAATGTTTTTCTATCACTTCTTTAAATGTCTCAATGTTTCTCTATCACTTCTTTTAATGTCTCAATGTTTCTCTATCACTTCTTTTAATGTCTCAATGTTTCTCTATCACTTCTTTTAATGTCTCAATGTTTTTCTATCACTTCTTTAAATGTCTCAATGTTTCTCTATCACTTCTTTTAATGTCTCAATGTTTTTCTATCACTTCTTTAAATGTCTCAATGTTTCTCTATCACTTCTTTTAATGTCTCAATGTTTCTCTATCACTTCTTTTAATGTCTCAATGTTTTTCTATCACTTCTTTAAATGTCTCAATGTTTCTCTATCACTTCTTTTAATGTCTCAATGTTTCTCTATCACTTCTTTAAATATCTCAATGTTTCTCTATCACTTCTTTTAATGTCTCAATGTTTTTCTATCACTTCTTTAAATGTCTCAATGTTTCTCTATCACTTCTTTTAATATCTCAATGTTTTTCTATCACTTCTTTTAATGTCTCAATGTTTCTCTATCACTTCTTTTAATGTCTCAATGTTTTTCTATCACTTCTTTAAATGTCTCAATGTTTCTCTATCACTTCTTTTAATGTCTCAATGTTTCTCTATCACTTCTTTTAATATCTCAATGTTTCTCTATCACTTCTTTT
>JAVALU010001332.1:65000-70000 GCA_030770095.1 Gila robusta
CGTCTGTTTACTCTGGGCTTATGGAGAATAACTTTGCCATATAATATCAATAAACATGAGAACTGATGAAAGTGTGAGCTTGTTTTGTCTGTGCTTCGTGGCGCTGGTCTCTCACCTGCTCTCCGGTTTTAAGGTCAGGCTATTCTGAGTTCGGGTTAATCCACTGCTTTCTACATTCCCTGTTAATTGGTGAGCTCATGGGATCATGGCTGTTAACGGTGGGATGTTCTTTAAATAGCTTCGGTTGTGTTGCTCAAGTCTTGGATGGACAGAGGAGAGAAACACACTGTGCACTTAAAGGAGTAGTTCACCCAAAAATGAAAGTTAGCCCATGATTTACTCGCCCTCAAGTCATCCTAGGTGTATATGACTTTCTTCTTTCAGACGAACACAATCAGAGTTATATTTAAAAATGTCCTGGCTCTTCCAAGCTTTATAATGGCAGTGAATGGCCGGTTTCTTTTTTGAAGTCCATAAAAGTGCATCTGTCCATCATAAAAGTGTCTATCCATCCTAAAAGTACATCTATCCGTCATAAAAAGTGTCATCTTTCCATCATAAAAGTGCATCTTTCCATCATAAAAGTGCATCTATCCATCATAAAAGTGCATCTTTCCATCATAAAAATGTCTATCCATCATAAAAGTGCATCTTATCCATCATAAAAGTGCATCTATCCATCATAAAAGTACATCTATCCATCATAAAGTGCATCTTTCCATCATAAAAGTGCATCTTCCATCATAAAAGTGCATCTTTCCATCATAAAAGTGCATCTATCCATCATAAAAGTGCATCTATCCATCATAAAAGTGCATCTGTCCATCATAAAAGTGCATCTTCCATCATAAAAGTGCATCTTCCATCATAAAAGTGCATCTATCCATCATAAAAGTGCATCTTCCATCATAAAAGTGCATCTGTCCATCATAAAAGTGCATCTGTCCATCATAAAAGTGCATCTTCCATCATAAAAGTGCATCTGTCCATCATAAAAGTGCATCTGTTCATCATAAAAGTGTCTATCCATCATAAAAGTGCATCTGTCCATCATAAAAGTGCATCTGTCCATCATAAAAGTGCATCTTTCCATCATAAAAGTGCATCTGTCCATCATAAAAGTGCATCTGTTCATCATAAAAGTGTCTATCCATCATAAAAGTGAATCTGTCCATCATAAAAGTGCATCTGTCCATCATAAAAGTGCATCTATCCATCATAAAAGTGCATCTTTCCATCATAAAAATGTCTATCCATCATAAAAGTGCATCTATCCATCATAAAAGTGCATCTTTCCATCATAAAAGTGCATCTGTCCATCATAAAAGTGCATCTTCCATCATAAAAGTGCATCTGTCCATCATAAAAGTGCATCTGTCCATCATAAAAGTGTCTATCCATCATAAAAGTGCATCTTTCCATCATAAAAATGCTCTATCCATCATAAAAGTGCATCTTTCCATCATAAAATGTCTATCCATCATAAAAGTGCATCTTCCATCATAAAAGTGCATCTGTCCATCATAAAAGTGCATCTGTCCATCATAAAAGTGCATCTATCCATCATAAAAGTGCATCTTTCCATCATAAAAATGCTCTATCCATCATAAAAGTGCCTCTTTCCATCATAAAAGTGCATCTGTCAATCATAAAAGTGCATCTATCCATCATAAAAGTGCATCTTTCCATCATAAAAGTGCATCTGTCCATCATAAAAGTGCATCTTTCCATCATAAAAGTGCATCTGTCCATCATAAAAGTGCATCTGTCCATCATAAGTGTCTATCCATCATAAAAGTGCATCTATCCATCATAAAAGTGCATCTATCCATCATAAAAGTGCATCTTTCCATCATAAAATGTCTATCCATCATAAAAGTGCATCTTTCCATCATAAAAATGTCTATCCATCATAAAAGTGCATCTTTCCATCATAAAAGTGCATCTGTCCATCATAAAAGTGCATCTGTCCATCATAAAAGTGCATCTATCCATCATAAAAGTGCATCTTTCCATCATAAAATGTCTATCCATCATAAAAGTGCATCTTTCCATCATAAAAGTGCATCTTTCCATCATAAAAATGTCTATCCATCATAAAAGTGCATCTGTCCATCATAAAAGTGCATCTATCCATCATAAAAGTGCATCTTTCCATCATAAAATGTCTATCCATCATAAAAGTGCATCTTTCCATCATAAAAGTGCACCTGTCCATCATAAAAGTGCATCTTTCCATCATAAAAGTGCATCTGTCAATCATAAAAGTGCATCTATCCATCATAAAAGTGCATCTTTCCATCATAAAAGTGCATCTGTCCATCATAAAAATGCATCTGTCCATCATAAAAGTGCATCTTTCCATCATAAAAGTGCATCTGTCCATCATAAAAGTGCATCTGTTCATCATAAAAGTGTCTATCCATCATAAAAGTGCATCTGTCCATCATAAAAGTGCATCTGTCCATCATAAAAGTGCATCTGTCCGTCATAAAAGTGCATCTGTCCATCATAAAAGTGCATCTTTCCATCATAAAAGTGCATCTGTCCATCATAAAAGTGCATCTGTTCATCATAAAAGTGTCTATCCATCATAAAAGTGAATCTGTCCATCATAAAAGTGCATCTGTCCATCATAAAAGTGCATCTATCCATCATAAAAGTGCATCTTTCCATCATAAAAATGTCTATCCATCATAAAAGTGCATCTATCCATCATAAAAGTGCATCTTTCCATCATAAAAGTGCATCTGTCCATCATAAAAGTGCATCTTTCCATCATAAAAGTGCATCTGTCCATCATAAAAGTGCATCTGTCCATCATAAAAGTGTCTATCCATCATAAAAGTGCATCTATCCATCATAAAAGTGCATCTTTCCATCATAAAATGTCTATCCATCATAAAAGTGCATCTTTCCATCATAAAAATGTCTATCCATCATAAAAGTGCATCTTTCCATCATAAAAGTGCATCTATCCATCATAAAAGTGCATCTGTCCATCATAAAAGTGCATCTGTCCATCATAAAAGTGCATCTATCCATCATAAAAGTGCATCTTTCCATCATAAAAATGTATATCCATCATAAAAGTGCCTCTTCCATCATAAAAGTGCATCTGTCAATCATAAAAGTGCATCTATCCATCATAAAAGTGCATCTTTCCATCATAAAAGTGCATCTGTCCATCATAAAAGTGCATCTTTCCATCATAAAAGTGCATCTGTCCATCATAAAAGTGCATCTGTCCATCATAAGTGTCTATCCATCATAAAAGTGCATCTATCCATCATAAAAGTGCATCTATCCATCATAAAAGTGCATCTTTCCATCATAAAAATGTCTATCCATCATAAAAGTGCATCTTTCCATCATAAAAATGTCTATCCATCATAAAAGTGCATCTGTCCATCATAAAAGTGCATCTGTCCATCATAAAAGTGCATCTATCCATCATAAAAGTGCATCTTTCCATCATAAAAATGTCTATCCATCATAAAAGTGCATCTTTCCATCATAAAAGTGCATCTTTCCATCATAAAAGTGCATCTTTCCATCATAAAAATGTCTATCCATCATAAAAGTGCATCTGTCCATCATAAAAGTGCATCTATCCATCATAAAAGTGCATCTTTCCATCATAAAAGTGCATCTGTCCATCATAAAAGTGCATCTGTCCATCATAAAAGTGCATCTTTCCATCATAAAAGTGCATCTGTCCATCATAAAAGTGCATCTATTCATCATAAAAGTGCATCTGTCCATCATAAAAGTGCATCTATCCATCATAAAAGTGCATCTATTCATCATAAAAGTGCATCTTTCCATCATAAAAGTGCATCTGTCCATCATAAATGTGCATCCATGATAAAAGTGCATCTATCCATCATAAAAGTGCATCTGTCCATCATAAAAGTGCATCTATCCATCATAAAAGTGCATCTATTCATCATAAAAGTGCATCTTTCCATCATAAAAGTGCATCTGTCCATCATAAATGTGCATCCATGATAAAAGTGCATCTATCCATCATAAAAGTGCATCTGTCCATCATAAAAGTGCATCTGTCCATCATAAAAGTGCATCTATCCATCATAAAAGTGCATCTGTCCATCATAAAAGTGCATCTGTCCATCATAAAAGTGCATCTATCCATCATAAAAGTGCATCTTTCCATCATAAAAGTGCATCTGTCCATCATAAAAGTGCATATATCCATCATAAAAGTGCATCTGTCCATCATAAAAGTGCATCTATCCATCATAAAAGTGCATCTTTCCGTCATAAAAGTGCATCTGTCCATCATAAAAGTGCATCTGTCCATCATAAAAGTGCATCTTTCCATCATAAAAGTGCATCTTTCCATCATAAATGTGCATCTTTCCATCATAAAAGTGCATCTTTCCATCATAAATGTGCATCTGTCCATCATAAAAGTGCATCTGTCCATCATAAAAGTGCATCTATCCATCATAAAAGTGCATCTATCCATCATAAAAGTGCATCTGTCCATCATAAAAGTGCATCTTTCCATCATAAAAGTGCATCTGTCCATCATAAAAGTGCATCTGTCCATCATAAAAGTGCATCTTTCCATCATAAATGTGCATCTTTCCATCATAAAAGTGCATCTTTCCATCATAAAAGTGCATCTTTCCATCATAAATGTGCATCTTCCATCATAAAAGTGCATCTTTCCATCATAAATGTGCATCTGTCCATCATAAAGTGCATCTGTCCATCATAAATGTGCATCTTTCATCATAAAAGTGCATCTTTCCATCATAAAAGTGCATCTTTCCATCATAAAAGTGCATCTGTCCATCATAAAAGTGATCTTTCCATCATAAAAGTGCATCTGTCCATCATAAATGTGCATCTGTCCATCATAAAAGTGCATCTGTCCATCATAAATGTGCATCTTTCATCATAAAAGTGCATCTTTCCATCATAAAAGTGCATCTTTCCATCATAAAAGTGCATCTGTCCATCATAAAAGT
>JAVALU010001332.1:75000-80000 GCA_030770095.1 Gila robusta
AAATTAATACGTGTAATATCAAGTTGTATCAATACGTGTATCAAGTGCTGTGATAAAAGTCTATAATCTCCAGCTCAACATCCTCACACTCGTAGCCGAGACTCCTCTTCATGTGTACAGATGTGACGTAATCACACAAACACATGCTCAAATTTTCTGTGGAAATCCACCAGTACCACTGGAGTTACAAACATTATTACAAGCTTACCGTTGGAATCGAGCTACGGCAAGCGTAGAGTTTTGAACACTGGCTGGTTATGAACTTGCTCAAACATTTATTTTTGGATAATTTTTTAACCCAAAAAAGTTACGGACTGCAGCTTTAAGGAGAGACGGATTGAGAGGATCCAGTGTTTTTCCTGAAGTCTCCGGATCGCTGCCAGACGGCGTGTCCATCAAACATGTGTGTGTGTGTGTGTGTGTGTGTGTGTGTGTGTGTGTGTGTGTGGGGGTGATGTGAGGCTCCTGTCATGTGTGATGTAATGCTTTGACTCGTGAGCTTTATTTCAGCAATCACTTTCCTGTGTGAACTATCCTGAACTCGTCTGCACTGGAGCTGTACGTGTGTGTGTGTGTGTGTGTGTGTGTGTGTGTGTGTGTGAGGTACAGATGTGGTTTAATACATGTGCTTTATGGCTGAGCAGATGTGAAGGCCTGTAACTGCAGTTCAGTGGATTGGTTACACTTTATAATACTGTTCCTTTATTAATGAATAACTACACAGGAACTAATGAGTAACGCAATATTAACATTCTAGCAACTATTAACTAACAAGAAACTCTGATTAACAAATTAGTAAGTAATAGCGCTCAGTTGAATGTGGAAGTTCACTATTAGCTAATCAATAACTTCATACCTCCCAGTCCCAGATAACTACTATATACAGGTTCATAATTAATATTAATAATGCATAATGTATAATATAAGGTAATGGTAACCCATTAGTAGTGAATCAAGTGTTACTACATCCTTCTAAACGAACTATTAATAATTTGGATCAGTTTTCTAAAGTGAAAAACATGATAACTTTCTAGTAATGACTAAAGTGTATCAAATTATTATTCAAAATCTTACAAAAATCTCAAGTTTACAATGACTTTAGTCAGTTATCATGTTTTTCACTTTAGAAAACTGATCCAAATGATTCCTTTAGAAGGATGTAGTAACACTTGATTACTAGTGTGTTACCGTACCTTTTATTATAAATTATGCATTATTCACATTAATTATGAACCTGTATATAGCAGTCTTCAGTGAGGTATGAAAAATAGTAGTTATTGATTAGCTAATAGTGAACTTCCACATTCAACTGAGCGCTATTAATTACTAATTTGTTAATCAGAGTTTCTTGTTAGTTAATAGTTGCTAGAATGTTAATATTGCGTTACTCATTAGTTCCTGTGTAGTTATTTATATATGAAGGAACAGTATTATAAAGTGTAACCCCTAAAAAGTTCAGCGCTGACATGCATAATGCATTCTTGAAAACATGTTTGCCATAAACTGTTAGTACAGGAACATGTGACTCCGTAAACGATTATTACTGAATGGAAATGTGATTATCAACACAAGACAACATATCATCTGTGATATGTGATGTCCAGGGATATTAGCTTTTAAAGTCCCTAAACCATCACAACCGTGTGTGTGTGTGTGTGTGTGTGTGTGCACCTCTAATGTGTGTGTGTGTGTGTGTGTGTGTGTGTGTGTGTGTGCAGCTCTAATGTGTGTGTGTGTGTGTGTGTGTGTGCAGCTCTAATTGCTCCTCACATCTGTTCACAGTTCGCATGCGGAGGTGTAATTTGCATCTGCTCTGAGTGTCTGTGGATCATCATCTCTCTCTCTCTCTCTCTCTCTCTCTCTCCTCTCTCTCTCTCTCTCCTCTCTCTCTCTCTCTCTCTCGGCCACACAGATTGTGGTAAACACGACTGATTATGCGACAGTAAATCTGGATCTTTTGTCTCGGAGGGTTCGGAGGATCACAGCTTTACTCAGGAGAATCTGCTCATGTTGACCTGCTGTTACTGATACACGTGTGTGTGTGTGTGTGTGTGTGTGTGTGTGTGTGTGTGTGTGTGTGTGGTGATGTTGTTTTCCAGTGTCGGTCAGTCAGGACAGACTCAGTAGAGATTCATTAGAGCTTGGCCGAGAACTCCGTTGGCAAAGACTTCAAAATCTACTACGTCCATAATAGTTTTATGCTTTAACTTGCATAATCATATTGTTGCATGTCTCATAACTCATATTACATCATCTTTTACACCTGCACACAATCCAAGAATCAAAGAGTGTGTGTGTCAGAGGTGAACAACAGTTTACGGTTTCCATGGTCAGATGAGCGAGTGTCAGGCGAGGCTGTAATTCATGTGATAATATTTACTTTAGACAGTCGTTCGCTCAAAGACAGAGATCGATATTATGATCATATTGTTCCAGGACTGATGTTTTCCACACAGAGACATGAAGGTGAACATCTGTATCTGGTAAACATCGAGAACACGTCAGACTCCGACTGATGTTTGTGCAGAAGATCCCAGCATTTTCTGATGATTTGATGGGAGAAAAGCTTGTTATTTTTTTACTTTATTTAACTGTGTGAAGGACAGATGTTCTCACAAATATAGTAGATC
Organism: Gila robusta; assembly: GCA_030770095.1. NCBI lineage: Eukaryota > Metazoa > Chordata > Actinopteri > Cypriniformes > Leuciscidae > Gila > Gila robusta. The sequence continues at coordinate 77,631 of JAVALU010001332.1, forward strand.
CTCTCAAAGCATTAAATAGTGTCAAACAAAAGGAGATGTGAAAGTGAATACAAAAATATGTTCTAGAAACGTTTTGCTGACGTTCCCGTTAAGTTATGAAATCATTACTACTAAATGTTCTCAGAAAGTCCATTTTTTAAATGTTTTTAAAAAAACATTTCTTGGTTATTCGAATGTTAGATAAAACGGCAACACTTTACAATAAGGTTCATCAGTTTACATTAGTCTTAGTTAACATGAACTAAGAATGAACTGCACTTATGCAGCATAATCTTAGTTAATGTTAATTTCAACATTTAGGCTACTAAAACATTAAAATCAGAGGTTGTATTTGTTAACATTAGTTAATGCACTGTGAATTAACACGGACAAACAATGAACAGCTGTATTTTTAATAACTAACATTAACCAAGATTAATACATTAACAAATGATTTGCTCATTGTTAGTTCATAGTTAATACATTAACTAATGTGAACGTTATTGTAAAGTGTTACCGATAAAACATTAATAGAATGGAATTATTTATTTATTTATTTATTACTTCTGAATGTTTTCTGAACCTTCTGAAAAAGTAGTAAAGGTTTAATTCACCCAAAAAAATAAATTAAACTATCCCATAATTAGCCAGGTGTATGTGACTTTCTTCTTTCAGCCGAACACAATCAGAGTTAGGCTATATTCAAAAATATCCTGGCTCTTCCAAGCTTTATAATGGGAGTGAATGGAGGATGAAAAAAAGTGCATCTGTCCATCCATCGTAACAGTAATCCATACGACTCCGGGGGTTAATAAAGGCCTTCTGATGTGAAGCAATGCGTTTGTGTTTCAATTTAAAAACAATAGCAGTCTATGAGAGATGTGCATAAGTGTGTATGACATTTGTCTTGGAAGCGGTCAGATTCTCATCATATATCTCTTCTCAGTTGAATAGTTGGAATAACAAGAGATCAGACATAAGACATCAATAATAATACATGGGAAAAAGATGGAAGGTCTGTCCCAGAACTGTGTGTGTGTGTGTGTGTGTGTGTGTGTGGCCTCATCGCATGTTGTGGTTGCGTGCGAGACTCCAGCGACGCGCGTGCTCTCGGGGCGTCTGGGGTTTGATGTGTAAAAAAACAACCCCGTGGACTTAAATGAGTGTATAAAAGGAGAATCACGCGCAAGCCTTGTAAAAGTGAAAACACAACATGTGTAGTCACGCATGCCGTCTACGGTGAGCGGAGGGGGTGCGCGCGCGCCCCTCCGTGAGATCTAAAACTCTGCCGCGCTTTTTTAACCCATAAAATTACACGCGCGCAGAGCAGCGGCGAATGCGCGCCAAAAAAACACTCTTGGCGGGAGATCGCGTGAAAGATTAAGCCGAGTGTCAGAAACATGTTTACATTTATGCTCATTAGCTGAGGCATAACATATTTTATTGGCAAGCTGACATTAAACGGGTGATAAAGTCTTAGTTAGACGTTTTTGACAGCAGGATACACGAAAGCCCACATAAAAATCATGCTTCGGAAAATCACAATTACTATGACATAAAAAGTCGTAATTATGACATACTAAAATACATAATAGCTACTTTCTGTGTCATAATTATGAATTCTTGTTATAGTTTTTGAGTCGTAATTTTGTCTTTAATGTCATACTTATGACTTTTTATGTCATAATATCTGCTTAGAATATCATAATTTCGACTTTTAATGTCATTTATGTTTTTAGAAATGGGCTTCCATATTAGTGTACTAGTATAGTACTAGTACTAGTATAAATATGCACACTTATGGCCTACTATACAGGCTGTGTAGTTAGCAGCAGTGATGGGAAACAGTATGCCAATAATACTAAATAATGTCTTAATATGTAACAATTATATGATCAATAAGTTATTAATAAACAATCTGTTACGTAATTTCTATTATCACTGTAAAGCTGCTTTGAAACAATCCATACTGTTAAAAGTGCTTTATAAATGAAGTGACTTGACTTGACTTATGACAGCATATGTTTTTACATTGCTTTAACTTCAAAATAAGTTTAGCAATTTTCAACTTTTTTATAAGTTTGAGAAGATTCGACTTTATTTATTTAAGTCAGTTTAATGAAATTTAAGTTGAAATTATTTTTTTTTACAGTGCATTGATGCATATTGATTGAGTTGAGCATATGTGTTAGAACAGAATTCATAAAGTCAAGAGAGAACAGTGTCGACCAACTCCACTTCCTTTGCACAAGGGCTTGTGGGTAATATTACTTTATTACTTTATTTTCATAATCTTCCAGACCGCAAATCAACCAGACACCTTGACTTTATCATACTATTTTCAATGTAGATTTGGGACGCACTAATTCTGGGCTGTTCCATCTGGCAATG
>JAVALU010001332.1:85000-115000 GCA_030770095.1 Gila robusta
TTACATGACTGATTGAACGGATCGACTGTGATATGATATTACATGACTGATTGTACGGATTGACTGTGATATTACATGACTGATTGAACGGATTGACTGTGATATTACATGACTGATTGTACGGATTGACTGTGATAATTGAACGGATTGACTGATATTACATGACTGATTATATGGATTGACAGTGATATTACATGACTGACTGTACGGATTGACTGTGATATTACATGACTGATTGAACGGATTGACTGTGATATTACATGACTGATTGTACGGATTGACTGATATTACATGACTGACTGTACGGATTGACTGTGATATTACATGACTGATTGAACGGATTGACTGTGATATTACATGACTGATTGAACGGATTGACTGATATTACATGACTGATTGTACGGATTGACTGATAATTGAACGGATTGACTGTGATATTACATGACTGATTGTATGGATTGACAGTGATATTACATGACTGGTTGTACGGATTGACTGTGATATTACATGACTGGTTGTACGGATTGACTGTGATATTACATGACTGGTTGTACGGATTGACTGATATTACATGACTGATTGTACGGATTGACTGTGATATTACTTGACTGGTTGTACGGATTGACTGTGAAATTACATGACTGATTGACTGTGATATTACATGACTGATTGAACGGATTGACAGTGATATTACATGACTGATTGAACGGATTGACTGATATTACATGACTGGTTGAACGGATTGACAGTGATATTACATGACTGTACGGATTGACTGTGATATTACATGACTGATTGTACGGATTGACTGTGATAATTGAACGGATTGACTGATATTACATGACTGATTGAACGGATTGACTGATATTACATGACTGATTGTACGGATTGACTGTGATAATTGAACGGATTGACTGTGATATTACATGACTGATTGTATGGATTGACAGTGATATTACATGACTGGTTGTACGGATTGACTGTGATATTACATGACTGGTTGTACGGATTGACTGTGATATTACATGACTGGTTGTACGGATTGACTGATATTACATGACTGATTGTACGGATTGACTGTGATAGTACTTGACTGGTTGTACGGATTGACTGTGATATTACATGACTGGTTGTACGGATTGACTGTGATATTACATGACTGATTGAACGGATTGACAGTGATATTACATGACTGATTGAACGGATTGACTGATATTACATGACTGATTGAACGGATTGACTGATATTACATGACTGGTTGAACGGATTGACAGTGATATTACATGACTGTACGGATTGACTGTGATATTACATGACTGATTGTACGGATTGACTGTGATAATTGAACGGATTGACTGATATTACATGACTGATTGAACGGATTGACTGTGATATTACATGACTGATTGTACGGATTGACTGTGATATTACTTGACTGGTTGTACGGATTGACTGTGATATTACATGACTGGTTGAACGGATTGACAGTGATATTACATGACTGTACGGATTGACTGTGATATTACATGATTGATTGTACGGATTGACTGTGATAATTGAACGGATTGACTGATATTACATGACTGATTGAACGGATTGACTGTGATATTACATGACTGATTGTACGGATTGACTGTGATATTACTTGACTGGTTGTACGGATTGACTGTGATATTACATGACTGGTTGAACGGATTGACTGTGATATTACATGACTGGTTGAACGGATTGACAGTGATATTACATGACTGATTGTACGGATTGACAGTGATATTACATGACTGACTGTACGGATTGACTGTGATATTGCATGACTGATTGAACGGATTGACTGTGATATTACATGACTGATTGAACGGATTGACTGTGATATTACATGACTGATTGTACGGATTGACTGTGATAATTTTTTTATATAGTTTTATTTTCAGTTATGGTACATGAAACAAAACATATATACATAACATAACAATTGACATTTTTCTTTTACAAAATCAGACTACATAACAACCCCCCCTCCCACCCAAAAAAAAAACCAAACAAAAAAAACACGCAATTCAGACCTCACTTATTTCGCTGCACTAATCATTTAAATCTAAAATGTAAGGAATGTGATTGCAATTAATTTGCAATAAGAGAAGGTAAATTTGACTGTGATAATTGAACGGATTGACTGTGATATTACATGACTGATTGTATGGATTGACAGTGATATTACATGACTGATTGAACGGATTGACTGTGATATTACATGACTGATTGTATGGATTGACAGTGATATTACATGACTGATTGTACGGATTGACAGTGATATTACATGACTGACTGTACGGATTGACTGTGATATTACATGACTGATTGAACGGATTGACTGTGATATTACATGACTGATTGAACGGATTGACTGTGATATTACATGACTGATTGAACGGATTGACTGTGATATTACATGACTGATTGAACGGATTGACAGTGATATTACATGACTGATTGAACGGATTGACTGTGATATTACATGACTGATTGAACGGATTGACTGTGATATTACATGACTGATTGTACGGATTGACTGTGATAATTGAACGGATTGACTGATATTACATGACTGATTGAACGGATTGTGATATTACATGACTGATTGTACGGATTGACTGATATTACTTGACTGGTTGTACGGATTGACTGTGATATTACATGACTGATTGTACGGATTGACTGATATTACATGACTGATTGTACAGTGACTGTGATATTACATGACTGATTGAACGGATTGACTGTGATATTACATGACTGATTGTACGGATCGACTGATATTACATGACTGATTGTACAGTGACTGTGATATTACATCACTGATTGAACGGATTGACTGATATTTCATGACTGATTGAACAGATTGACTGTGATATTACATGACTGATTGTACAGTGACTGTGATATGATATTACATGACTGATTGTATGGATTGACAGTGATATTACATGACTTATTGAACGGATTGACTGTGATATTACATGACTGATTGTACGGATTGACTGTGATATTACATGACTGATTGTACGGATTGACTGTGATATTACATGACTGATTGTACAGTGACTGTGATATGATATTACATGACTGATTGTATGGATTGACAGTGATATTACATGACTTATTGAACGGATTGACTGTGATATTACATGACTGACTGTACGGATTGACTGTGATATTACATGACTGATTGAACGGATTGACTGTGATATTACATGACTGATTGAACGGATTGACTGTGATATTACATGACTGATTGAACGGATTGACTGTGATATTACATGACTGATTGAACGGATTGACAGTGATATTACATGACTGATTGAACGGATTGACTGTGATATTACATGACTGATTGAACGGATTGACTGTGATATTACATGACTGATTGTACGGATTGACTGTGATAATTGAACGGATTGACTGATATTACATGACTGATTGAACGGATTGTGATATTACATGACTGATTGTACGGATTGACTGATATTACTTGACTGGTTGTACGGATTGACTGTGATATTACATGACTGATTGTACGGATTGACTGATATTACATGACTGATTGTACAGTGACTGTGATATTACATGACTGATTGAACGGATTGACTGTGATATTACATGACTGATTGTACGGATCGACTGATATTACATGACTGATTGTACAGTGACTGTGATATTACATCACTGATTGAACGGATTGACTGATATTTCATGACTGATTGAACAGATTGACTGTGATATTACATGACTGATTGAACGGATCGACTGTGATATGATATTACATGACTGATTGTATGGATTGACAGTGATATTACATGACTTATTGAACGGATTGACTGTGATATTACATGACTGATTGTACGGATTGACTGTGATATTACATGACTGATTGTACGGATCGACTGTGATATTACATGACTGATTGTACGGATTGACTGTGATATTACATGACTGATTGTACAGTGACTAATATTACATGACTTGAACGGATTGACTGATATTACATGACTGATTGTACGGATCGACTGTGATATTACATGACTGATTGTACGGATTGACTGTGATATTACATGACTGATTGTACAGATTAGGGATGGGACGGTATGAAAATTTCATATCACGATTATAGTGACCGAAATTATCGTGATTATCCATATTATCACGGTTTTGTTAAAACAAGATGAAAGTGTTAAAAAAGAACTGATGCTCACACTGAAAACATTTCAACAAGTTTTATATTTGAGAATCAACAAACAACAAATAAAACAAGCAGCTCTATGCACTTTTTAAAGTAAGATTCTATTCTGTGGCATTTCCTTCCTTATAATGACCGTCGTCAATAGCAACATATTATAACACAGCGCACATCCATGTATCACAACGGACGCGCGCTCTCATTTCATTCAAATACAACTTGTCATCTTGCGTCTCCGTTTTTGATTGTATTGAAAATGAAATCAGAGTTGATTTATTGTTTACAGAATTTGATAATATTGTTGTGATCATCTTGTCTGGATGAGTTTTGTACGCTGTACAAAATGGATTTAATGGGTAAGAATAGAGACATTAATCTCTATTCAATATGTCCCCGTAATTATGTGGTAAAAAAAAAACGGTGTTATAAGTGTACAATGAATATACATTATTATCTCTTAAATGTCACTCTTAATAGTCTTGTTTGAACTTGTTCGTTCGTCTTTGGCTCAAAGCCACTTGCTGCTGCGAACTTTTCTTCGCGGAAGCTTCAAGTTTATTTCAAGTGAGTGAGATAAAATATTTCAACTCAAAACAACATTTTGTGCCCAATTATTTCCACCACGTAGTTTTAGTATTGAGGTCAAAGTTAACTTGCCTTGCGTTTGCTACAACAGTGGATGATGGTCACATAGGACGACTCGGCAGATTTGAAGTGTTTCCTCTATCGCAGCGACTTTTTTTGTGCATGTTCTGCAGACAGAGTGACCATCCTCGATTAAGTCTCCCTCAGGATTTTTGTTAATGCCAAAATATGACCACACCTCAGATGTGGTCCTCTTAAAAGGCTGAAAAATCTCCCGAACACGGTCACTGCCTTCCGCCATTCCTTCTCGAATAAAAAAACCCCCAACATTGCACACTGCGTCAGACTGTTGCTGGCTGGACAGGATTTATAGTGAGTTATTAAAATTGCGATAATCAAACACGGTTTTAATGATAATTGAATTTTAAACGATATTACTAACCGTCAGTACATTTTATCGTGGTTTATAGTGAAACCGGTAATCGTCCCATCCCTAGTACAGATTGACTGTGATATTACATGACTGATTTTGTGATATTACATGACTGATTGAATGGATTGACTGTGATATTACATGACTGATTTTGTGATATTACATGACTGATTGAACGGATTGACTGTGATATTACATGACTGATTGTACGGATTGACTGTGATATTACATGACTGATTGAACGGATTGACAGTGATATTACATGACTGATTGTACGGATTGACTGTGATATTACATGACTGATTGTACGGATTGACAGTGATATTACATGACTTATTGAATGGATTGACTGTGATATTACATGATTGATTGTACAGATTGACTGTGATATTACATGACTGATTGTACGGATTGACAGTGATATTACATGACTGATTGTACAGTGACTGATATTACATGACTGATTGTACGGATTGACAGTGATATTACATGACTTATTGAATGGATTGACTGTGATATTACATGACTGATTGTACGGATTGACTGTGATATTACATGACTGATTTTACGGATTGACTGATATTACATGACTGATTGTACAGTGACTGTGATATTACATGACTGATTTTACGGATTGACTGTGATATTACATGACTGATTGTACAGTGACTGTGATATTACATGACTGATTGTACGGTGACTGATATTACATGACTGATTGTACGGATTGACTGTGATATTACATGACTGATTGAACGGATTGACTGTGATATTACATGACTGATTGTACGGATTGACTGTGATATTACATGACTGATTGAACGGATTGACTGTGATATTACATGACTGATTGTACGGATTGACAGTGATATTACATGACTTATTGAATGGATTGACTGATATTACATGACTGATTGTACGGATTGACTGATATTACATGACTGATTTTACGGATTGACTGATATTACATGACTGATTGTACAGTGACTGTGATATTACATGACTGATTGTACAGATTGACTGTGATATTACATGACTGATTGTACGGATTGACTGTGATATTACATGACTGATTTTACGGATTGACTGTGATATTACATGACTGATTGTACAGTGACTGTGATATTACATGACTGATTGTACGGTGACTGATATTACATGACTGATTGTACAGTGACTGTGATATTACATGACTGATTGAACGGATTGACTGTGATATTACATGACTGTTTGTACGGATTGACTGATATTACATGACTGATTGAACGGATCGACTGTGATATTACATGACTGATATTACATGACTGATTGTACGGATTGACTGATATTACATGACTGATTGTACGGATTGACAGTGATATTACATGACTGATTGTACAGTGACTGTGATATTACATGACTGATTGTACGGTGACTGATATTACATGACTGATTGTACGGATTGACAGTGGTATTACATGACTGATTGTACAGTGACTGTGATATTACATGACTGATTGTACGGTGACTGATATTACATGACTGATTGTACAGTGACTGTGATATTACATGACTGATTGAACGGATTGACTGTGATATTACATGACTGTTTGTACGGATTGACTGATATTACATGACTGATTGAACGGATCGACTGTGATATTACATGACTGATATTACATGACTGATTGTACGGATTGACTGATATTACATGACTGATTGTACGGATTGACAGTGATATTACATGACTGATTGTACAGTGACTGTGATATTACATGACTGATTGTACGGTGACTGATATTACATGACTGATTGTACGGATTGACAGTGATATTACATGACTGATTGTACAGTGACTGTGATATTACATGACTGATTGTACGGTGACTGATATTACATGACTGATTGTACGGATTGACAGTGATATTACATGACTGATTGACAGTGATATTACATGATAGCCTAGAAATCTAGATGCACCCTAGCGGCAGCAAAATTTATTCTGCAGCCAGGGTAGTCTAGCAACTCTCCGTTGGCTTTCAAGCTGGAAAAACCAAACTCTAGTCAGGCCAATCACATCGTGTATAGAGTTGGTGGGCGGGCTTAACATAATGACGGCAGAGTTGTGACAGTTCACTACGCGTGAATTCCCTGCTACTTGAAAACAAAGAAGATGGCGGCTGCTGCTGGCGAACAGCGGTCTTTCGAATCGGCTTTGACCGCGACTCTGGAGGACTTGGAGTTAAGCTTTTCTTTGAGAAAAGAACAAAGAACGGCACTTAAGTCATTCTTAAAAAAGGAAGATGTCTTCGGAGTTTTGCCGAGCGGATACGGCAAAAGTTTAATATATCAACTAGCTCCGCTGGTGGGAAAACACAAGGGACTCACTCAGCCACAGCCGTTCGTTGCTCTGGTTGGTTGTGGCGCTATCCTATTGTGTGAAGAGGGAATTTGAAAGACTACTGTTTATCCCGCCCCTCGGATTGAGCCCTGCCAATGGTGAGTTCCCAGACCTAACATCTTGATGTGGGTCTGGCTTGCCAGGCTAATTACATGACGGATTGTACAGTGACTGTGATATTGTGACTTATATCACATGACTTATAGTATAGCTAGTGACTGTGATATTACAGTGAGTTGGGTTCTCTGTTTATTTGGTCTGGATTGGTGTGTGTGTGTGTGTGTGTGTGTTTTGCTGGTTTCTGCAGACACCGATTGCATCTGATCCGTCAGGTTTTTCTGCATTGATCACATTCCTCTCGCGTCTGTGATGTTCCTGTCGGTCAGATCAGTTTCTGTGCATTTCTCCTCGTGTTCCTGCTCAAGTCTGTCCTATCAGAGCTTCTCATGATGTCAGTGAGATGTTTCTCAGAACTGTATCACGTTTGTTTGTGTTTGCAGAGCGATGCTGTCATTTCCTGTTTGAGATTGACCCACACTTTCTCAAAAAGTCCAAATCCAAAATTAGAAAAGTTTTTAATTTGCCTAATTTTTGGAGTGATTACCTTAATGTATTTGTAATGCAAAACCACTAGTTTTTTTATTTGTTATTTTACTTGGTTTAACGTCAACGGCCGGCTTTGTGGCGCTCAACACATATTGGGTTATATGGACGTTTTACAGAAACCTCAGTATCAGTTCAGGATAGTCTGAGCTCTTCCAACCAAAACTGATCTCTAAAGCACATTTTAGTGCTGGGCAATGGTTAATCGCATCCGAAATAAAAGTTTGTGTTTACATAATATGTGTGTGTAGTACTGTGTATAATAATTTTGAAGAAAAAAAAAAGTGTTTATATATATATATATATATATATATATATATATATATATATATATATATATATATATATATATATATATATAAAATATCAATTATGTATAAATGTGTGTGTGTGTATATATATATATATATATATATATATATATATATATATATATATATATATATACAGTATATACATGCAAATATTTCTTAAAAATATACATGCATATGTGTATTTTTATACAAAATAATTATACACCGTATATACACACACACACACACACACACATATTATGTAAACACAAACTTTTATTTCGGCGATGTTGCCCAGCACTATGGACATATAGAATATTCATTGGAGTTAGAACTTAAGTGCAATGTAATGATGAAGATCCACTTTTTGGATCAGATTATTATGGAAGTTGAGTTCGAGTCTCATTCCTTAAAACATCTTTACAACCAAAATACATGGAGGGAATCACTCAGTGTACAAGTCAAACCACCTTTATTTCTACAGCTCTTTATACAATACAGATTGTTTAAAAGCAATAATAAACAGGAAAATAACAGAATCAATGGTGCAAAATGTATCAAATATGAGACTAATTCTGCTGTAAAGCAGCTCTAAAAAGACAATAGAAACCATATAGAAGCATCAGAATATTAAAAATAGTCAAGCAACTAGAGATGGAGTGACCCAAAGTGATTCTTTCTGTATGATTCCCTCCGCAGTCCTCTCTCTCTCTCTCTCTCTCTCTCTCTCCTCTCTCTCTCTCTCTCTCTCTCTCTCTCTCTCTCTCTCTCTCTCTCTCTCTCTCTCTCTCTCTCTCTCTCTCTCTCTCTCTCTCTCTCTGTCTTTCTTCAGCACAAAAACCCTCTGTTTTCTACACAAAGTCTTGACACAGAAATGCTGAAAAGACAAAAGCGCCCCTCGTCGCCCTCATTAGTTCAGCCCACACTGAGACCACCGCTTCACGTTCATGAATCTCCTGCCATTCAAGAGTTCTGCATGTTCTCTGCCAGGTTTATCCACACATTTTACCACGTTTAAAGGGATAGTCCACCCAAAAATGATCATTTTGTCATCATTTACTTGCTCACATTGTTCCAAACATGTGTGATTTTCTCCTACACAAGAAGATATTGATCTATAATATGAAAGTAAATGGGGTCCAGTGTTGTATGATTCCCAATGTTCTTCAACATGTGATCTTGTCTTTATCTCTGTACACTGTAAAAAAAATATTTCCATGATTTATCACAACATTTTTTCTTTTGTCAGATCCACTTAGATCATTTATGTGGTTCAGATAACTTAATATTTTGAGTTTCTTTTGATTAATCCATTCTCCTTCATTGTATTAACTCATTTTATTTAATTTTAATGAACTTAAAATTAAGGCACCCTGGTTACTTTTTTTTTTTTTTTAAAGTAAAACCAACAGTGTAGGTTGTGACTCTCTCACTGTGACTCTCACTTCAGTGTGTGTATTGATAGTGTACTCTAATCTCTCCAAACCGGCTGCTTGTGTAATTAGCTTAACGTCGGCCGCCGTCCTCACTTTAATCCCTGATGTGACGCCTACATCCGTTTGTCTTGATTACATGCGTTTTAAGTGTCACATGATATTGAGCCAAATCAATTCCAGTGCTTTACAGAATATCATGATGTTAATGTTTATCATTAATGCTTTGTTGTCACGTTGAGCAGTTTAGAGCGATGGGATAGTTTACATGTGGAGATTTGATTAGCAGTGTGGACTGATGTTACTGTCGGGGATCTGATTGGACGAGAGAGCAGATGTTGTGTGACATCACAATCGGAAGAGTGTACAGAGCTCCGCCCACCACCTACAGACGAACAATTGCTGCTATATACCATAACACACACTCCATTCACACACACACACACACACACACACACACACACACACACACACACACACACACACACACACAGCATCAGATGTGTCTTTGTTTCTGATCACAATGACTGTGTATTTAATCAGGGAATCAGGATGTTTTCATTATTATTATTATTATTATTATATTTGTATATCTTTCCATTCCATTATTATTATTTGGTTTGTATATTCTATTGCATCTTGGATCAGAGCAGTTCTGACAGGCAAGAGTGAAGATTTGCTTCAGTTCTTTTGAGAGAGAAGTGACATTATCAATGTTTTTATTATTTTTATTATTTATTATGTAATCATCCTCATCGATTGTTTTAAGCTGTCAGGCTCTCTTAAGTTTTTTTTTTCAGGGAGTAGATATTGTGAAAATTAATGCGGATATTTTTCTATTTTGCAAACAGTTTTACTTAATGTCACAGTTTAAACTAAAAGACTTAGAGACTGCCCAGATGGAGCACAAATTTTTTTTTACTAAAATATGTATTTTTGAAATAAAAGCAAGACATGTGTATATATATTCAGGGATGCATGATATATCAGCCACCAAATCGCTATCGGCCGATATGTTTATTTGTTATCGTTATCGGCCCGATAAGAGAATCTGGCAGATATTAAAGCTGATAAATAATGCATTATTTCCTTCAGCTGAGACGCTTCAGATGCGACTGTTCAACATGATGGATTTAAATTGCTTGAAATATGATTGAAATCATTTCAAAAAGGAAAATACAGTTCAGTGCAACATGTGCACATCTGTCATATAGCCTACATACAATTTACATAGAATTAATTATAGAACATTATAATTGTGTTTGGGACATGACTTTTAATGGTGAGACTTTTGTTTTTGAAATCAGGCTCTTAAAAATTCTATAAAAATTTGATTTATCAGCCAATATATCGGTTATCGGCTTTGAAATATAAAGAGTTATCGGTATCGGCCAAAATGTTCATATTGGTGCATCCCTATATATATATATATATATATTCCTGCTGAACATTCAAACTCTGGCCTGTTAATAATTGTGTTGCACTTACGTTTGTTGATTTTAGCCTGTCTTCTTTCAAACTGTGCTGTTTTTATGTTAAAAGTGTTTATAACCTTGTTGGTGCTCGATGTGGAGCACACAACCATACATTAATAAAAAAATACTGTACCAAGAAAAATCATGACCCAGAACCAACTAAATACATAGTGAGAAACGTACACCATTACACCTCTAGTATCATCCGACCGGAATCACGGTGGTTTTCCACCTCATTTTCCCGTGATTGTAGAGAGTGTAGAGATTGTGTAGAGATTGTGTAGAGATTGTGTAGAGATTGTGTGATGATGTGTGATGTTGTGATAAGGAAGTGTTTGTACGTATTTCAGCGGTTTAATCATTGACTCTTCCTGCTTGGTGACATGATTATAGGAATGATTTCGAGCTTCTCTGCAGGAAGTGCAGTGTTTTCACCTGAGAATGTGTGGAATGTGATGACATCACGGTCACATGACCTGCAGTCGCTCCAGATTCCTTGAGCTGCTGTTCTGGAATAACTCAGACAGAGATGTCACTTCTGTCATTTACTCACCTGTATGATGTTTTTGATCATTCGATCGTCGACTGCGTGCTTCAGACATGTTAAACCGTAAGACATGTGACCGACCTGTGTGTGTGTGTGTGCGTGCATGCATGCGTGTGTGTGCTGACATCTGGCTCATCTCTAATTCAGAATGACGTACTAGCATACTATTTCTGCAGTATAAAGATATTGTATTAGTAGTATGGTAGTATGCTGTGCTTCCACACGCACACACACACACACACACATTTCTGTAGGAGGAAACCATGCTCAGCGTGTCATATCAGACTGATTTATTATCCATAATGCAGTAGGGCATTCAAAACAACATAAAATGATCCGTACGACACAAGGCTGTTACAAAACATGACGCTTTTAGAAATCTCAGGCATGATCTTTATCTTTTTTTTTTATCTATTTTTCTAGGCATGAATAATATGATGCTGTTTTAATTTAGAATTGTTCAAATTTGTAGTGTATGTTATCATATTTGTCTTATAAATGCTACTTACATTTTTTTTAACAGGCCGTCATTTTAACAGTGCTATGCTTGATTTGGTTCATGCTCTTGTGGGCTCAGGAGAAAAGCTTTATCTTTTTCACCTTACTGAAAATTTAATAAGTTAAAAAATTTAATAATGCGTACATATAACTAACATTTCAGAAAAAAATGGTAGTAAATGCAGTTTTTCAGCCCTGTAATGCCGCGTTATGTGTCTAAATACACGAGTGTGTGTGTGTGTGTGTTTCAGGATGTGAAGCTCTCTGCTGAAGTGGAACCGTTTATCCCTCAGAAGAAAGGTGTTGAAGCTTCATTATTACCCATGAGTCTGTGCGGTGAGGGTGGAGCTGAGCCCACACAAATCCCCTCCTACCTGATCACCTGCTACCCCTTCGTACAGGAGAATCAGAGCAACAGGTACACACACACACACACACACTCACACTCTCTACTGATCACCTGCTACCCCTTCGTACAGGAGAATCAGAGCAACAGGTACACACACACACACACACACACACACACACACACACACACACACACACACACTCACTCTCTACTGATCACCTGCTACCCCTTCGTACAGGAGAATCAGAGCAACAGGTACACACACACACACACACACACACTCTCTACTGATCACCTGCTACCCCTTCGTACAGGAGAATCAGAGCAACAGGTACACACACACACACACACACACACACACACACACACACTCACTCTCTACTGATCACCTGCTACCCCTTCGTACAGGAGAATCAGAGCAACAGGTACACACACACACACACACACACACACACACACACACACACACACACACACACACACACACACACACACACACACACTCTCTACTGATCACCTGCTACCCCTTCGTACAGGAGAATCAGAGCAACAGGTACACACACACACACACACACACACACACACACACACACACACACACACACACTCTCTACTGATCACCTGCTACCCCTTCGTACAGGAGAATCAGAGCAACAGGTACACACACACACACACACACACACTCTCTACTGATCACCTGCTACCCCTTCGTACAGGAGAATCAGAGCAACAGGTACACACACACACACACACACACACACACACACTCACTCTCTACTGATCACCTGCTACCCCTTCGTACAGGAGAATCAGAGCAACAGGTACACACACACACACACACACACACACACACACACACACACTCACTCTCTACTGATCACCTGCTACCCCTTCGTACAGGAGAACCAGAGCAACAGGTACACACACACACACACACACACACACACACACACACACTCACTCTCTACTGATCACCTGCTACCCCTTCGTACAGGAGAATCAGAGCAACAGGTACACACACACACACACACACACACACACACACACACACACACACTCACTCTCTACTGATCACCTGCTACCCCTTCGTACAGGAGAATCAGAGCAACAGACACACACACACACACACACACACACTCTACCTGATCACCTGCTACCCCTTCGTACAGGAGAATCAGAGCAACACACACACACACACTCAAGGGTACATAAAGCATCGGTTACGCCACACAGCGAGGCTGCCGATCACAGCTGATATAGAGCAACAGTTTTCCAGCTGTTCAGACTTTCCTTCTGGAAGCCCTGCCAGTCTTAGTCCACTAACAGCCAGTTTGTGGACATGTCCCAGGCTGCCAAATATCAATGCCACAAACTTACATGCATATCCTAGGTCACTAATCTTTGCAAGGAGGGGTTGGTATTTAGTAATTTTTTTCTAAAAAGGCTATGTCCATATACAAATCATAAACACAACCTATTCCAAGGACTAACACCTCCTTTCTATCTGTATCCATGAGCACAACGTCAGCGGTGTTAGGGATGTTACAAAACACATCATCAGAGCTGTTAAACCAGTCTGGTATTACACGTGAGTGTTTATACATAGGCATATATTTTTGGAAATATGTCTTGAACAGCACTTGCAATGAGATCTACAATACGGTCATGGCGTGCTGTGTATAACCCTTTGTACATATTACAGCCATTTACAATATGGGCAAATGATTCAAGGTGATCAGAGTTAGAATGCATTATGCAATGTGGATAGTAATTTTCAGGGTACCATAATGCTAGGTTGTATCTAGTTGGTAAGACCTGTAGTCTGGCCTTGACAGTGAAGACAGACACACACACACACACACACACACACACTCACACTCACACACACACACACACTCACTCTCTCACACACACACTACCTGATCACCTGCTACCCCTTTGTACAGGAGGAACAGGTACACACACACACACACTCTTACACACGCACACTTACTTACTCTCTCACACACACACACACACACTCACTCACTTACTCACTCAGAGCAACAGGTACACACACACACACACTCACTGTGTGTTTAATGGAGTTTGAGGAGAACATTTTGTTCAGAAATGAGTTAAATGTGACCTCCTCCCTTAGGTGACATTGTCGAATGTCCTCAGTTGGAGTAAATGTCCATAAATAAACAAGTAATTTATATGTTTTGTTGTATTTATAACTATTTAACTTGATATAAAAACATTAGAAGTCTATGAAATGACCTCATATGCACGGCTGGATAGGTGTGTGTGTGTGTGTGTGTGTGTGAGATCGCCTCTATTCCCAATGGATCCTGCTTCTTTTCCTTCCTGTTCACTTTGAATTGGAGGAAGTGCACACTTTGTGCTTGTGTGTGTGTGTGTGTGTGTGTGTGTGTGTGTGTGTGTGTGTGTGTGTGTGTGTGTCACAACTGAAGTGTCCTTTGTGTCACCAGATGGACTGGCATAAACAGAGACTGTTTTCAAACAGTTTTCCCTGTCCGCCAACAGATACTAGTCCCGCCCCAAACCCCCCCACCCTTGTCTTGATGGTCCAGTCTTACCCAGCACTCAACACTACGTTTGAATCTGCACCAATAATGTGTTTATTTCCAATAATCAGAATTAATCTCTGTAAGACACGAGCAAACCTCTTCATTCCCATTTACATGCAATTTGCATTATTCTGATTATTGTGATTATTTTTACAGCCATGTTCCCCAATGCACAGCACAAATGAAGGTGTTTCTAGCCACTGTTTTAATCTACTCAGTCAAATGCAAAACCCATTTCTAAGGATGTTTGGATTTTTTTGGCGACACCCGTTTTCGACCATCAGTAAATGCTGCATTATATTCATGTCACACAACGTCGCACATCCAAAAAATGCGATGCCGCCTTTACCGCCATATTTCCCCCTGTGTTGAAAATCTAGCTTTTAATGTTGTTTATGTGTCTATGTGGAGTTTTTAATATGCTTTAACACAAACCATGTGTAAATTCATAAGTCGACAGCATTGCTGAGTATTTTCTGCTTAAAACTGCAGTGAACCAAAGACAGTCTCAAAAACACGGTTTGAAATCGCTGGTGTTTCTGACGTCACAAACTACCTTGTAACCAATCAGATCAACGTGTGATCGTCAACGAGTGGATCTCTGAGTGAGTGAGTGGAGGCGGGGCTCATTTGCATATTCATAGAACCGCGAATACTAAATGAGGCAAGGGTGTCGAGTTACATTCAAGATATTTTAAGGCATGAAGAATATTTTTCAAGGAAAAAACGTTTAAATATGTAGTTTTGGTGATCAAAGATGAGTTTTAAGGGATAAAATGATTTTCTACAGGAGGACTTTAAGAAAATGCGTCATCCATGTATGTCACACGTGCACTTTGGACAGAGTTTACATGCCGGTTTATTGCCATTACAGTTTACATACGCCACATTTTACTGCGATTATTTATTCAAACTTTTTACTCCACTACATTTCTGTCAAAGTCCTCGAGTAGAAAGTAGTGATGTTAGTCAGGGCATGATTTTTTTTCGTCTCTAAAACGTGATTGGATTTTTGCGAGTGACAGATCTATCAGTGATCTCTCCTGTTGGGTCACGTGTCGTGAAGTTCGGGATTAGTGCGATTTCTCGTTACTAGTGATCTGTGTGAGACAGTATCGTTGTCACAACTAATGGTTTGAAAGTTTTGTTTTCATTGCAAATAAGCATTTCTGTTGTGCTGTTTGTTAAAGCAGTATTGCTGTTGGGCAGTTGTGTAGCTGGGTTGTGTAGCTGGGTTGTTTTTCTGATCAGTCTATTTATAGACCACTTGATTCAAATGTGCATGAATGGATACACATAGATGTGTACTTCTTTTGTGTGGGTGGTAGGAGTGTTAAATAAAAAAAAAATATGATTATGATGGCTGTCTTCTTTATCAATTCATTTGTTTAATTTCAATAGGTTTTATAACTTTCTAAAAGCTCTTAATTCCACAGATACTACACACTGGTTAGTGTATTAACTTGGTTACTTCAGAGGCATACGTTTCTGTAACAATGCAACAATAATAAAACAATGCATTGATATTTACTTTTTTACTTTTGATACTCAAGTACTTTTAAAAACAAGCACTTCTGTACTTTTACTTGGGTACCATTACAAGTAAAAGTTGTAAAGAAAAAGTACATGTACTGCGTTAGATTAAACTGGGAAGGGTCATAGCACTTGCATATTGTTAGTTTCACTGCTTCTATTGTTCTCATTGTAAGTCACTTAGGATAAAAGGATAAGCTAAATGAATAAATGTAAATTTAATGGAGTGATATTTGACCAGTAGTATCTGTACTTAAGTAAGGAAGGTTGTGTAATTTCTCCACCTCTTTTCTCCCAGGTTTTTGTTAAACACTGTTATGAGAGATGTTGAAACTTGATGTTGTGTAATAGTGTTTTTGTTTTTTGATTAGTGTCTTGCTTCTTGCATGCTTTATAATGCAATGCACATTGCTCAACTATCTGTTTTAATTGTGCTTTACAAATAAACCACCTTTTCTTGGCTCCAGTCGACAGCTGCCCGTGTATAACGGAGGAGATCAGCGCTGGCAGCAGCTCAACCCGAACCCCGGCGGGCCGTACCTGGCGTACCCGATCCTGCCGTCCCCTCAGCCTCCCGTCACCAGCGATTACGCCACGTACTACCACGCCATCATGCCCACGCCCTGCCCGCCTGTCATGGGCTTCTACCAGCCCTTCCCGGGGCCGTTCGCGGGGCCCGTGCCGGCCGGTGTGTTGAACCCCGTGTCCGACTGCAGCGAGAGAGCGACACCACAGAGAGGGAGAGGCGTCCCACGAACACCTGTACTGCACAAGGTATGAGATGAGCCCTGAACACACACACACACACACACACACTTGAGATGTAACTGCTGATCCACTGTGTGATACTGACAAGAAATATCGAAAATACATTAGCTGTATAAATACAAATGCTTTTAGAAGCATTTACACAGATGGTTTAATGCAGCTCAGAGGACATCAATGCTCTTAACCTGCAGTTACAAATGCCTAAACAATGTTTTGAACACTGTTACTGCACAAGGTATGAGATGAGCCCTGAACACAAACACACACACACACTCAAGTAATTTAATATTCAACAATATTATTGATTTGCCTGCATTGACACCATTATATGAGAAGTGAACTGAGCTGGACGATGACATCACTGTTTTCTCCAGAGCAGCTATATATATATATATATAAACAAAATTAATAACTTTTTCTTTTACAACAAAAATTAACCATCACTGAACTTACTTCAGCTGGACTATGATTTTCTTCTAGACACAAACTTTGTTGCATTATTTTCCTGTCTATCTCAAAGATGAGCCCTGAACACACACTCGATATGTGACTGCTGATCCACTGTGCGATATTGACAAAAAAAAAATGAAATATTGAAAATACAGAAGCTGCATCTGAAGTGGCGTTTAAATGCCATTTACACAGACGGTTTAATGCGGCTTAGAGTGACATAAATGCGTTTAACCTGCAGTTACAAACGCATAAATAATGTTTTGATGTTTTAAACATAAAACGTTGAATATTGATATTTTGAAATAATATAAAAAAATATAAAGATTCTTTAAATGTGAAATTGAAACCGCCAGTAGGTGGCAGCAAGTCACTGTTAATGAGTGAGTCTATCCCTGCATCCCAATGTCCATACTATCTATCCTAAATAGTGTGTGAGATTAGAATAAGTGTGTCCCAAAGCTTGTAAACGGCACTCTTCATGTGATATTGATTAACTATATTAAATGATAGACATACTTTAAAGACATACAGAGATATTTTTGCATATTAGGGACATTATAAATGCATTTTAATTGAGTTAATCACGCATGCTTTCTCTAGTCTCTTTGCCGTCTCTAGTCTCTAGATGTGTTTTTGTAAAGTGAGGGACTGACTCGATAATATCAAAACAGCACATCATTAAAACAACAATCACGATATTATCGTAGCCGATATATTGCACGGCTGATTGGGATTTTTTGATGGCTGACGCAGAAATCAGCAGGATGACCCAATGCTATTGGTCAACCAGTATTTGTGACCCTGGACCACCATAGATATAGAGGCATTTCGCATGGCTATGAGTGTAATATTCCTCATATCCAAGTATATGATACAGCTTTCATTCTGCAGGTCAATCATATTTGTGACCCTGAACCACAAAACCAGTCACGAGTCGCACGGGTTTATTTGTGGCAATTGGCAACAATACATTGTATGGGTCAAAATTATAGATTTTTCTTTTATGCCAAAAAATCATTAGGATATTAAGTAAAGATCATGTTCCATGAGGATATTTTGTAAATTTCCTACCGTAAATATATATAAAAATTTGTTTTTGTGAGTGGATGCAGCAAAATCACGAACAAAAATGCACAACTTTAAAGGCGATTTTCTCAATGTTTAGATTTTTTTGCACCCTCAGATTCCAGATTTTCAATAGTTGTATCTCAGCCAAATATTGTCCTATCCTAACAAACCATACATCAATGGAAAGCTTATTTATTCAGCTTTCATATGATGTATAAAAATGTCCCTTGTGACTGGTTTTGTGGTCCAGGGTCACATATGTGACTGTAGATTTCAGTGATTTAAACTAACCCTAATGTGTCCTTTATATAATTTACAGCAGCCGATGGCTCAGCCAATAAGAGCCAAGCGTCCCGTGATGCGGAGCGTGGCGGTGCAGAAGGAGGTGTGTGCAACCGGGCCTGATGGGAGGTCCAAGACGGTGCTGTTGGTGGACGCAGCGCAGCAGACAGGTACTGACCTTTGACCTTTGATCGACTGCGATATTGACAAAAAATATCGAAAATACAGATGTTGCATCGTTTTACACACTGTTTAATGCAGCTCAGAGGGACATGAATGCATTAAACCTGCAGTTTAACAAATGCATAAATAATGTTTTGATTTTCTAAATGTCATAATCATTTGTTAACAAACAAGTATTCATTTCTTCAATGAGCTCATTGTTTCTGCCTTAAATTTTTACATTGTTTAAAATAATAATTTTTTTGCTAACTGTGATTTTGTATTTGTACATTTCTGAAACGCATAACTAAGACAGTTTCCTCTGATAACAGATCACTCTAAATTGTAATATGGAATTTTTAAACATGTTTAATATTGATATTTTGAAATTATTTTAAAAATAAAAAGATACTTTAAATGTGAAATTTAAACCGCCAGTAGGTGGCAGCGAGTCACTCTTAATGAATGAGTCATTGAGATTCAACCGATTCATTCAAACGGCTGATTCATTCAGGAACGAAGCATTTGACTTTCTTAATGAGTGAGTCAATGAATGATTCATTCAAACGTGTGTGTGTTCAGATTTCCCCGGCGAGGCGTCCGGCAGCAGGGCGGTCAGGTGTGTGTCGGATCAGGCGAGTCCTCAGCTGTGGAATAATAAAGCTCGACGCAGGCGCACGTCGCAGCAGGAGTCGTCCAGTGAGCAAGGAGCCAGCGAGGCCGACATCGACAGTGACAGCGGATACTGCAGTCCTAAACACAACCAGGGAGCCAACAACACCTCCACCAATCAACACACACCCGCGGCGGTACGCTAAAGCCTTCCCTCTGGTCATTTTGACCAGAAACTCATTTAAAAAAAAAATTAGTGTTCATCAGAGGGGTCCAAGACGCCATGACTTTTGTCGCACTTGAACCACGAATACACACAAAAAAAAATATTGAGTGGATTCGAGGAGTTTTGTGGTTGAAATTTAAAAAAGTAACAAATCCTTCCCTTTTGGGTCAATTTGACCCCCTTAGGAATGAATGGAATGCGAGGAATGCTTCAGTACACATAGAAAATTCTTAAAACGCTCCAAATTCAAACTAAAAATGCTAAAACTTTACCAAAAAATGATTTTATAAATGTCTACATGTGTATCTGAATGGACACTGAAATGAACTGACTTTAGGACCCAGCGGAACAGCTCATTTACTCCATATAGAGATATAAGCCCATCTAGAGTCATGAAATATGTTATATTATTTTTTTTCCACAAGAGATCGGCAAAGACACACAATGTAAGATATTTTGAGCCGAATTAAAAGGGTTATGCATGAAATTGTGAGTTGAAAGAATGTGAGGAATGTGCTTAAATGACAATTTATTTATTATTTATTGATTAAATCTAGTAATTTAAAGGTAAATAAACTAAAAAAGAAATCTCCAAAAAATATTGCAGTAAAAATTTGAAAAAATATTATCAAATATTATATGCTGTTCTCTCATCTGTGTGTGTTTGTTTGCAGGCTGTGGACGCTGGCGTCATGACAGGTAATATCTCTCTTATGAGCGACTGTAACACTATCATTATAGTTATGTACTTATAATTATTCTTATAGCTATCATGAAAATTTTAGATGGTTATTTTTTTGTTATCTTTATAGTTATAGTAGTTTTCATTTTAGTTATCGTCATATTTGTTATAATTTTAGTTAATAGTTATCGTTCTAGTTATTGTCAGTTATGCTTATCGTTATCATCATAGTTGTCCTCACAGTTAGTGTCAATTACAGTTGTCGTTATAATTATGTATGTGTGTGTGTGTGTGTGTGTCCAGCGGTCAGCTGGGGGAATGTCTCGTCGCAGGCCGTCCAGAAGCCGTGGACCGACAGGAACACACAGTTCTTCAGAGGCAGCAGAACACCTGAGAGGAGCTACACACAGGTAGAGCTCGAGCGGTCACATGACCGTCACCTGTGAGTTATTCTACAACAGCCGGCCCGCGAGAGAGAAATGTTTGGCCCGCACTAATGTCAAATAGTGTTGTAATAATCAGAGGTGTAAAAAGTACTCAAAAATGTTACTCAATTAATGAGGGAAATTTTACTCAATTAAAAGTAAAAGTATCTGGCCAGAATCATACTTGAGTAAAAGTAAAAAAGTACCACATTAAAATTGTACTTGAGTATTAAAGAAGTAAAAGTAACAGCAAGAATGAAAACTAGAGATTCTTGTTTAAGCTTTTAATCTCTAAAAACATGAAGTGAATGAACCACATACAAGGTTTTATCCTGCTTTAGAACTGTTTGTATTTAATTATCAAACTACTATCTAATGCCAGTATGCAACATGCTACTCAAAGTTGTAAAACCTCGGATTTAACTTGAGCAGAAGCTGATTTTCAAAATTGTGAGTGTCAAGCCTAGCTCTTTTGTGGCTGAAAAGCCTCTCACAGGCAGCCGATGCAGATATAGATGCGACATGACATCACTTCCAAAGGACCAGTGAATATCATTGGCAGAATAAATAACATTTAAATTAAACTGGGCATCAGCGCAATTCAATTGGTTTGGTGATAGCAAGGGAAAATAGAATGAAGTGATCTCTAAAAAAGAAGTACTTTTTGACTGTAAATAAAATTGTAAGCCATTTTTTCTTAAAAAATGTAATTGATTTTTAATTGTAGTCAAGTATAGTATAAATCCCCAAAAATAATACTTAAGTACAGCAATCAAGTAAAATTACTCAAGTACTTTACAACTCTGGTAATAATAATATTAATAATAATAATAATTAATTGTTGCACTTTATTTTAAGGTGTTATGCTGCATTCACACCGAAACGCGAATCGAGCGTCTGTAGCGAGTGATTTCCATGTTCAGTCAATGTAAAGACGTGTTGACGCGCGTCTGAAGGTCCTGCGGCGCGGTAGACGCGTTAAGCGCAGCACGATTGACGCAATTTCGCCTCATTCACGCGAGTGATTTAATCTGCTGCTTTTTGTGCATTCATGTGTTTGAAGCGAATTCGCGTCTGACGCCCGAGTCGAAAAATCTGAACTTTGGTGTCATGTTTGCGCAGCGTTAACCAATCAGGAGCCTGCTTGCTGCTGTCACATGGTGAAGTGACGTGATAAACGCAGCTGAGATAGAGCGCCTGTAGTCGGTGTCCTGGAGGGTGATCCTCGCTCCGATGCGGGACAACACGTCATCAAACTGGACGCGGGACAGGAGAAAGAACGCCGTCATCCAGGCGCAGCTCCCAACTCGCCAAACTGGGAACGCCTCCGGAGGGTCTGCTGGACCCCAGTACGCCGACGACGACCCCTACGCCACTGTTCTGAGCAAATACAGAGCGGTGACTCTCTCCATGAATCCTCGATCAACATCGGAATCCGTAAAAGTCACAACAACAAGCGCGGCTTACGTCACTTCAGAGTTCCTACTGGCGCTGCAAACGCAACCAGAAAACCTTCCTAAGGAACCATTAGAACAACCCTGGTGTCTAGTGCCTAGAACTATCCGGTGCGAAAGCCCCTAATGTAACAAAGTATAAGAAATATTGTATAACTGTCCTATATATAACAGATTTTAGAGTGCATTTTTAATATTTAAAATGAAAAACCTTCAATATCTAATTGACTGACCCAGCACTGTCAAAAAACAACCCAGCAAATGGGTTCATTTATAAAACCCAACAATATCCCAGCATGTGTTCTGTCCAATATTTACCCAGCGGTGGGTTTCAAAACAGAACAAAAGCAGAACCAACATTGCGGTCAGAACATTGCGGTCGGTGGCCCTGGGCTTTGTATTGTTGGCAGAATTTGGCCCTTAGTGAAAACTAATGGAGAGGAACCGTTCTACATCATGTGACCCGCAGGACTTCCAGATGAGTTTTGGATGTCGTGCAGGAGGACAGAGGAGATTGACCCCTCCAGAGACCCCCAACACACACCTCACACCCGAGCCACTGTACTTTCAGGTACACACACACACACACACCCGAGCCACTGTACTTTCAGGTTCACACACACACACACACACAAACACACACACACACACACACACACACCTCACACCCGAGCCACTGTACTTTCAGGTACACACACACACACACACACACCTCACACCCGAGCCACTGTACTTTCAGGTACACACACACACACACACACTCAAACACACACACACACACACACACACGCACACACACACCGACACCCGAGCCACTGTACTTTTAGGTACACACACACACACACCGACACCCGAGCCACTGTAATTTCAGGTACACACACACACACACCGACACCCGAGCCACTGTACTTTCAGGTACACACACACACACACACACACCTCACACCCGAGCCACTGTACTTTCAGGTACACACACACACACACACACTCAAACACACACACACACACACACACGCACACACACACCGACACCCGAGCCACTGTACTTTTAGGTACACACACACACACACCGACACCCGAGCCACTGTACTTTCAGGTACACTCTCTCTCAAACACACACACCTCACACCCGAGCCACTGTACTTTCAGGTACACACACACACACACACACCGACACCCGAGCCACTGTACTTTCAGGTACACACACACACACACACACACACACCTCACACCCGAGCCACTCTACTTTCAGGTACACACACACACACACACACACACACACACACACACACACACACCGACACCCGAGCCACTGTACTTTTAGGTACACACACACACACCGACACCCGAGCCAATGTAATTTCAGGTACAAACACACACACCTCACACCCGAGCCACTGTACTTTCAGGTACACACACACACACACACACACACACCTCACACCCGAGCCACTGTACTTTCAGGTACACTCTCTCACAAACTCTCTCACACACACACACACACAGACACACATTCAACTCATACACACACTCACTCACTCATTATTGTGTTGATTGTCTCTGTCCTGTTTTTCAGGATGAGGATGAGTTTCCTGATCTGGCCACAGGCGGCGCTGCTCAGCGGAATAAACCGGATCCAGTTCAACACAAACTTCCCAAGAACCTGGTGAGTGTTTCGCCTTGGGGTAAAAAAAAGTTTCAATCTCTTTGCAGTGATTTACTGTCAGCACACATTTAGATGAATATGTAAATATGTACTGTGCGATTTCCTCTCAATTACAAAATAAAATACTAGCGGTGAGAAACGGCCGTTCAGAAAGCATCTGATCACAGTGATGTTGATGTTTACATCTAGATCTGCACTTTATACAGTAGATTGCTTTAAAACAGCAGTATTAAGCGTCTCTCAGTGTGTTCATGTTTGTCTGACCTCGACCGACTGAACTGAAGATATGAACCGGAGAAGAGTTACACCTCAAAGAAGGCGGGGCCTCCGTGCTACGCCCACTTATTACATCATCATTATCATCATCACATGAACCAATGCTAGCTTGAAGGCGTATGCCCAAAGAATGAGAATAATACAAGACTCGTCACTCGTATTGTTTTGAATGGAGGAAAAGTGGCGGAATAAGTCCCGCCTTCTAAATAAGAGCCAATCGCCGATTGGTAAAGTCATCGTGTCACTACAGCTGCCGTTAGAAGCTCCGGTTCCTAAAAATTTACTGAAAATTTTCGTTTTCTGTCATGATTTGAGCGTGTAGAAACAAAGTTTATGAGACGGTTGTTGTCAGATTTCATTGGTAATTTCAAATGTGAAATTTAATCGTAAGCTTGGCGAACAGTTTTGGGGAATTTGATGTTTCCCCATTCAAAGAGATGGGAGCTGCAGTTACACGCCCGAGAGCCGTTTCAAAGATGGCCGCCGAGTGAAATGACTTGTCTTAAAGGGACTTTTGTATGCCAGACAGAGCAAACTTTTCTGGAAAATTTGCTTAGACAAACTGTTTCAAACTCAAGACACAATCTTTCTTTGAAATGATGCCACACCATGAAGTATATGACGGTCTTAAATGTGTGTGTGTGTGTGTCTGTGTGTGTGTGCGCAGCTGGATAACCTTCCGGAGAATTCCCCCATCAGTATCGTGCAGACGCCCATCCCGATCACCAGCTCCGTTCCCAAGAGAGCCAAGAGTCAGAGGAAGAAAGCGCTAGCGGCCGCTCTCGCCACAGCGCAGGAATACTCCGAGATTAGCATGGAGCAGAAGAAACTGCAGGTACACACACACACACTCCATCTGTGTATTGCTCCGATACTACCAATATTTGCCGGATCGGGGATCAGCCAGACGAGACCATCCAAATCCGATATTGTGCGTATGTTATTGTTATACAACACAAAAGGCACAAAAACGTTATAAAGCACCATAATGTTTTCGGTGGTACCGAAGTACCGGGTTAGTCCGGTTCTTGATGCGCTGTCCGAAAGGTGCACAGTTGCGCCCTCTTCATAAAAACACTGAGACATGGCGACCGATGGCGCTTCTAATGCGGTGGCTCTGAATCCACTTGTTGACAAGAAAGGAGGAAAGAGCCACATATGGAAATATTTTTAATTAGGCTAATGTCACGTTGCCATAAGAGGCCGTTCACATCAAATTCGTTATTTCAAATGTAGGCGCGCGGCATGCGCGCTCATAATAGAAGCAACGCGGCGCGCTCGTTTTTCCAGGCGCGCCTCTGTTCCTGGTTGCATAGCAACGACAGACGCCGCGGGAGAGCAAGCGCTTGTGGAAAGAAGGAGAAAGCGGTGCGGTGTTTTTAATACTACAGTTTCCATCTTTGTAACCGTGATATACACTTTAATATATGTAAATTTAATCTAAATTAAGCTTTGGTACCGAGAACCTTGGATTTTTACTGGTATTGGTATACCGAATACTGAAATTTTGGTACCGTGACAACACTAGCGCTCATTGTCACAGTTGTAAACATGACGGCGTTCTTCTTCCACGAGGGGTTTTGGCGTCACGCACTTGTTTCCAGGCGGATCGGACATCCTGTAGAATTCAACCAATCAGATCGCGGCTTCGAAACTCCTGAAGTGTTTCCAGTGTGCCGTATGCATCAGACGTTCAGCCAACGGTCCGTGACGTCTGAGGCTGAGACTAGTAGAGGAGCGAACACCAGATCTGCCATGGTTGAAGAACTGTGTGTGTGTGTGTGTGTGTGTGTGTGTGTTTAGGAGGCTCTGTCTAAAGCAGCCGGTAAGAAGAGCAGGACGCCGGTACAGTTGGATCTGGGCGACATGTTAGCGGCGCTAGAGAAACAACAACAGGCCATGAGAGCGCGACAACTCAACAACACCAAACCACTCTCATACACAGGTACAACACTCTAAAACTAAACTTATACACATTATTCTTCAAAATAAAAGTAAGCTATTTCCTGTAAATGTTGGTAATTGGAGTGCTGCAGTGATTATGATTACATATTTTCATAAGTTAGCATCACCCTGCTTGTTTACGACGCAAACCCAATATCTTTCAATTGGCTTTTGTATTATTGTAGCCTGTGACCAACAAAAGTTTATGATTCTTACACTGTCCTAACCAGATAAGATTCCAGCGACAAGCAAAATCAATCAAAAATCACAGCCAATCAGAAGAGCGTGTGGGCGGAGTCTCTGCAAGCACACTGCACTCATAAACAAACTGGATAAATTCATAGTTATTGCTAATAATATAATAATATTATTATGTTAACAATAAAAAATACACACTGAGTGACCAAAGCATTCTTTGCTTTGAATACAGTTTGTTCACAGTTTGAACGTTATTGATTCCTTTTGTTTATTTTCGAGATCTGAGGTGAATTATCAGTATTCAGTACAGCTATAAATATGATTCAAACTCACATTAGATGCTTTTAACATTAAATAAAGCACATAATCAGTATCTGAGATAATCATTGTCATACTTTGTAGCAAAAATAGAAATGTTTCTAAAATAGAATTGTTGCTGATTAATATGAAAAGATATATTTTATCACATTTATTACAATCGTCAGTAATAAAAAGTTAAACGTAGGCTATAATAAAACTACATTATGGTCACATGACTTCATACAACAGGTCTTTCAGTCTTGTCTTTTAGTCAGAATTGAAAAAAAAATTCCCTGAATGTTTCAGTTAGAATAGTAGAATGAGTTCTGCTGCACATCACAGCAAAATTACTAAGACTTTTAACAAATATTTAAATAAAAACGGAAATTGAATATTATCCATAGACTGAAAAAAAATATGGGCGTAGTGTCCGTGACGTCACCCGTAGTGTTTCTGAAAAGCATTTTTGAAGCCCAAAGTGGGCGGAGCCGGGCGTCGCCATCTTGGCTGCGCGTCACTCCCGGATAAATGAAAATGAGTTGCGAGGCGGATTAGCTGAGGTGACGTGACGCTAACAGACAGCAGACAAACGGCTAGTAGTGACATCAGCGGCAATCCACCTGTCTCTCAAGTGGCCACGCCCTTAATTATGCACAACTTTAAGGCTTAATATAATTTAAAGGAATGCGTTTTTAAAAAATTCACCCGCCTCACAGTCGTCATGAAGAGCAAAATTAGCTTTATAGACCAAAACCACTTTTTGCACCAGACTGTGAACATGTTTTTTTCTGCTGTAAAGTTGGGCATTTTAACATGACGCCGCCTTCACACTGGCAGTTGAAATCAGCTCCGATACGGCTCCGAAACGACCGGAAGTCATTCATTTCCTATGGAGATTCGCAGACCGCATGCGAATGGGTCCGAAACGGGTCCGAACGAGTGCGGTGCGAAGAAAATCGTGTCCGTTGGTCATCCGGATGCGTTCAAAAAATTGAACTCTTGCGAAAGGCTACGGACGGTTCCTATCCGACAATTCCAGCGGAAGTTAGCGTTGCTATGGTACTGATAAACAAACCTGAATTAATTTCTTAGTTTCTGCATGTTTCAAGTCTTGAAACAGGTTTGTGTTGCCTAACTTTGATGGAATGTATCTTCAGCACAGTTTGCAGCGCAGGCTGCAATATTAATATTACATGTTTTGTCTCGAAACGCATATTTGACAGTGAGTTGTTGACAGTATAGTATTATCTTGAGTTAGATGCAGATTTACTATGTTAAATTTATGTTCATTAACAAGAACAGTAACATCTGTTAAAAAAAATCTCCGCCATTTTCGTACTACTCGCTTCCGACGCTTTTCAACGGTGTAGTACGACGTCCGCTGGGGGCGTATTGCGTTTTACGCAGCTGATTTCAACTGCCAGTGTGAAGGCGGCGTGAGGGTTTATGGGATTGAGTCTCTTCTACAGCCGGTCTCTAGTGGCCAGTGGATGAACTGCAGTTTAATCACTTCAGTGTTGATTCAAGAGAGAGACAGGAAGGTTGTGGCTTGTTATTATCCAGTGATTCTGAGCTAACACTGGTGTGTGTTGTGTTGTTGTCAGTCGGGACAGTAAGCGCTCTGCACAGTAAAGATGGCGGGAGTCGAGTGACGGGACTCAAGAACACACACACTCCTCCTCACAACATCCTGGACTCCAGCGCGCCGCGCATCAAGAGAGGCAAAGAGAGAGAGATTCCCAAAGTCAAGAAGACCACCGCCATGAAGAAGGTGCTTCACAACACACACACACACACACACTCACAGACACACACGCACGCGGACACACACTCACGGACACACACACACACACACCTACACGCACATGCCGCTGAGCGTGAAAGGATATGACATCACAGCACATTAACCCCTCCCTCTCTCTGTGTGTGTGTGCGTGTGTGTAGATTATTCTGCAGGAGCGCGAGGTTAAGAAGGGCAAGAGTTCAGCGGATCAGGGCGTGTCTGGAGCCGACGAGCAGAGAGACTCTCTGAGCTTCACTGACACGCTCACACAGGAGCAGGACGGTACGAACACAAACACACACACACACACACCATCATCATCAGATCCTCATCTGATCTCTGTGTGACACTGCTGGGAAATACTTTGCCTCCTGTTTGTACTGAGAAAGCAAATCTGTTCTCATCACACACACACACACACAAACTAACTCACTCTCACACACTCATTCATTCACACACACACACACACACACACACACACACACACACACACACACACACACACACACACTCTCACAAACACACACTCTCACAAACACACACTCTCACAAACACAGTCACACTCTCACTCACTCACACACACACACACACTCTCACTTTTAAAGTTTTAATCTAAATTAACAGCTTGATGTTTTAACGTTTGAAAATAAAGAAATTAAGATGTAAATACTAGTATTGCAATTTTGTTATTGTTCTGTAAATAATAACTTTAATAATAATTATATAATAATATGTATATTTATTTTTTATGTATATATTTAATAC
>JAVALU010001332.1:120000-130000 GCA_030770095.1 Gila robusta
CTCCGTGTGTTTGTGTCTCTAACCACGTTTACTCCGGTCTTTCTCTTCCGTCTTTAGTCACGTTCGGCTCCACATGAAGGATTTCTGAGGTTATAATGATGTACATTAACGCTCTCTTGGTAAATGTCTGGTGTATTGGTGACTAACGTGAGGGCAAACGGAGAGTCCGATCCGTGTAAATGTTCTGGATCATCATGATCTCAGTGCAATAAGCTTACCGTAGCAGTGTCCGGATCCACGTCTCTCTCTCCCTCTCTCTCTCTCTCTCTCTCTCTCTCTCTCTCTCTCTCTCTCTCTCTCTCTCTCTCTTCTCTCTCTCTCTGTCTCTGTCTCTCTCTTCTCTCTTATCTCTCTCTCTCTCTCTGTCTCTGTCTCTCTCTTCTCTCTTATCTCTCTCTCTCTCTCTCTCTGTGTTTGGAGTGATTCTCATCGGCGTGTCTTTTGCACTATGTACATAAACGTGAACATGCTTTGGTAACTAATGTGAAACTCTCACGCATCTCTGACGTGTGTTTTCCAGCAGTTCTGATGGTGAAGTCACAGTCTGTACATGCAGTAACTGTTATCTGACTGTTCGTTAATACAATTAAACTGTTTTCAGTAAACTATCTACTGTACCATGTGTGTTTTCTTAGAATGAATGTGAAGTGTGTCATTCTGGAGTGTTTTATCTTCTGTAGTGTGAGATGTTTTCAATGAGAAACGAATGATTTTATCCATCAGGAATTGATGCGATGTTATAAAGGGGTGTTTCATATCAGAATCAAGTCCTGAGTGAATGAGTATGAGTGTGAGTGAGTGAGCGAGAGTGAGTGAGTGAATAAGAGTGAGTGTGAGAGTATGAGTGAGTGAATAAGAGTGTGAGTGAGAGTGAGTGAGTGAATGTGAGTGTGAGAGTATGAGTGAGTGAGTGAATATGTGTGTGTGTGTGAGTGAGTGAATATGAGTGTGTGAGTGAGTGAATAAGAGTGAGTGAGTGTGAGAGTATGAGTGAGTGAGTGTGAATATGAGTGAGTGTGAGAGTATGAGTGAGTGAATGTGTGAGTATGAGTGAGTGAGCGAGTGCGAGTGAGTGAGCGAGTGTGAGTGAGTGAGCGAGTGAGTGAGCGAGTGAGTGAGTGAGCGAGTGTGAGTGAGCGAGTGAGAGTGAGCGAGTGAGAGTGAGCGAGTGAGAGTGAGCGAGAGTGAGTGAGCGAGAGTGAGAGAGTGAGCGAGAGTGAGAGCTTGAGTGAGCGAGAGTGAGGGAGCGAGCGTGAGTGAGCGAGCGTGAGCGAGTGTGAGTGAGAGAGCGAGTGTGAGTGAGAGCGAGAGTGAGTGAGCGTGTGAGCGAGTGTGAGTGAGCGAGTGTGAGTGGGCGAGTGTGAGTGAGCGAGTGTGAGTGAACGAGTGTGAGTGAGCGAGTGAGAGTGAGTGACTGAGCGAGAGTGAGTGACTGAGCGAGAGTGAGGGAGCGAGCGAGAGTGAGCGAGCGAGAGTGAGGGAGCGAGCGAGAGAGAGTGAGGGAGCGAGAGAGAGTGAGGGAGCGAGAGAGAGTGAGGGAGCGAGCGAGAGTGAGCGAGAGTGAGGGAGCGAGAGGGAGCGAGCGTGAGTGAGCGAGCGAGAGTGAGCGAGCGAAAGTGAGGGAGCGAGAGTGAGCGAGAGTGAGGGAGCGAGGGAGCGTGAGTGAGGGAGCGAGAGTGAGCGAGAGTGAGGGAGCGAGGGAGCGTGAGTGAGCGAGCGAGAGTGAGCGAGCGAGAGTGAGTGAGGGAGCGAGAGTGAGTGAGGGAGCGAGCGTGAGTGAGTGTGAGTGAGCGAGCGAGTGTGAGTATGAGTGAGTGAGTGAGTGTGAGTGAGCGTGAGTGAGTGAGCGAGCGTGAGCGAGCGAGCGTGAGTATGAGCGAGCGAGCGTGAGTATGAGCGAGCGAGTGTGACTGAGCGAGCGAGTGTGAGTGAGAGAGTGAGTGAGTGAGCGAGTGTGAGTGAGCGAGTGTGAGTGAGGGAGTGTGAGCGAGCGAGTGAGTGTGAGCGAGCGAGTGTGAGCGAGCGAGTGTGAGTGAGCGAGTGTGAGCGAGTGAGTGTGAGTGAGCGAGTGTGAGTGAGCGAGTGTGAGTATGAGCGAGCGAGAGTGAGTGAGCGAGAGTGAGTGAGTGAGTGAGCGAGCGAGAGTGAGTGAGTGAGCGAGAGTGAGTGAGCGAGAGTGAGTGAGCAGGAGTGAGTGAGTGAGTGCGAGCGAGCGAGAGTGAGGGAGAGCGAGTGAGCGAGTGTGAGTATGAGCGAGCGAGTGTGAGTATGAGAGAGTGAGTGAGTGAGCGAGTGTGAGTATGAGCGAGCGAGTGTGAGTATGAGCGAGCGAGTGTGAGTATGAGCGAGCGAGTGTGAGTATGAGCGAGAGTGAGCAAGAGTGAGCGAGTATGTGTGTGTGAGTGAGTGAATATGAGAGTGAATGTGTGTGTGTGAGTGAGAGAGTGAGTGAATATGTGTGAGAGTATGAGTGAGTGAGAGTGAGTGTGAGAGTATGAGTGAGTGAGAGTGAGTGAATGAGAGTGAGGTGAGTGTGAGTGAGTGAGTGAGTGAATATGTGTGTGTGAGAGTGAGTGAGAGTGAATGTGAGTGAGTGTGAGAGTGTGAGTGAATAAGAGTGAGTGAGTGAATAAGAGCGAGTGAGTGTGAGTGAATATGAGTGAGTGAATAAGAGTGAGTGAGTGAATAAGAGTGAGTGAGTGTGAGTGAATATGAGTGAGTGAATAAGAGTGAGTGAGTGAATAAGAGTGAGTGAGTGTGAGTGAATATGAGTGAGTGAATAAGAGTGAGTGAGTGAATGTGAGTGAGTGTGAGTGAATATGAGTGAGTGAGTGAGAGTATGAGTGAGTGAATAAGAGTGAGTGAGTGAATAAGAGTGAGTGAATAAGAGTGAGTGAGTGAGTGAGAGTATGAGTGAGTGAGTGAATATGTGTGTGTGAGTGAGTGAATGTGAGTGAGTGAGTGAGAGAGAGTGCGGAGCTTCACGCTGTTCGGTAACACATCGATTATTATTAAATATTCTTTACAGTTTTGGATTACTGTGTGAATTATTGACGACTTCAGAAATGAGTATCAGCTACAACTATGGAGGACTAAACCTGTAGAAATTAAAAATAAATATATAAATAATTGTGTAATAATGGGAAATAAATCGATTAATAAATGACATTTTTTATTAAATTTAATCTTGAATTTAATTGTTTAAATTTTATCTATTTATTTTCTGTAATGCATATATATGCATTACAGAAAATAAATAGATAAAATTTAAACAATTAAATTATATATATATGTATATATGTGTATATATATATATATATATATATGCATTAATTTATTTTTATTTATTATATTTTATACCTACATATTCAACAGGAAAACCTGGATATATGAGAGAATTTAAAAAGTAAGAATTTAAAAGAATATTCTATAATGCGTTTTATTTTGTGAATATAAAATATTTTATTGCTTTGAAATTGCCATTTCTGAATTACAAATAGTTAAGAAAATAAGCCTTACTTACGATTAATCACAAATGGCTGTAAAAGTCACGTAAATTCTTCTTTAACTGAATCCTGAAGAACATTCAGTTCTTGAAACCTTTGGAATTACAGATTGCAATTATTTTATATAATTGAGATTATTTTAGCATTTTTGTTTAGAGCATTTAAATGAAAAGATTATGGCGACAAGCATTTCTTCATATAATAATGTCAGTGATGAGATCAGGAGTTTGTATTGAGGAATTAAATGGTTGTAAACTGTTGTCACAAGGTGGCGCTCTCGTCTAAGTGCAGACGGAAGTCTGAGGAGAACAAAGCTGGCACAGATCTGAAGTCAGAAAAACCACGAGACATGCCGAGAGACGCTTCAGATTTCATCAGTTTAAAACTGCTGTAAAATCTGGCATGAAACCTTCAGGAGTCGAACTGAAGAAATGCATCCAAAATCTGAATCCCGGTCGAAACTTTTATTCCTGTTGATGTGAGTTTGGGTGGAGGAGCACTGGGTGACGTCAGACTCTCTGACACACACACACACACACACACACACACAGAGGGGCTTTCCAGAATGTCTCAGCTGGAGTCGGACAGATTCTGTGTGCTGGACAAAAGATCAGAGAAATATCAAATTATACTGCAAATATCAATAGCAACTGTCAAATATCACTGTTGTGACTGGTTGCCGGGGTATTGCTATGCGGTTGCTAGGGTGTTCTCAGTCAGATGACCTAGTAAAGTAAGAGCACAGTTTAACCCACCCTGACAGTAACAGATGCAAGAAAGAAATGCAGAGGAGCGATGAGCAGGTTTCAATGAGTATTTCACGAAAACTGCAAAAAATATTTCAGATTTTTCCTGCACAAATATGTAAACATTCTTAATTCAAGATGCATTTACTGGAGAAGCGAAATGACTGAAGATATAAAGTCTTGTTTAATGAAAAATGCATCAAAATGAAGTGAGTTTGTGCTTAAAACAAGAACTAATATCTGCTAATGGAGACAGAAAAATTATTGTTTTCTCTTTGAAGTTTATTCTTCTGACTCTATTGGCAGATATTTGCTTTTGTTTTAAGCACAAACTCACTTCATTTTGTCTCATTAAACAAGACTTTTTATCTTCAGTCATTCTGCTTTTCCAGTAAATGCATCTTGATTGAAGAATGTTTAGATTTGTGTGCTGGAACACAAGATAAGGAAGAAAGTGTTTTTGAGCGCCGGACGTTCAGTCATTGAAAGCGTTTCGGGTCGTTTAGTACAAACACACTGCAGTGATCGAGAAGCTCGACTGCTTTTTCACATCTCAAGCATTTTGATTTCAGCGGTAATTTCAAAATTACCACATTCCAATGTATTAAAGATTTTGAGAAAGCGGTGTTATTTCCCATCATGCACTGCCTGAGGCCAGTAACGCTTTTGGAATTCATGTTTTTGATTATGAGAGCGAAAGCACCGCCTTCATAACACACTCAGAAACACTCTAATGACGTGAAACCTGAGCTGTGGCGCTGTGTGTGTCCATCAATCCACTACAGACACGAATGAACATGCTGCTTTGTTTGTAAACACACATTAGCTTTTCTTTCAAGGCGCCATGAGATCAAAATTGACAGCTCTTATTTGTTTATGGAATATTGCAGTGTTTATTCTTTTTATCAGTGCACATAATTATTGTGTTAATAATCTTGAATCAGAATAACTTCTCTGATGACGAGGGCGGGGCAACCTGTCACTCACATGAGATCAGCCAATAGCAAACCACAACCATCCAATCAATTCCCCAAGGACACAATCAAGCCCCGCCCACATTTGTTCTTGTTTGAGAAGCTCATATATGTTACAATAGGGAAGAAAAGACCAGAGCAACTTCATGTTGACTTTAAGTTGTTGGGGTTTTACATTTCTTCAGTGTTGCATAATTCTTTTTTTGTGTTAGTGGTTTGTGTATGATCACCATTGTAGTTCTCGAGTGTGTGTTGTGTGTGAATCATCAGGTGTCGGTGCTGTTGGATTTCTTACTGTCAGTCCAACAGCATCCAGTATCCAAATGCGTCCGGAGCCAACAGTGACACACGCTGAGAAAAATGCTGTGTGTGTGTGTGTGTTTACTGTGGCATTAATCTTTACCACTGAGGGGCTTTTGTCAGGAAAACCAGATTCTGCAGCTGTGAACATCAGCCTGGATCTGTCTGTCGTTGTGCTGTTGATGGATCTAACGCACAGATCTGATTGGATGACATCATCTGAGGGTCGTTATTTGTCTTGGGTTTAAGTGTGATGGGCGAGTCGGTGTGAGTCAGCGAGTGAATGACCTCAAACATCAGAGAATCATGTGACGCTCCGGTTCTAGAGCCGTTGGTTCATCACCTTCTGATTTCAGATTCTCCAATTAGACTGAATGACCATAAATAAACTTGTAAGCCCAAAGATTAATATCAGGCTATTGTCTACATTAATATGGATGCATTTGAAAACGGCATTTTCATTTCAATATGCTCTCTGTCCACACTACACTTTCAGAAGAAAAGGTTGCATAAAGGGTTCCTTCAGGCACTTTATATAGAATTTTAGAGGGTTCCTTCAGGTGTTTCATATATAGAACCTTAAAGTGTTCCGTCAGGCGATTCATATGGAGAACCTTAAAGGGTTCCGTCAGGCGCTTCATATGTAGAACCTTAAAGGGTTCCGTCAGGTAATTCATATTTAGAACCTTAAAGGGTTCCGTCAGGTAATTCATATGCAGAACCTTAAAGGGTTCCGTCAGGTAATTCATATTTAGAACCTCAAAGGGTTCCGTCAGGCGCTTCATATGTAGAACCTTAAAGTGTTCCGTCATGCGCTTCATAGAACCTAAAAGGGTTCCGTCAGTCGCTTTATATGTAAAACCTTAAAGGGTATCTTCAGGTAATTTATATGCAGAACCTTAAAGTGTTCCGTCAGATGATTCATATGTAGAACCTCAGAGGGTTCCGTCAGGCACTTCATATGCAGAACCTTAAAGGGTTCTGTCAGGTGCTTCATATGTAGAACCTTAAAGGGTTCCATCAGGCGCTTCATATGTAGAGCCTTAAAGGGTTCCGCCAGGCGCTTCATATGTAGAACCTTAAAGGGTTCTTTCAGGCACTTTATATAGAATCAAAAGGGTTCCGTCAAGTGATTCATATGTAGAACCTTAAAGGGTTCCGTCAGGCGTCAACCTTAAAGGGTTCCGTCAGGTGATTCATTTGTAGAACCTTAAAGGGTTCCGTCAGGTGATTCATATGCAGAACATTAAAGGGTTCCATCAGGCACTTTATATAGAATCTTAAAGGGTTCCTTCGGGTGTTTCATATGTAGAACCTTAAAGGGTTCTTTCAGGCACTTTATATAGAATCTTAAGGGGTTCCTTCGGCCGTTTCATATGTAGAACCTTAAAGGGTTCTTTCAGGCACTTTATATAGAATCTTAAGGGGTTCCGTCAGGTGATTCATTTGTAGAACCTTAAAGGGTTCCGTCAGGCACTTTATATAGAATCTTAAAGGGTTCCTTTGGGTGTTTCATATGTACAACCTTAAAGGGTTCTTTCAGGCACTTTATATAGAATCTTAAAGGGTTCCTTTGGGCGTTTCATATGTAGAACTTTAAAGGGTTCATTCAGGCACTTTATATAGAATCTTAAAGGGTTCCGTCAGGTGATTCATATGCAGAACCTTAAAGGGTTCCGTCAGGCACTTTATATAGAATCTTAAAGGGTTCCTTCAGGCGTTTCATATGTAGAACCTTAAAGGGTTCTTTCAGGCACTTTATATAGAATCTTAAGGGGTTCCGTCAGGTGATTCATATGCAGAACCTTAAAGGGTTCCGTCAGGCACTTTATATAGAATCTTAAAGGGTTCCTTCGGGTGTTTCATATGTACAACCTTAAAGGGTTCTTTCAGGCACTTTATATAGAACCTTAAGGGGTTCCTTCGGGCGTTTCATATGTAGAACCTTAGAGGGTTCCGTCAGGCGCTTCATATGTAGAACCTTAAAGGGTTCTTTCAGGCACTTTATATAGAATCTTAAAGGGTTCCTTCGGGCGTTTCATATGTAGAACCTTAAAGGGTTCCGTCAGGCGCTTCATATGTAGAACCTTAAAGGGTTCTTTCAGGCACTTTATATAGAATCTTAAAGGGTTCCTTCGGGCGTTTCATATGTAGAACCTTAGAGGGTTCTTTCAGGCACTTTATATAGAATCTTAAGGGGGTCGCACACCGGACGAGAAGAGCAGCGTGTCGCCGTGTCGCGTCTAGGTCGACTCAAGGTATCTCACACCGGACGCGCACTTTCTCAGTTTATGGCCAGCAATATTGTTATGTTTAAAGACATTATGGAATTAAGATAATGTCTGTACTATGTTATTATTGTACTGTACAATACAATCGTTGCTGAGTCTGCAGTCTGAACACTTTATCTCAGAGCGTCCGTTAACTGAATGAATTGAGAATATCACCTGAAAATCCGATAACAGCAGCAATTTTCATTCAAGCAGCTGATTTCTGTAAATTAATGTAAAAATAAATGTATATTGCAGCACAGGGTAAAGTCAGTATATACATTAATGACGATTTGAGACAAATAAATGTTAATTTAATATAAAACTATGTAAATTGCGCTATGTGGTGCGCAGGATTTTGAAGAAGGTCCTGAGCCGTTGCTGGGCGCCGCCGGTGTGTGTACACTCATAGAGAATAATGTGTTTGAATTTTAAAGATGTGGCGCTGCGCTTCTCGTCCGGTGTGCGACCCCCTTTAAAGGGTTCCATCAGGTGCTACATATGTATAATCTTAAAGGGTTCCGTCGGGTGTTTATGTAACCTTAAAGGGGAAGAAAGTTTGTGATCATCAAATCTCAGAAAGACATTGGATTGAGTTTTGGTTGGTTTAACAGCAAGTCTGTGTCCGGCGTCACATCTGAACAGACTCGCACAAACATTACGAGTGTGTCAGTACACATAAGAGTCCATGTATGCATGTTTATGTGTGCAGGAGTGTGCGTGTGTGTGCTGGTCTGGCCAAAACACAAGATTTTCCAAACCGTAAATGGTGAAAAATGTGAAGGGAGGTCATCAGTGTTTTCCTGCGAGTCACAGGAGAGAAATGAACCTCAGTGGTCTGAAACATCCAAACAACAGCAGCGCTGGACGATCGTGAACCCCAAACAACCTGTGTTCGACCAAACACATTCTCATCTCTGGTTGCAGATTTTTGCCTCTGATGCTGATTATACACTGCCAACGAGCTCACGAGGTCACAACCTTTTATGATAGAACTGATCACTAAAAGGTTCTTTGGGGAACCAAAAATGGTTCTCCAATCTATGACATCACTGTGAAAAACCTGTTTTGGAACCTTTATTTTTAAGCGTTAAACTCTTCCATTGCACAAAAAGTTCTTTACACCCTTCAAAATAAATGTTCTTTAATGACATCAATGGTTCCATGTAAAATATTTAACATCCATAGAACCTTTTTATTGCACAAAAGATTCTTTATAGTGGAAAAATGTCCTTTAGATCATTAAAATATTTGCCACACCCCCAAAAAAAAGGTTCTTTTAAGAACAGGTAACTGGTTCTTTGGGAACTTAAAATGGTTCTTCTATAGTATCACAGCTAAAAAAAAAATATTTTATTGAAGTCCGCTTTGACGAGTGCAACTCTCACAAAGATTTAACAA
The DNA here is from genome assembly GCA_030770095.1 of Gila robusta. Lineage (NCBI taxonomy): Eukaryota > Metazoa > Chordata > Actinopteri > Cypriniformes > Leuciscidae > Gila > Gila robusta. The sequence continues at coordinate 129,198 of JAVALU010001332.1, forward strand.
GCACAATTCACCTGATCAAAGAGGAGTTCTAACGAATGACTGAAAAATAAGTACTCATATATTTAGTCTATCAGTCAGGAAAAGGTTACACAGACGTTTCCAAGACTCTGGATCTGAACAGACCAACGGCGAGAGCCGTGATGTCGAAAACGAAGAACTCTTGGAACGGCGGTGAAACTCCCCAGGAGCGTCAGGCCTGCCAAGGTTTCCCAGAGGCACAGCCTAAAATCATCCAGACCATCACAAAAGATCATCCAAAGAACTGCAGGCTCCCCGCACCTCAGCGTTTGTGGTGCCACAATCAGAAAGAACACTAAGAAGAACATAAACGTTTGTTTATCATTTGCCAAGAAGCACTTAGTTGATTCCAAGTGTTCAGTGGAGCGATGACGCCGATGAGCCGAGCGTGAAGCTGTTTGCTCCAGGAGCTGGAAGAGTTGAATATCAGAAGATGAAGATGAAGCAAAGCTGGATGATGTGAAACTGTTATTTCTGCGTGAGAACGGCAGAAGCACAAAGACCCGTGTGAAATCCTGGAATCTGACTACCCTTGAATTTCCATTGGGATTAATAAAGTATCAATCGAATTGAAACCTGTGATTAATGACTCACTATATACTCTTAAAATTAAAGGTTCCAAAAGAGGGTTTTCTCAGCGATGCCATAGAAGAATCATTTTTGGTTCCCCAAAGAACCTTTCTGTGATAATTTCTTAAAAGGACCATTTTTCTCTGTATCACTCTTAAAAATAAAGGTTGGTTCCATGTAGAACCTTTAACATCCATTGAAAATTTGGACCCATT
>JAVALU010001332.1:135000-152500 GCA_030770095.1 Gila robusta
CTTCTTGACTGAGTTAAGTTTAAGTTTTTATTAGTTTATCACAAAAACTTCCCGGAGTTGAGTTGAAGTGATTCAGGTAAGGTTCTGTGGAAGTACTTTGGTATCAGATCAGTTCACTTAATTTATTTACACGGCACTCCGTCTAAAAGTTAGAAAAGAATGACATTTATCTTAGCTATGTATCGTGTTCTTAGTTGTCTCCTTATAATGATCGCCTTTTCTTGTGATATTCTTAATTTGGGCGTCCCTTTGGATACAAGTATGGAATTTCCACCGCATTAGAAAAAAAGTATGCTTTTATTAATCATATGACGTACTTAGTTATATTCGTAATAATGACAAAAACTTTAAAAGTCATCCGAAATCGAGATTATAACGTACTAAAAAGATGTTATGACAAAAAATCGATATAAAAAGTCAGAATTATGACATACTAGGTAGGAATTCTTACTTAAAAGTCGTAATTATGACAAAATGTCGAAGTTTTAACTTAAAAAGCCGTATGACATCGAAAAAAACTAAATTATGACAAACTAAATCGATGTTGTGACTCAAATTCCATATAAAAAGTCGGATTTATGACATACTAAGTCGAAAATGACAAAAGAAAAAAGAAAATTCTGAGTTAAAAAGTAATAATAATGGCATTAAAGTCGAAGTTATGACAAAATGTCATTCATTTTTTGAGCTTCCATTTAAAATTTTCTTTAACGGCATAAATTAATCTCGTCATACCCGCCGCACTAAATTCGCGCATGTTCTCGCGAGAGAGTTTTCGTCTGCGGCTGGACGAGGTTTGAGTGGCGCAGCAGAATGAGCGCTGATGCAGTTGTGTTGCACCTCTGCGCCGCATTCACTCTCTTTTCCTCACTCTGACAACTTTTATCAGCTACTTTAAAGTCTTTATTATTGCACACTTACTGGAGGAGACTTCATCTTCATCTTCGTCATCATCTGCTGGAGGTACAGAAACTTTCTTTCCCTCAGTTTTGCTTCTTTAGTTTCTGTCTTGTCGTATGCTTGTTTACGTTCCACAAATATGTTATAATTAACACACACACACAGCTGTTCTTTTTGTTCAGTAATTTGTGTTTTATAATTTTTGTTATTAATGCGAGTTGTGTGTCGTGCAGCGGGAGCGAGCGCAGAATGAGGCGTCTGCTCGTGCTCGTGTCGCTGTGTGTGTCTGCGCAGACGTTTGACGCAGGCGCAGACAGAACTGCGCAGACGCTTGACGCGACGCAGCCGAGAGCGAGCCGATCGAAGCGACGGGGCGGCGGGCAAGACGTGTTAAAGGGGTAACGAATCACTCCATCACTACATTTACTCAAAACACCAGAGGAAAACTGTCATTAGCAACAGTTCACAAGTTTTAAAGGCTGTGGGAACCCTGTTAACTAGTATCATAGATAGATGACTGGATAGATAGATAGATAGATAGATAGATAGATAGATAGATAGATAGATAGACGGATAGATGGATGGATGATAGATAGATAAACAGATAGATAGACGGATGTATGGATAGATAGATAAACAGATAGATAGATAGACGGATAGATGGATGGATGATAGATAGAGGTGTCAAGTCCAGGTTCAGAAAGTAAAATTCCTTCTCAGTATTTTGTTCCAATCACCTGGATTTGCTAATTAGCACAGTTTTTCAGTCAGGAGATAGAACTAATTAGTGAAATCAGCTGGCTGAGTTCATGGGTGGAATAAACATATGGCAGGACTTTTACTTTCTGACCCCTGGAATTGACACCTTTGTAGATAGATAGACGGATAGATGGATAGATAGATAAACAGATAGATGGATGGATGATAGATAGATAGATAGATAGACAGATGTATGGATAGATAGATAGACGGATGGATGGATAGACTGACGGATGGATGGATATATATATAGATAGACGGATGGATGGATAGACAGACGGATGGATGGATATATAGATAGATTGATAAATGATAGATGGATGGATGGATAGATAGATAGGCAGATGGATGGATAGACGGATGTATGGATAGATAGATAGATAGACAGATGGATGGATGGATAGATAGATAGGTGGATAGATGGATGGATGGATAGATAGATAGATAGACGGATGGATGGATAGATAGATAAATGAATGGATGGATAGATAGATAGATAGATAGACGGATGGATGGATAGATAGATAGATAGATAGATAGACAGAGAGATAGATAGATGGATAGATAGATAGATAGACAGATGTATGGATAGATAGATTGATAAATGATAGATGGATGGATGAATAGATAGACGGATGGATGGATAGATAGATAGGCGGGTGGATGGATAGATAGATAGACGGATGGATGGATAGATAGATAGATGAATGGATGGATAGATAGATAGATAGATAGATAGACAGAGAGATAGATAGATGAATGGATGGTAACGAATCACTCCATCACAACATTTACTCAAACCACCGCAGTAAAACTGTCATTAGCAGCAGTTCTCGAGTTTTAAAGGCTGTGGGAACCCTGTTAACTAGTGTCATAATAACTCTAATAACCGTTTTGGTTTCATAAAGAGTGAAAGAAACTGTTTTCATAGTTTTGTTGATTGTTTGTTTTGTAAGATCTCAAAGTCTTTGTTCGGAGAGATGTTATCATTTTGATGAGCCTCATAAAACGCAATAATCACATACAATTAAACATTATCTAGATTAAATTATGGGGAAAATAAAAAACACATAAACAAGAAATGCACGTTAAACTGAAAATACAGCAAAAAATATAAATAAATAGACCATAGGAATTAAAATAATATATTTCTATTAATTTATTCCTGTATTTCCTATTTATGCTCTTTATGCTCTTTTTATTTATTTCTATTCCCATTTTCTTATTGGTTTTATTCTATGTATAGAGATCCTAATTGAAACTTTTTATCCTAATAAAAAACAATCACATACATTGATCTATTTTAAAATATCAAACATTCAATTATAAGACAATAACACACACACACACACACACACACTCAAAGTCACTCACACACACAGTCACTCTCTCTCTCTCTCTCTCTCTCTCTCTCACAAACACACACACACACACACTCTCTCTCTTTCTTTCTCTTTCTCTCTCTGTCTCTCTCCCACAGACACTATTCCCATGTTCTTCCTATGTTAATTTTATTAAAATAATTCTTTATAATGAGTCATAAATTGGGGTCACACTTTATATTACGTCTCTTTAACTTCTATGTACTAAGATTTAAATGAAATAATTTGATACAATGCATAATTTTTGTTTCTGAGGCATGTACATAGTAGTTAAAGACTCCTAATATAATACAAAATGCACAAATAAAATTGGAATTTTCCTGAGAAAAGTTGTTGATTTGCTGACCTCTTCCCTCAGGCCGAATGTGTGTGGATCCCGACCCCATGTGTACTGCTGTCCCGGATGGAAGACCTTGACCGGAGGGAACCAGTGCATCGTCCGTAAGTCTCACACACTTCCGGTTTGGTGTGTAAAGCTCACGTAAACATGCTCTGGATGCTTGTTTTTGCTTTCGCCCTGTTAATGAATAGATTGGCTGCGCTCAGACTCGTTGTGTTGTGAGTTTTAGTGTTTATTTTAAACAAAAACGAGATTATTTTTCTTACCCCATTGGCAGATAATTGTGCTTGTTTTAAGCAAAAACTCACTTAATTTTGATTTATATCCCCAGAAAACAAGACAAAGTATTTTACTCATCTAGTAAATGCATCTTGATTTTAGAATTTTTAGATATTTGAACTGGAAACAAGTCAAACATACTAAGTGAAGTAAACATGCTCTGGATGCTTGTTTTTGCTTTCGTCCTGTTAATGAATAGATTGGCAGCGCTCAGACTCGTTGTGTTGTGTGTGTGAGTGTGTCGGTCTGCAGTCTCTCAGGCGCGGTGGGTGGGGTGATGTTGTTTACATGTGAAGGTCAAGCACACTAATGGATCTCGGTCACAATGGGCCGAGTCTCCCTGACCTCCTGACCTCTCACTGACCGCACTCACAGGAACATTCCGTTATAACCGGGGTTTGGTCGCATTCCAATTACATATGCATCATTTAATCGCATTAATCCAATTAAGCTGATATTTCCTGAATAAGACAGCTGGCATATGCCCTCGATTAAGGGAAGTCGGTCTGGCGGAAAGACCTGACAGCAGGACCAGACCTCAGTCTGCAGACTTTGATTATATGTGTGGACGATTTTTTAGTTTTATGGAATATTGCAGTGTTTTTTTTTAATAAATGATTTATCAGTGCAACTTGTGAAATGGATGGATGGATGGATGGATAGATGGATGGATAGATGAATAGATGGATGGATGGATAGATGGATAGATAGATAGATAGATAGATGGATGGATGGATGGATGTAGATAGATAGATAGATAGATATTATGGATGGATGGATAGAGAGATTGTTAGATGGATAGATATATGGATGGATGGATAGATAGATTGTTAGATGGATAAATAGATAGATGGATAGATGGATAGATAGATTGTTAGATGGATAGATAGATAGATAGATGGATGGATGGATTGATGGATGGATGGATGGATAGATGGATAGATGAATGGATAAATGGATGGATGGATAGATTGTTAGATGGATAGATAGATTGTTAGATGGATGGATGGATAGATATATGGATGGATGGATGATAGATGGATAGATGAATGGATAAATGGATGGATGGATAGATAGATTGTTAGATGGATAAATAGATAGATGGATAGATGGATAGATAGATTGTTAGATGGATAGATAGATAGATAGATGGATGGATGGATGGATGGATGGATGGATGGATAGATGGATAGATGAATGGATAAATGGATGGATGGATAGATTGTTAGATGGATAGATAGATTGTTGATGGATGGATGGAGTAGATATATGGATGGATGGATGATAGATGGATAGATGAATGGATAAATGGATGGATGGATAGATTGTTAGATGGATAGATAGATTGTTAGATAGATGGATAGATAGATATATGGATGGATGGATGGATGGATGGATAGATGAATAGATGGATGGATGGATAGATGGATAGATAGATAGATATATAGATAGATAGATAGATAGATAGATAGATAGATAGATGGATGGATGATAGATGGATAGATAGATAGATGGATGGATGGATGGATAGATAGATAGATAGATATATGGATGGATGGATAGAGAGATTGTTAGATGGATAGATATATGGATGGATGGATAGATAGATTGTTAGATGGATAAATAGATAGATGGATGGATGGATAGATGGATAGATAGATTGTTAGATGGATAGATAGATTGTTAGATAGATGGATAGATAGATGGATGGATTGATGGATGGATGGATGGATAGATGGATAGATGAATGGATAAATGGATGGATGGATAGATTGTTAGATGGATAGATAGATTGTTAGATGGATGGATGGATGGATAGATAGATATATGGATGGATGGATGGATAGATGGATAGATGAATGGATAAATGGATGGATGGATAGATTGTTAGATGGATAGATAGATATATGGATGGATGGATGGATGGATAGATGAATGGATAAATGGATGGATGGATAGATTGTTAGATGGATAGATAGATTGTTAGATGGATAGATGGATGGATGGATGGATGGATAGATAGATTGTTAGATGGATGGATAGATGGATGAATAGATAGATGGATGAATAGATAGATGGATGGATGGATGGATGAATAGATAAATAGATGAATGGATAGATAGATAGATGTGTAGAACTTCCTAATACAGAATATCACCTGTAATTGAATGTTTATTATCATCTATGAATCTATCAATAAATCTGCTCATTCATTATTCCCCCTCAGCGATCTGCCGCAGCCCGTGTGGCGACGGCTTCTGCTCCCGACCGAACATGTGCACCTGCCCGACGGGCCAGATCGCACCCACCTGCGGGTCCACATCAGGTACTGTCCCTCTCCTCAGCGCAGTCACACAGCTGGAGCTGACAGCAGCCGACCCTCACATGAGGATGATGATCACCTGATCTATATTCAGCTCCTGATGATCACCTGATCTTCTGATGTTGTGGACAGCCTAAGGCACACCTGTGCAATAATAATGCTGTCTAATCAGCATCTTGATACGCCACACCTGTGAGGTGGATGGATTATCTCGGCAAAGGAGAAGTGCTCACTAACACAGATTTAGACAGATTTGTGAACAATATTTGAGAGAAATAGGCCTTTTGTGTACATAGAAAAAGTCTTAGATCTTTGAGTTCAGATCATGAAAAATGTGGGCAAAAACAAAAGTGTTGCGTTTATAATTTTGTTCAGTGTATATTCAGCTCCTGATTATCACCTGATCTATATTCAGCTCCTGTTTCCTGTCATGACATCATTCTCAGGAGTGTTTTAATTAGGGCTGCCCTCTTGTAGTCCACTAACCGTTAGTCGACTAGAAGAGGCTTTGTCGACCAAAATTTAATTACTCGTTTAGTTGCAGAAATAAAATCTCGAAAAATTGGCGAAAACACGCATTGCTGTAACGGACAGATCGTCAACGTTCGCCTATCATTCATCGACCTCAAATATGGCTTATTACTTGAAACATGTAAGTAGCAGCACTTTACAAGTCGCTCTAATGTTAGCATAGATAAATGTGCGCTATTATTTTGTGTTATTATTAGCGTGTTTACTGCATGACATACAGGCACGGATGCATCACTTGAGTTTAACTTAAAATACTCCATCATTTTTGGTCATACAGATAAGAGTTATGCAAACTGTAAAGGGTCTACTTTTATTAATGTAAACTCACAATAACAAAACGTTGTGCTTTTGTAAAATAATGGCGCTTCATATCACATAAATTAACCAAAACTCAGTGTATACTTGCCTCAAACACATGAGAAAGCTTGACATTTTTTAAATTTAAATGGACAAATTCCAATTGAAAATAAATATCCTCCGATTATGTAATCGGTATGAAACGTGCATAAAGGCGGAGATGACGAGTCAGCGTCGTTGACTCAATCTCTGCAGCCGAAAACACAACCAATAAATTATTAAAATATTTAGACAGTCTCATTCTGTTTTTTTCACGACACATTCATAATCATTACGTTTGCCGTTGCGCCTTGGCTTTATGTTTGAATTTGTGCACTGATTAGGCTATACATATTTTATATAGGCAATTAAAGGCGCATTATTATGATTTATGGCTCATTAATATAAACACGCGATTAGTCGACTAATGGCTTAAATGAACGACTACTAGTCGACTAGAAACATCATTAGTCGAGGGCAGCCCTAGATTTGATCAGTCCAAGCCGGGTTTTCATTTCTGAAATGGTTCTGTCTGATGGTTGTGTGTAGACGGTCAACCGGCCATAAATCAGAACTTGTTTATTACGATTTATTTTGGCCGATCTCTTTTTCTGGACTTGCGCATAAACTGCGTTGCAGTAATTTCCCAAAATAGAAATATAAATAATACATGCATTAAATCTGACATGTGTTTTACAGAATAATGTTTGGCATCTGAACACAACCCTGTTCAAAGATGGTCATCTGTTTAGGGTGTTTAAAATAACGGTTTAGTGTCCTGATCAGTGTGGAGAGACGCGGCTCAGATTCTTGCGGTTGTTTTATTGCCGTGATTGAGAATAACACATATTGTGAATATTATCCATGTCTGGATGGGTGTGTGTGATTTGGAGCCTGTTCACTGTCAACAGGCCTCACCCGCCACTCAAATGCTCCTCACTGGATCACTGCTGTGTGTGTGTGAGAGAGTGTGTGTGTGTGTGTGTGTGTGTGTGTGTGTGAGAGTGAGAGAGTGAGTGAGTGAGTGTGTAGTTTGGGGACATTTTCGTCCCCAGATGTGAGCTAAAGACTCTCTTTGTGGGCGTTCCCAACAGGAAGAATGATTCACACATACAAAAATAATGTTTTTGTAGATTTTCCTTTAGGGTTTGTGTTAGTCTGTAATTGCCTTTATATTAAAACAACAGAAACAATATGTGTGTACAGTATGATATATAGCTAGATAGACAGACAGACTGACTGACTGATGGATTTGATTTGATTGATTGATTGATTTATTTGATTTATTGATTGATTGGTTGGTTGGTTGATTGATTGGTTGATTGATTGATTGATAGGTAGATAGACAGATAGATGTATAGATGTGTATAGTATGCACAGTATATAACATGTGTATGTCTGTCTTCAGTCCAGAACTGTAACATCCGCTGCATGAACGGTGGGACGTGTGCGGAGGAGCAGTGTGTGTGTCAGAAAGGATACGCTGGAGCTCACTGTGGCCAGCGTAAGACACCCGTAACACCACACACACACATACGCACACTGATGGACACGCTCAGACCTTCACAGTGTCTCTCTCTCGCCCTCTCTCTCTCCAGCGGTGTGTGAGACCGGCTGTCTGAACGGGGGACGATGTGTCGCCCCGAACCGATGCCTGTGTAATTACGGCTTCACTGGGACTCAGTGTGAAAGAGGTGAGACGCTCCTAGTTTGTCTTTATCTTTTCAACTTTTTGTTTTAATGATGTGCATGTGTGTATAAAAAGCACTGACTGCATCACCTCAGAACCGTCAAAACCACCGAAATACACATCAATAAATACTCTTCTGATTCTGAAGGCCATTTGTCTCTGCGTTTTGCTGAGCTGTTTCCTCTTAGAAAGCCGGTCAACGTCTGTGTATGTGTGTGTGTGTGTGTTTTAGTGTGTTGAAGACCTGCTTTCTGGACTTTCTGATGTTCTGTGGCGTTATTAAGTGCAGATGTGCTGGAGTTCAGTGTTTGTGGAACAGGACAGAGCGTTCTCTGTTTGTTTGTTGCTCGATTTGTTGGAATCCATATTTATGTGGAAATGGCAAGTGGAAACATCCCTTTATGACACATCCTTGTCCTCAGAGAACATGTGCTGATCACGAAACGAGGGACGAGTGTGTTGCATTTCGGATGGATGGATCGATAGATTAATAGATAGATGGATGGATGGATGGATAGATAGATAGATGGATAGACATAGATAGATAGATAGATAGATGGATAGACATAGATAGATGGATGGATGATGGATGGATAGACAGATAGATCGATAGATAGATAGATGGATAGACATAGATAGATAGATAGATAGATAGATAGACAGATAGATAGATAGATAGATAATAGACAGATAGATAGATAGATATATAGATAGATAGACATAGATAGATAGATATATAGATAGATAGATATATAGATAGATAGATAGACAGATAGATAGATAGATAGATGGATGGATGGATAGATAGATAGATAGATAGATAGACATAGATAGATAGATATATAGATAGATAGATATATAGATAGATAGATAGACATATAGATAGATAGATAGATGGATGGATGGATAGATAGATAGATGGATGGATGGATGGATGGGTGTCCAATCAAACAATGAGGAAACGCACTTGATCCTGATTGGACGGTTGTAAAGGGTTAATGAAGTCAAGTGAGTGTGTGTCTGAATCACACTCAGCTGAAGTCACATTCTTGTAAATGATTGTTAAATTGGATTTGTTCAGGAATGAGGAGCACAGAGAGCGCAGTGAACACTCCGACATTCCCGGAGATTTATTCAGCTGATGAACTGCAGGAGATCATGAATTCCATAATGAATCAAGCTCGGCTAATGAGGCCTGTGTGTGTGTGTGTGTGTGTGTGTGTGTGTGTGTGTGTGTGTGTGTGTGTGTGTGTGTGTGTGCGTGTGTGTGCGTGTGTGTGTGTGTGTGTGAGTTTTATCGCTCCCAGATGTTGAGCATTGCAGGGAGTGTCCCCTTCAGACAAACACACATGACATCACACTCACACACACACACACACACACACACACACTCACACACTCACACACTCACACACACGTGTACAGGGTGTTCCCAGTGTTCACATGAAGCTTCAGTGAGTTGATTAACACTGTAAGAACATCCGTGCACTGAGACTCGTGGTTTTGCCTCATCATCAGACATTCTTCATTATTTATTTCATTGCCAATGTTAGAAGGCACATCGAAAGTACCAGTATATGTTCAATATTAAGTCAATACTAAAATAAAAAGTGGCCCATCTTCAAGGTCCCGTTAGTGTCAAAACAACTATAAGGCATTAGACATCACAGTTTAGTTTTAATTAAAATCTTAATGTTTACTTGAACACTTGAATTGATGCAGTCAATCATATATCTTTATTCAGTTGCTTTTATTTTTATATATTTATATCTTATATCTTCGTTTTTTTTAACTTTATGACTATGTTACATTTTTACTGTTACTGAAATTGTTATTCAGAATCATCACATTTTATTTACATTACTGTCAGTAACGCTCTGTTTACTTCCTGTCTCTATGAAGCCCATCCTCCTGAAAAGCACACTGTGCTCTGATTGGTTGGCTGGATCATTGTGTTGTGATTGGTTGAGCGCTTCAAGTGTGTTTGGGAAATGTCCCGCCCCTTACCATAACCGCCAGTTTAACACACTACTAACTAACTCAACCAGGCCCCGCCCCTTTATTCTGCGTATGAATTATTATAATGAGGAATATTGTGACGTGTTCATCCCGGAAGAAACTCAAGACTTTCAGGAGTTCAGAAACACTGACACTGATATAGAGAAGAACTGGAGCTTTTTCATGCTCAAACAGCAACATTACACACTGAAGAAAGATGAACATGGAGAAAAAAGCATCACAGGTCAACTTTAAAGCAATAAAAGTCCAAGTAAATGTGTGTGTTTGTGTTTTGAATGCTGAGACTTATTACTCTCTGTAGACTAAACACACACTCATGAACTCAACGTTGGGCAGGAGTGTGTGTGTGTTTGTGTGTGTGTTGGGCTGTTGTTGGGCAGGAGTGTGTGTTGTTGTCAGGCAGGAGTGTGTGTGTGTGTGTGTGCGTCTGTGTGTGTGTTGGGCTGTTGTTGGGCAGGAGTGTGTCTTGTTGTCAGGCAGGAGTGTGTGTGTGTGTGTGTGTGTGTGTGTGTTGGGCAGGAGTGTGTGTGTGTGTCTGTGTGTGTGTGTTGGGCTGTTGTTGGGCAGGAGTGTGTCTTGTCAGGCAGGAGTGTGTGTGTGTGTGTGTGTGTTGGGCTGTTGTTGGGCAGGAGTGTGTCTTGTCAGGCAGGAGTGTGTGTGTGTGTGTGTGTGTGTGTGTGTGTTGGGCAGGAGTGTGTCTTGTTGTCAGGCAGGATTGTGTGTGTGTGTGTGTGTGTGTGTTGGACAGGAGTGTGTCTTGTTGTCAGGCAGGAGTGTGTGTGTGTGTGTCTGTGTGTGTGTGTGTGTGTGTGTTGGACAGGAGTGTGTCTTGTTGTCAGGCAGGAGTGTGTGTGTGTGTGTGTGTGTGTGTGTGTGTTGGGCAGGAGTGTGTCTTGTTGTCAGGCAGGAGTGTGTGTGTGTGTGTCTGTGTGTGTGTGTGTGTGTGTTGGACAGGAGTGTGTCTTGTTGTCAGGCAGGAGTGTGTGTGTGTGTGTGTGCGTGTGCGTGTTGGACAAGAGTGTGTCTTGTTGTCAGGCAGGAGTGTGTGTGTGTGTGTGTGTGTGTTGGGCAGGAGTGTGTCTTGTTGTCACACTGAAGAAAGATGAACATGGAAAGAAGCATAACAGGTCCTCTAATTAGATAAACACACACACACTCAGATGACCCTCAGCTAAACATGATGATCACTTCCCCGTCTCTGTGTGTTTAAACAACATTACACACTAAAGAGAGATGAAGATGTAAAAAGGAGCTCTTTAAAGGGGTCATCAGATGCAAAATTCACTTTTATATGGTGTTTGCATATTTTATTTTATTTTTATTTTATTTTCAGTTTATTTATATAGGGACAGTACAAAAAAAACATGATCCCAGTCAAAGCTGGAAAATATGTATTGTACATAAAGAGTATAGCAAGAGCTAATTTGCATCTCAGGTCCCTAGAAAGGCTTTTCTAATAAAAAAAATATTTATAAATAAAACAACAAATTACTACTCATAGAATAAAACTACCACAATATGTCACTTATAGACGTAGATGTCACTCAAATACCAACCAAAATTTATACCAGAAATGAGCTTACAACTGAAGCATAAAACTTCACATGCACTTTTACGTTACATTACACTCTTACAGTGCATTTTAATAAGATAGAATAACACTTTTACTTACACATATTACAGTTTTACATACTAAAATGGTTACAATTAAATATGCGAGCAGTTCTGGTTTATTTTAAACCACCTCTTTACCTTTAACGTGAAGGACTTTATTTCAGGTATTGCCTTATACTCATATATATATATAAAAATATACTTATATTTTTATCCTCAAAAAGCCTAAACACTCTCAATAATCAGGTCGTTTGGATTTTCTGAGCATGCACCTCATTATCATTTAAAGAGACATGCACCTCATTATCATTTAAAGAGACATGCACCTCATTATCATTTAAAGAGACATGCACCTCATTATCATTTAAAGAGACATGCACCGAAACGGGTCGCTGTGAACAGAGCTGTTTTTGAGGAGGTAAAAGGCTGTTGTTTTACACAAACATTGAGGAATTTTAACCAAAGTATAATAATAAAGCTTTATTGCAGACACAGGTCCATATAACACCTCATACAGTACAAAAAGTAGATACAAGGAAATACATAGAAAAAAAAAATACATACATAAAAATTCCATATTAGCCTATAGGATATACAGGCTATTGCACCAATGTCGTCTTAGCCTAGAAGTGTATCTATAACAGCTTTTCAGAGGACTGACTAGGGCTTCAATTATATGGTTCACTGACTTGTCCAGGCGACACATAAAACTAAACATCAGTTGTCTTAAGAGTGCCTCGCAAGTTGGCACTCTAGTAAACACAAACAAATGACTGGCACTATGCCACCTAGGGACACGAAGCAGCAGCGTCATTGCATCATTGAATGCTACCATGAGCCTCTGCATTCTCTTTTTCTTATAGTTAGACCACAGTTGAGCAGTATATAGCGGTGTGATGTAGGTTCTAAACAGAGAGCTCTTCACAAAGTCAGAGCACATAGAAAACCTCCTTATAAGCATGTTAGCTTGAGAATACATTTTACAGTGCTGACGGCAGAGTTTCCGCTAGAAAAAAATGGAGGTTTCGTTTTACGGACATTTTGATGATATGCCGGTCAAATATCGCCTCTTAATTAGTCAAGTTGAGGAAAACTGGAGGCAGTCTATGTAACTTAAAAAATGACATAATCAGGCCGTATAGAATGCAACATGTTATTATTAGCTTAACTTTCAAATAGACGGAAAAAAACATGAACGTCCGATTGGCGTCAATCAACGGCAATTGTTTTTTACTATGGTTTCACACACATTCACTTGAAATTCACTTTGAAACATTGAGGCACGGATGTACCTAATACAAATAAATATAACATCTCTAGTTAACTAGCAGATCATTAATTTAGTTCGCTATTAAATACGGTAAGAGATCTAGCGCTAAAATCTGTTGTTTTTGAAATCAAGCTGAGCGCTCGTGTCCGCTGCTATCAGTTGGACGACGCGCTGCGCGAGTTGCGCAATCTTCACTCGGACGCGCGTTTCAATCTATCGCCGTTGCGGAGACTCTCTATTCATTCCGGTGAAATCACAAAATAAAATGCACACAAACGTGTCCCTGCTTGATATAGACTGTAACCTCTGATGAACATAGGCTATTCAGTTTTGATGAGAGAAAAAAAAACTGTACGAGTCAGTGCGCGGATTAGAACCACTGATCTATAGTCTATAATGAGATGTTCATGAATTCACCATCGTCTGGCCTCTGAAAAAAGCTTTTAAGGCTAGTCTGCCTGGGCCTGGCCATATTTGAAACGTCTCACTCAATCGTTCGTTGTTTAGGTCTATATTACAGCCGTTTTAGGCGTGCGCTTTATTTGAAATGCAGCATGCGATGTTGTTTCATAACTTTCAAACGGTAGAGCCTGTTCCTTTATATTTATAACATAGCCAAAGGTCGGTGTATTTTTGCTTTATACATTTTAGGCTTATTCTCAAATTCAGATTGTGTTAGGGGGGCGGGATTATTAGGCAATTTTAATCTGACAATTTGACCGGAGAGATTTAATTTTGTCGGACATTTTATTTTTTTACCGGCCAATGTCTGGTGATTACCGGACAACGGAAACCCTGGCTGACGGTATAGGTCTTTGTCATCCGTCCAGTCATTGGATATGACATGACTTAAATATTTAACTTCCTCACACACAGCAAGAGGCTATCTGACAAATAAAAGGTTGGGGAAGTTGATTTCCTGTCCTCATCGCTAGGGGTGTCGAAATTAGTCGTTTCTACGATGCACCGCGATGCAGACGAGGACAATTCGGTATCGGTTCAGTAATAGACCATAACCGATTATAATGTACTGACGCTTTTCTGACGTCGTGTGTCGCGTATGTGCTTTGTCGCGGTGGCATACACTGGCAGAGGGAGGCGAGACGCGAGTGCGAGTAATTAAATATGCTCCAACTACTTTAAAAACCTACATCTTGGCACATTTCAGCTTTTGTGACCAACCTGGTGCACGAGCTGGAGAAGACGCGCTGTGTGCGCTCATGTCACGCACACATAGAATATGCAGGAGGTAATAGCACTAACTTGATAAACCACGTTAGCCGTGTTCACCGCGTGCTCCAACGTCACCCGAATCCACAGCCAAAAACACATCATTCCCCCGCCACAATAATTTACTCTGATTTAAGTATTCGCACCCGATGGTCAAATTACAATTATTCTGTGTTGTTACGCGTGATTATAAATGGATGATCGTCACCTTCGACAGCGGACTCGCCGGCGGCTGATGCGCATCTCTAGGTAACATTATACACTGATGAATGAACGCTGCTTTTAAATGAACATTTCTTTAAAACAAAATTGATTTGACAGAATTTCATTTTCTTAATGGCATAAACAGACTTTACTCCCTTGAAACTTAAACTGGATGTCACTGTTTCTGTCACTGCGACTTCCCGAACAGGCGAACGTATTTCTGGGAACAATGTCTCGTTGTTTTTGTTCTATTTCACCGACGAAAATAGTTCCAAAGGAAAGCAACAGCAGCGCGGTGTTTTGTTACTGAATGATTCAGCGTTTTGAACGAATCTTTTGTATGAATGACTCAATGATTCACTAATTAAGACGGTCACTTGCCGCCACCTATTGGCAGATGTTTAAGTATTGCATTTTTTTAATTTGTATATTCAAACATTTATTTAAAACATCAATCTCATGACATTATTTATTGCAGTTGTAATTTTTACAGTGCAAATTATTTAATTTGATGGGTAACAGCCCTATAGTGTCTTATTATTATAACTGAATTTATTGATCAAATGTAAGAATTTGACACGAAAGATGATGCATACATTTAATAAGGTAATAAAAATTCTCTTTATAAAAATAAATAACACTCTGGGGTAAATATCACAAATATGGAGATTTAAGTATGTAAAATCTGAAAATATTACTTCAGAATAAATATATTTACACCACCAAAAAATACCCCCCTCCAGTCTTATGGCTTAGATATAGTAGATAGTCAGACTTCAGATCGACATCTAAATCAGACCGTTGCACAAAGCACTTAAGACTCTGACTATCTTAAGTAGGACTACACTGCAATGCATTCTGGGTAAAATAAGACACTTTTCAAAACAAAAAACATGGCGGATCGAGTAAGCGCATTCAACCGCTCAGTGCAGTTTACCCCAGCGGAAAACGTGTGTGTTGGAGGAGTATAACAGTTACAAGGACATTTTACTTGGGAAATTTAGCGGAGAATGTAGTAACAAGAAGAAATGTTTAATTTGGAAAAAGATACGACAGTTAACAGCGTTAATCCGACCGTTGAGCGGAGCGTTAAAGACGTACAGAAAAGATACAAAAACATGGTATAAGATGCCGAAAAAGAAATATTTAAGAGGAAATATCCTAAAAACCCTTTCCCTTCTCATAGCTCTCTCCATAACGCTCAGCAAACCACAAATTATGAGCATTTTCCCTTTTCTTTTGGCTGTTTGTACTGTAACTGATTGTTACTGCTGGTTGCCACGGTAACAGAGTCTTAGACCTGGGTTAGCCTGGGTTAAGGTGTCTAATGTTTTTGGTCTAAATTAAGTCAGTCTTTGTTTTTGTGAAACAGTCTAGCTTGCATTAGACTAGTGTATGAGCAGATTGTAGACTTGTCTAACTCTATAGACCGGTCTAAAATAGCTTTGTGAAACCGGCCTCTGTACTTTAGACAAGATACTGGCTAATGCAATAGGTCGATAATTGTCAATACTATTGAGCTTACCAGCCTTGTCTTTAAGCACAGGCAGTAACATTACAGACATAATAGTGTTTGGCAGGACACCATGAACAAACTTTACGTTTGTATGTTACAAACTTTACATGAAGAGCCTAAAGAATCATACACACTTGTGGAAAATGGGCATCCGATGACCCCTTTAAAGGGTTAGTTCACCCATCATCCCCGTCTCTGTGTGTTTAATGTGTTGAATGTGTTGTGTGTCCTGCAGATTACAGGACGGGACCCTGTTTTGCGTCGGTCAGTAACCAGATGTGCCAGGGTCAGCTGACGGGGATCGTGTGCACCAAGACGCTGTGTTGTGCGACGGTGGGACGGGCCTGGGGTCACCCGTGCGAACAGTGTCCCGCTCAACCGCACCCCTGCCGCCGGGGCTTCATCCCCAACCACCGCTCTGGGCCTGTCAGGGTGAGAACACACACACACACATACACACACACAGTCTGGTTCGCTATCTTTGTGGGGACTCTCCATACACGTAATAGTTTTTACACTGTACAAACTGTATATTCTGTCCCCGTACACTAACCCGACCCCTAAACACACACACACACACACACACACACAGACTAACCCGACCCCTAAACCTACACATCACACACACACACACACACACACACACACACACACACACACACACACACACACACACACTAACCCAACCCCTAAACCTACAAATCACACACACACACACACACACACACACACTAACCCGACCCCTAAACCTACACATCACACACACACACACACACACACTAACCCAACCCCTAAACCTACAAATCACACACACACACACACACACACACACACACTAACCCGACCCCTAAACCTACACATCACACACACACACACACACACACACACACACACACACACACACACACACTAACCCAACCCCTAAACCTACAAATCACACACACACACACACACACACACACACACTAACCCGACCCCTAAACCTACACATCACACACACACACACACACACACACACACACACTAACCCGATCCCTAAACCTACACATCACACACACACACACACACACACGCACACACACACTCACTCACTCACGCTCTCACACA
>JAVALU010001332.1:157500-180000 GCA_030770095.1 Gila robusta
CGTGAGAGAGTGAGTGTGTGTCTGTGTGAGTGTGTATGTATGTGTATGAGAGTGAGTGATTGAGTGAGTGTGTGTGTCTGTGAGAGTGTGAGTGAGTGTGTGTGTGTGTGTGTGAGTGAGTGATTGAATGAGTGTGTGTGTGTGTGTGTATGTGAGAGAGTGTGTGTGTCTGTGTTAGTGTGTGTGTGTGTTTGTGTGTTTATGTGCGTGAGAGAGAGTGTGTGTCTGTGTGAGTGTGTATGTATGTGTATGAGAGTGTGAGTGATTGAGTGAGTGTGTGTGTCTGTGAGAGTGTGTGTGAGTGAGTGTGTGTGTGTCTCTGTATGTGTGTGTGTGTGAGTGAGTGAGTGATTGAATGAGTGTGTGTGTGAGTGAGTGAGTGAGTGTGTGTCTGTGTGTGTGTGTGTGTGAGAGTGTGAGTGAATGAGTGATTGAGTGAGTGTGTGTGTGTGTGTGTCTGTGTGTGAATGAGTGATTGAGTGAGTGAGTGTGTGTGTGTGTGTGTGTGTGTGAATGAGTGATTGAGTGAGTGTGTGTGTGTGTGTGTGTGAATGAGTGATTGAGTGAGTGTGTGTGTGTGATAGTGTGAGTGAGTGTGTGTGTGTGTGTGAATGAGTGATTGAGTGAGTGTGTGTGTGTGTGTGTGTGTGTGTGAATGAGTGATTGAGTGAGTGAGTGTGTGTGTGTGTGTGTGTGTGTGTGTGTGTGCGTGTGTGTGTGTGTGTGTGTGTGTGTGTGTGTGTGTGTGTGTGTGTGTGAATGAGTGATTGAGTGTGTGTGTGTGTGTGTGTGTGTGTGTGTGTGTGTACCCGCCCCAGACCTAGAAATAAAGTTCCAGAACTCTGGAAAGCACCGAGTGATAATGGACGCTCCTGTTTAGTGTTTCTCAGATAAACCGTCCTCCACTTACCAGCCTAAACCAGTCTTTTTTAAAGTACTTTTCATTAAAGATAAAAATATCTTTATATGTGTTTGTTTTTTTATCGATTTGTTTATACAACATCATAAACACTACCGTTCAAAAGTTTTTTCAGTAAATTTTTTTAAAGAAATTAATACTTTTATTAATCAAAGACACATTATTTGATCAAAAGTGACAGTAAAGACATTTATACTGTTGCAAAATATTCTATTTCAAATAAATTCTGTTCTTTTGAACTTTCTATTCATCAAAGAATCCTGAAAAATAAAATGTATCATAGTTACCACAAAAATATGAAATGTTTTTAACATTGATAATAATCATAAATGTTTCTTGATCATCAAATCATCATATTATACTGATTTCTGAAGGATCATGTGACACTGAAGACTGGAGTAATGATGCTGAAAATTCAGCTTTGATCACAGGAATAAATTACACTTTACTATATATTCACATAGAAAACAGCTGATTTAAATTCTAATAATATTTAGTGATTTTTACTGTATTTTTAATTAAATAAATTCAGCTTTGATCACAGGAATAAATTACACTTTACTATATATTCACAGCTATTTTAAACTGTAATACTATTTTACAGTATTTTTGATCATACTAATATAGATAGCGATTTCTGCGCAGTCATTATGCAGAAGATCATCACATGTGAAGGTGAGGTATTGCTGTAACTGGTGTTGACACATAATATATGATGTGTTGTGTGTCTCAGACGTGGACGAGTGCTCACACACACCGGGCCTGTGCAGTGGAGGGCAGTGCTCCAACACCATCGGCAGCTACTTCTGCCGGTGTCCCGTGGGCTTCGACACGGCGCTGGACGGCTCGCGCTGCATCGGTGAGTCCCGAGCTCCTCCTGTCTGTGGAACTATTACTGTTTCTGATTGATCACATTTAAAATGCAAAGGTGGAGGATCCCCCACAATCCACTGCAAACCCACGGTCAGATGTGAAACGAAACACCTCTTTTCGCTCAGAAAAACGTCACATTGCTGTAGTTCAGGGATTCCCAAACGTGTTTGTCACGTCTTTGACATAAAATATCCCCCTGAGATTTCAATGTAATATTTTAATAATTTAACAACACTTTGACCATTGTTCTCTGATGTCATTTAAAGGCACACTATGCAAGAATTGTACCTTAATATAACAGCTTCAAAGTCATTTCGGTGGTAAACAAACTCATATTAGGGCGAATCATCCTGGTAGTAAAGCTTGGGGGGGACGGCGCTGAAAAAACCAGCAATGCAAGTTTGAGAGGAGCGCCCCCGACAAATCTCGCGAGAATCACGAAATGCTTTACGGCAACGACGTCACACACATCAACAACAACATATGAAGCACGGAGACACTTGCGCGCATTTCAGACGTGATACTCGAGTCGAAGATGGAAAAAGTAAAGAAAACGCGGTCGGAAGAAACTAGGAAAAGGAAAAGAGAATCTGACCGCATGAGGAACCGGACAAGAGTCACTCGCTCAGTCATTTACTCGTTGGCGCGAGCTAAAAAGCAGCACTGGATGCAACAGCAATGCTGACCTGGCGATCTTGTTGATGGACTAGTAAGTAAATATCTTATTTGTAAACTTGTTTGCGTTCTATATTGTATGTTGTTGCGCTTGCTTGTAGTATGTCATTTTTTACGATGCTGTTCATTCATCCATTGTTGATAATTAGACCAGTCCAATAATTTATCATGAGATTATCATGAGAACAGTTGTCAATATCTCACATAATTATCAGGACACAAATAAGCCTAGAGGTTGTAAAAAGTGTAAACGAGCACAATTTGCAAACTATTATGATAAATTGCAATAATCATGTCTAATGACATCACAACGGCGAATGTTATGAAATAATGCGACGTACATTTAACTTTATTGATGTCATCTGGCATTTTGTAATGTTTACATTACAATCAAAAAACACAAATGAAATTATACAGTAGTCCTAGACTATAGGCTATTTACTTGTGATTTAGCAGCAATCATGTATAAACGTTATAAGCCAGCAAACGCGGTTGGCTACTTTATTATTATAAAGTAGAATAACACTTGACATATAGTTATTATTATCCTTTTACCATCATCAGTAGTTCAGTAGACCAGTGGTTCTCAACTCCAGTCCTCGGGACCCACTGCTCTGCACATTTTGTATGTCTCCTTATTTAACACACCTGATTCAGATCACCAGCTCGTTAGGAGAGACTCCATGAACTGAACTGAGTGTGTCAGATAAGAGAGACATACAAAATGTGCAGAGCAGCGGGTCCCGAGGACTGGAGTTGAGAACCACTGTAGTAGACTATGCAGTAGCCTAATATTTGTATGAAATCGTGAAACATTACCTGGTCAATATCTTCGGAGTCTATCTGTGCCTGTTGCATGCCCGACGCTTCTATCCTACCGAACAGGTACCAGTGTGGGGGGTGGGGGGTATTTACGACAGTGCAAGTATTCCACAGCGACTCTAGGGGGCGCTGTTTGACAAAAACAGAATTCCTGCATAGTGTGCCTTTAACAAAATGATGTAGAAATAGCGTAATGATGTAGAAATAGCGCAATGATGTAGAAATAGCATAATGACGTAGAAATAGCGTGTGACGTAGAAGTAGAAATAGCGTAATGATGTAGAAATAGCACAATAATGTAGAAATAGCGCAATGACGTATATATAGAGCAATGACGTGGAAATAGCGTAATGATGTAGAAATAGCGCAATGATGTAGAAATAGCATAATGACGTAGAAATAGCGTGTGACGTAGAAGTAGAAATAGCGTAATGATGTAGAAATAGCACAATAATGTAGAAATAGCGCAATGACGTATATATAGAGCAATGACGTGGAAATAGTGTGGGGGGGGGTATTTACGACAGTGCAAGTATTCCACAGCGACTCTAGGGGTCGCTGTTTGACAAAAACAGAATTCCTGCATAGTGTGCCTTTAACAAAATGATGTAGAAATAGCGTAATGATGTAGAAATAGCGCAATGATGTAGAAATAGCATAATGACGTAGAAATAGCGTGTGACGTAGAAGTAGAAATAGCGTAATGATGTAGAAATAGCACAATAATGTAGAAATAGCGCAATGACGTACATATAGAGCAATGACGTGGAAATAGCGTAATGATGTAGAAATAGCGCAATGATGTAGAAATAGCATAATGACGTAGAAATAGCGTGTGACGTAGAAGTAGAAATAGCGTAATGATGTAGAAATAGCACAATAATGTAGAAATAGAGCAATGACGTGGAAATAGTGTCGGGGTCGGGGGGGGGGGGTATTTACGACAGTGCAAGTACTCTACAGCGACTCTAGGGGTCGCTGTTTGACAAAAACAGAATTCCTGCATAGTGTGCCTTTAAAGCGGCACTATGCAGGATTTCTGTTTTTGTCAAACAGCGACCCCTAGAGTCGCTGTAGAGTACTTGTATTTAACGTTACTGTCGTAAATACCCCTCACGCAGAGCGTATCTGCACTCACGACCTCTGCACTTTATAATAATAAAGTAGCCTACCGCATTAGCCTTACCTGAGCCTAAATGCCAGATGACACCAATAAAGTTACATGTACGTCGCATTATTTCGTAACAATGTCCGTTATGATGTTGTTAGACATGATTATTGCAAATTATCATAATAGTTTGCAAATTGCGCTCATTTACACTATTTACAACGTGTAGGCTTATTTATGTCCTGATAATTATGTGAGATATTGACAACTGTTCTCATGATAATCGCAGGAATCAACTTTAACAGTGAAAGCCTGAGCGAGTGGGACTCTTGTGCGGTTCCTCACGCTGTCAGATTCTCGCTACCTTTTTCTAGACTCTTCCGACCGCGCGCTTTCTTCGTTTAATTTCGCCATTCTGGAAACGCAGGTCCGATGTTTACTCGTGTCTGACTCCTCGCTCGGTCAGTCTGCCGTTTCCTCTTTCTCTGTTCCTCCGACAATGCTTTTCTAGCTTTCTGCTTCTTATATGCCGGCTTTGCCATGGGACGATAGTTGTTCTTATAGCTAGCCGGATCCTGGATGGGGCGTGTATGCGTGTAATGTGTGCAGTGCCGTAAAGCAATTCGTTACATCGCGAGAGCTGAAATCACGCGATACTTCCTGACGGCGGTCCGCCGGCCCAAAGTTGCAAGTGCGGTTTTTCCGCTCACAGGCACCGGGGGGGCGAGACGGCCACCATTCAACCCGAAAAGAGTCATATAACCATTCCAATAACTCCGAAGCTGTTCAGTTAAGCTAAAAAAACTGCATAGTGCTGCTTTAATGGTCACATGACATGCAGGTAAACAAATAAAATATTTCACCTTATTTAGTTTTAATTTTTAGTGAGTATTTTGTTTTGATTTTATTTATTTTAAAATAATTAATTTTTATTTGACATTTTTATAATTTAATTTTTACTGTTTTATTTTAATTTTAAAATAATTTATTTTAATTTGACATTTTTTAGAATTAAATTTTACTGTTTTAGTTTGGTTGGTTTTATTTAAAAAAATGTAAATTTAAATTTACATATTTATGATTTAATTAATTTTTAATAAGTGTTTTATTTTGATTGATTGTTTTTAAACCATTCATTTATTTTAATTTATGATTTAATTAATTTTTAGTAATTGTTTTCTTTTGTTTGTTTTTAATTTTAAACTATTTATTTTGATTTGACGTTTTCATAATTTAATTTGTTTTATTTTGATTTGTTTTCATTTTAAAATAATTTATTTTCATTTGACTTCTTATGATTTAATAAATTTTTACTAAGTATTTATTTTGGTTTGATTTTAGTAAGTGTTTCAAAATAATTTATTTTCATTTGATATTTTTATGATTTCATTCATTTTTAGTAAGTGTTTTATTTTGATTTTTTTAAAAATATTTTTTATTTTTCTTTTACATTTTTATCATTTAAATCGTTTTTGTAAGTGTTCTATTTTGATTCCATTTTATTTTCAAATCATTTATTGTCATTTTTAATTTTTATGAATTATCTACTATTAGCTTTTCATCAAACCCTGATACCGTTACCCGGGTTTTGACTTTAGCAACGGTGGCAGAACATGCGTACAGTTATTCGTCAGGCCAGTAAAGCACATTAAAGAGTACAAATAAAGGGTTGTGTGTGATGGAGGACGTCTCGTGTGTGTGTGTGTGTAAGTGGGTCAGTAGTCTGATGTGTGTTGGCTGCGGTTCAGTGTGGAAGGAATGTGCGCTATGACTCGATCCACTCCAAACGTTTCCTGAGCCAAACATCGCTCTCTTCTCCTCCTCCATCATCACTCGCTCACACTCCTGCAGCTGTGGAGATGCTCCGTCATTATACGTAACTGCGCCGTCACACAGTGTGTGTGAGAGTGTGTATACTTGGATTCTGGATACCCGGTACCTGCAGAGACGTTTTTGCTTTTTAGCGTTGTGTTGGGGTTCCGGTACACCAGCCATGTCAATGAAATAAAAAAAAAAATTTTATTTAAAAAAAATGTGCTTATCAATGCATATCTAAATTCGCGCCTATGGTTTCTTTGTAGAACTTCAATAAAAGGAATAAAAAAGATGAGCAGCCAATGAGCAGCCGGCTGCAGGACGACTCAACCTCCACGGACAGTTTTTAATGTTTTATCAGACAATAACTACTCAAGATTTTGCTTTAGTATAATTTTCAGGACAATTAGGGCCAGATTCGAGACAACAGTTTTAGATTTCGTGACATCTGGACACCCTATGTGTGTGTGTGATGGGTAGGTTTAGGGGTCGGGTTAGTGTGTGTGTGTGTGTGTGATGGGTAGGTTTAGGGGTCGGGTTAGTGTGTGTGTGTGTGTGTGTGTGATGGGTAGGTTTAGGGGTCGGGTTAGTGTGTGCGTGTGTGTGTGTGTGTGATGGGTAGGTTTAGGGGTCGGGTTAGTGTGTGTGTGTGGTGTGTGTGTGATGGGTAGGTTTAGGGGTCGGGTTAGTGTGTGTGTGTGTGTGTGTGTGTGTGATGGGTAGGTTTAGTGGTCGGGTTAGTGTGTGTGATGGGTAGGTTTAGTGGTCGGGTTAGTGTGTGTGTGTGATGGGTAGGTTTAGTGGTCGGGTTAGTGTGTGTG
Organism: Gila robusta; assembly: GCA_030770095.1. Taxonomy (NCBI): domain Eukaryota; kingdom Metazoa; phylum Chordata; class Actinopteri; order Cypriniformes; family Leuciscidae; genus Gila; species Gila robusta. The sequence continues at coordinate 164,534 of JAVALU010001332.1, forward strand.
TGTGTGATGGGTAGGTTTAGTGGTCGGGTTAGTGTGTGTGTGTGTGTGATGGGTAGGTTTAGTGGTCGGGTTAGTGTGTGTGTGTGTGTGTGTGTGTGTGTGTGTGTGTGATGGGTAGGTTTAGTGGTCGGGTTAGTGTGTGTGTGTGATGGGTAGGTTTAGTGGTCGGGTTAGTGTGTGTGTGTGTGTGTGTGTGTGTGTGTGTGTGTGTGTGATGGGTAGGTTTAGTGAGCGGGTTAGTGTGTGTGTGTCTGTGATGGGTAGGTTTAGTGGTCGGGTTAGTGTGTGTGTGTGATGGGTAGGTTTAGTGGTCGGGTTAGTGTGTGTGTGTGATGGGTAGGTTTAGTGGTTGGGTTAGTGTGTGTGTGTGTGTGTGGTCGGGTTAGTGTGTGTGTGTGTGTGTGTGTGTGTGCGTGTGTGTGTGTGATGGGTAGGTTTAGTGGTCGGGTTAGTGTGTGTGTGTGTGTGATGGGTAGGTTTAGTGGTCGGGTTAGTGTGTGTGTGTGATGGGTAGGTTTAGTGGTCGGGTTAGTGTGTGTGTGTGTGATGGGTAGGTTTAGTGATCGGGTTAGTGTGTGTGTGTGTGTGGTCGGGTTAGTGTGCGTGTCTGTGAGTGTGTGTGTGTCCACGTAATTTACAAACGCAGACTGTTTTAGCTCCAGAAATGTAACAGAACCAAGTGACGCCCTCAGAAGTGGAGTGACTCTGTATTGACCTGCAGTGTGAACGTGTGTTCTGCTCCAGATTCCCGCACAGGGTTCTGCTACGCTAACATAGTGAGCGGGCGCTGTGCTAACCTGCTGCCTCAGCGCATGTCGAAGAGCCAGTGCTGCTGTGAGAACCAAGGATGCTGGTCCGGGTCCACCGTCCCAGAGATGTGTCCCATCCGAGGAACAGGTGACACCACAAAAACACGCTTTAACACGTAACATGACCTCAGTTTCCTTTCATCTCTGAAGATAAGATCTCATACGGTCTGTCTCTCTGTTCAGTTCACAGAGCTTCATTAGCAGCTTTATTACACTGCAAAAAAAGCTTTTCTTAGTAATTGTGTCTCGTTTCCAGTCCAAATATCTAAAAATTCTTAAATCAAGACATTTACTAGATGAGTAAAATGACATAAGATATTATATCCTGTTTTCCCGGGGGAATTAATCAAAATTAAGTTAGTGTACCCATCACACACACACACACACACACACACACACACACACACTCACACACTAACCCGATCCCTAAACCTACACATCACACACACACACACATACACACACACACACACACACACACACACACACTAACCCGATCCCTAAACCTACCCATCACTCACACACACACACACACACACACACACACACACACACACACACTAAACCGATCCCTAAACCTACCCATCACACTCACACACAAACACACACACACACCACACTCACACACAAACACACACACACACTCACACACACACACACACACACTAAGCCGACCCCTAAACCTACCCATCACTCACACACACACTCTCTCTCACACACACACACACACACACACACACACACACACACACACACACACTAACCCGACCACTAAACCTACCCATCACTCACACACACACACTCTCTCTCTCTCTCACACACACACACACACACACACACACACACACACACACACACACTCACACACACACACACTCCTCTCTCACATACACTAACCCGAACACTAAACCTACCCATCACACACACACACACACACTAACCCACATTGGCAGATAATGTTTCTTGTTTTAAGCAAAAACTCACTTAATTTGGATTTATATCCCCAAAACAAGACATAACATCTTATGGCCTTTTACTCATCTAGTAAATGCGTCTTGATTTAAAGTATTTTTAGATATTTGGACTGGAAACAAGATGAAAATACTAAGTAAGAAAAGCATTTTTTACAGCTGAAATTTCTATTGTCATTAAAACAATGTAGTAAACAGTTTATCAATTGAACTATTGAAATAGCATTTGAACAAGCAATACAGAAAGAAAAAGCTGATAATAAATAATGATTACGATACAGAAATCATGTAACATGTTTAATAGGGGTGTAACGATATTCGAACCGAACCGAAAAAACCGCGATACAGACCTCACGATTCGAATCGCGATACTCTCATTGCGTACCGAACACGCCCCGCCCCGCCCCCTGCTACCCCGGCCCCGCCCAGCCCGGCTCAATGGACCTCATGTCTTATGTGTACAGTACACAACGAATTCAGTTTTGTAGCCTAACCACCATTAACACCAAATAACAAGCTCCGTGTTTTGTTACTTTCGATAATAAGCAAGGTGTAATCTTTCAAATTCTGTCTATTTGATCACGAAATTCCATCAATAAATGGCGTTTTGGCGCTCTTTGATGTGGCGTGACAGATCGCTGTAGGCCTACTAGCTCCTCATTTCAAGCGGCAGCGCGGCGCGCGAGTAAACGCGATCATCTCTTCCTCAGTTACAGAATGGACACCTGAAGGTATGTTGAAAGATACAGTATACTTACTGAAAGGCATCATAACTCGTGTAATCGCTCAATCAGTGTTTCAGCAGCGGAAAGACGTCAATAAAACAGCATAGCTTGTCACTAGCATTATATTTACCTCAACAGGCAAGAGATTCAGTGTCCACAACTTTGGTTCCTATAAATGAACTCTTGCACTAAATAAATGCACTATGTTAGCCTATATATTATATTTTACTTAACCTGTTAATGATATCTTGATTATTTAATGTATGTTTAAAATATCTTTCATGAAAATGACAACTGTGTAAATTATTATATTTCAATAACAAATTAGAGTAAAAACACAAGTTAATGCAAAAACTGCCTTATGTTCAGTTTACAGGTTTTCATACAATGTGTTGTGTGTTGATTATTATATCTAAAAAATAAATAGCATCTGAATTTAGGTTAAAAGTCTAGGCTACAACCTTTAATGTTATAGTAATGTGCGGCTCCCTATATAGTTTACAGCATTAGCAGATTTTTTTTTAATCCTTGTGAAACGTTTAATTGTAATTGAATTCATTTAAAGACAAAGACAATTTTTTCATTAAACCACTGTTTAAAAAAAAAACAAAAAAAAGCAATTTTAGCTTTCTAAACCGAACCGAGACGTCAAAACCGTGGGAAAACCGAACCGTCAGTTTTGTGTATCGTTACACCCCTAATGTCTAACCCTCTGGTGTTGCTCAGTCATTTTTGACCGAAAAATTTAACTTTTTGTTTTTTGTTGAATATTTTACTTCATTAGAATGGTACGAAACTTGGTAAAGGTTTTGGCACTTGCTGTGTGAACACACACACAAACAATCATGGACGTGATTTGAAAAGGTTTAATGGTCCTGAAAAAAATAGTCACACTTTTTGCGCAAATTGGCGGATTGGAAATGAATGGGAAGCGAATTTCCCAAATTTCTTTGATATTAACCTCAACCTCAAATTTGAAACACAACTTGTTAAGATTTATGGCTTTGATTATTTTTTTTTCACAGTTTTAGAGTAAAATATGTTTTGGAAAATATATTTTCATATAAAAATAATATTTTTGTGCATTTTTCGTGACAATAAAAATAATTTTTTTAAGGTCACTTTTTTAACCTTTTTTTTCAGTTCAGCAATAATATGCCAAGTGTCTTTTTAAAAAGAGACCAAACCGAAGTCTGTATTCCAAAGCATTCAAGATTTATGACAGATTAAGTTGGAAATTTAATTTTCAGGTCCATGCTCAACAAGTAAATAAATGGATTATAACTACTGCATAAATATAATGTAGTACCATAAAATCCCCTAAAAATACAAAATATTATCGGACTAAAATATATTACAATCATTTTTTTTGATCGACACACGAACAGTACAAGATGGTTAACTAATGAAACTGAAGAATATGAATTGAATATGAATATGAAACTGAACAAATCTCTCTCTCTTCTCAGAGGAGTATCAGAGGCTCTGTCTGATTGGTCACACGATTCCTGATCCTGACCGACCAGATCTGGGTCCATATCCTGGTCCTGGTCCCGGTCCTGGTCCACGTCCCGGTCCTGGCCCCGGTCCTGGTCCTGGTCCCGGTCCCGGTCCTGGTCCTGGTCCCTATGACCCAAATGGCCCTTACCGACCTGACGTGTTCCCATTCGGCCCTTTACCTGTGCGGCCCACACTTCCTGAGCTTCCCTCGTACACCATCAGGCCTGGTGAGACACACAAACACAAACATGCATAAAAATACAGCTGGATTTGTAGATGTGTTACAATCGGATTGGTATATGAAATGTTTATATCAAAAATATTTCAGTAAATTCTTACTGTCTGAGTCTCAAGATCACATGGTCCAGTTTGTCGATCTCAAGAAACTTCAGTCGCTTCCTGTCTGATTCAAAGTTAAATTTATGCGTTAAAATTAGAGATGCATCGATGTATCGGCCAATAATCGGTATCGGCCGATAAAAGCTATTATTCTCGATTGTTTAAAAACAGCCGATGATCAGGGCCGATTATATCCTGTCAATCATAAGGGTGCGGAAAAACGTGTCTGGCTCCAACTTGCAGCATTATTTGGGAGAGATTTTTTTCCATAAGAAAAAACAAACTATCGGCCGATATCATTCTGAATAATCGGTATCGGCTAAAATGTAATATCAGTGCATCTCTTGTTAAAATGCAGGTGAACTATATTCACAGTTTTCCACAACAATAATCAAAAGCAATTTGCTGTGATGACACAGTTTTGTTTTCAAGTTCCCTAAGTTAAGATCAAATCTCACAACTTTTTCCCTTTTCCTCTCTCTCTCTCTCTCTCTCTTTTTTTTCTCTCTCTCTCTCTCTCTCTCTCTCGCTCTCTCTCTATTCTCTCTCTCTCTTTTTTTCTCTCTCTCTCTCTCTATTCTATCTCTCTCTTTTCTCTCTCTCTATTCTCTCTCTCTCTTTTTTCTCTCTCTATTCTCTCTCTCGCTCTCTCTCTCTCCTCTCTCTCTCTCTCTCTCTCTTGCTCTCTCTCTCTCTCTCTCTCTCTCTTGCTCTCTCTCTTCTCTCTCTTCTCTCTCTCTCTCTCCTCTCTCTCTCTCTCTCTCTCTCTCAGTCATCCTGCCTCAGAACGTCAGCATCAGGAACATGTGCGAGGTCTTTCGTAACCTGTGCATCAACGGGCGCTGTGTGCCGACGCCGGGGAGCTACCGCTGCGAGTGCAACATGGGCTTCAGGCTGGACGGCCGCGGAGAATGCATCGGTCAGGAGTCAAGTCACGTTTATTTATATAGCGCTTTTTACAATACAGATTAGTAGTTGTGAATTTATCTTGTTGAAATATTGCATAAAACAGTCACTCTTGTGCTCCTCGCGGTCAAAAATGAGCGCATTGGAAATGAACGTGAGACGAGTTTCCTCTAGTGGAAGCGTTTGGTACTGCAGCCGAACACACTCTCACTGAACGATCATTTACTGAGATATCAGCCTCAAATTTGGAACACAACTTGTTTTGATTAATGGCTTTGATTTTCTCGCAGTTTTAGAGTAAAATGTTTTTTGGAAATATACAGTTCATACAAAAATAGTATTTTTCATGACAATAAATGTAAAATTCTATAAACTTTTTGTTCACTTTTTTAAACTTTTTTTGCGAATAAAGCATGTATTTTTCTCCCATTGTGTTCAAGAGAACAAATCATCGCCTAATTTCCCGTGTGTGTGTGTGTGTTCAGATGAGAACGAGTGTGAGCGAAGGCCCTGTGTGACCGGAGAGTGTGTGAACACACCCGGTTCCTATTACTGCCAGTGTCCCACCGGATTCCAGAGCACTGCGACTAGAACCGAGTGTCGAGGTAACGACACACACACACACACACACACACACACACACTCACTCACTCACTCACTCACTCAGTCACTCACTCACTCAGTCACTCACTCTCACTCACACGCAGAAACATAAACAAACACACACACACACACACCCCACACATGCACACACACTCACGTCTGTGTGTTCTCTGTAGATCTGGATGAGTGTGTGGCCAACGGTCGCATCTGTAACAACGGCCGCTGTGTGAACACCGAGGGAAGCTTCCACTGTGTGTGTAACGCCGGCTTCGAGATCTCGACGGACGGCAGGAACTGCCAAGGTGGGACATCCGGCCCATGATGCACTGCAGTCTCGACACAGACTCAGTTCCTCCCATAGTGCCAGAAACTAGACTTGCCACAACATCGTAATTCAATATAATAATGCCCCATTAAGCACATAGTCACATAAAGGAATATACACATCAGATCTCAACATCCCCATATGTAAATATGAGCTCTAAACTGAGCAAAGTGCACAATTGACCATTCGCGAAGACCCGCCCCCTTTAGTTACTGTTGCTATGTCCGACAACCAACGCCGCTCTCACGCCACATCATGTTCTCACGCAGTGAAAAATAGAATACATTGCGGAGCAGAGAGGACACTGACAACGAAACAAACGTTAACATTTTGTCATTTTTAAGAAAATTAAACAATAAATACCGTTTTGTATTGACAGATGTGTCTGACAGATCGCTAGAGCCTCAGTTAAAGCCGCGCGTGAACCGATCATCTCTTCCTTCTGGTTAATTTATAGCATCAAATAAACATGAATGAACATCAGAAGGAATGTTGTTTTAACCTGACTGCTTTATCGGACAAAAATGGCGGATTCGGCGGATGGCGGATTATGATTGGTCGGATCGCCTGTCAATCAAACTCCCTGCAAAGGGTCAATTAGGCATTCAGATGGGTGGAGTCTGAGTGGGTGGGGTCATTCTGAGGGGCGGGGTTTAACTGTAAAGATTAGAGTCAGAGTGGGTGTGGTCTGTTTTCAGGGGAGGAGTTAGAGTTGATGTAAATGACAAGGTCCTTTTAACCGCTTGAATTTAGTTTAAAAAAAAAAAGGTTTGGAAATGTAATAAAGCGTTGGATAAAGGCTGTATTTATTTAATTTGTATAGTAGGAATTAATATATAATCACATTACATAGACATTCTGTTCTTAGTTTGTATTCTTATATTATATTCTGTTTATATTCTACCAAAGATGAAGAGAACGTGGAAATAAAGTCAATGAAGAAAAATGTTCATGAAGACGTGCCTTTATGAACCCTGTTTTGTGTTGGTTGTATTGTGTGTGTGTGTGTTTTAGACACTGATGAGTGTTTGATTAGGAACATCTGTCTAAACGGCATGTGCATTAATGAGGACGGCAGCTTCAAGTGCATCTGTAAACCTGGATACTTGTTGGATGGCACTGGCCGATTCTGTGTGGGTAAGTGAACACACACACACACACACACACTCACACTCTATTACTAACCAGCTCTAAATCGTCACACAAACCTTTTGACATTATTTGGTCTGAATCAGAACATCATCTGAGGAACTTTTCACATATTTGGCCATCATAAGCGCAGACAAACCTGAACACACACACACACTCTCACACTCACTCACACACTCTGAAGTCATGCATATGATGTATTTGCTCATTAATGATTTGTATAGTCTCAAGAGGAACAGGTCTAGCACTCAGGAAACACACACACACATAATGGGTATTATTATAGATGCACATTACAGAAGTGGTTCACCCTAAAATCAAAGTTTTGACTTCATGGACACACAAAAGCAGATGTTTAGCAGCTCTTTTTTAATACAATGGAAGCAGACAGTGATTCAGATCCAGAGATCAAACTGAATATCCTCATATATGGCACTTTAATGTGTTTGTTGATCATTTTTATTATGTATTAAAGAGCACGCACTATTAAAAATAAAGGTTCTGAAAGGTTTATTAGATATTTTGAGCTGAATTAAAAGGGTTATGCATGAAATTGTGAGTTATTTTGAATTTAAGTATAAAGAATGTGAGGAATGTGCTAAAATTACTATTTATTTATTATTTATTTATCAAATCTTGTAATTTAAAGGTAAATAAAAAAAAAATCTAAAAAAAAATAGCATTAAAAAAAAACACAAAAATTATCAAAATTGAATAAAATAAGCTTTCTGGACAAAAAAAAAAGAAGTATAATTTTAGGGCTTCGGGCCATTTTGACCCGTGAGGGAAGGATGAGGGTTTGAGGATGTTTTGTTCATGTAGTGTGTCATGTGTGTGTTTGTGTCAGATGTGGACGAGTGTGAAGTCCCCGGCATGTGTATGAATGGTCGCTGCGTGAACACGGAGGGCTCGTTCAGGTGCGAGTGTATGCCGGGACTCGCCGTGGGACTGGACGGGCGCGTGTGCGTAGGTGAGCGCAACCGCATGTGTATGTTCAGATTCTGTGATGCTTTTTCTCCATCTTCATCTTTCTTCAGTGTGTAATGTTGCTTTTTGAGCATGAAAAAGCTCCAGTTCTTCTCTATATCAGTGTCAGTGTTTCTGAACTCCCTGAAACGCCTCCATCTTGAGTTTCTTTCGGGAATGAACACGTCACAATCAGAGTTTCCGCTAGAAAAAAATGGTGCCGGTCAAAGTGACCGGCAGAGGTTTCGTTTTAAGGACATTTTGATGATATGCCGGTCAAATATCGCCTCTTAATTAGTCAAGTTGAGGAAAACTGGAGGCAGTCTATGTAACTTAAAAAATGACATAATCAGGCCGTATAGAATGCAACATGTTATTATTAGCTTAACTTTCAAATAGACGGAAAAAAACATGAACGTCCGATTGGCGTCAATCAACGCCAATTGTTTTTTACTATGGTTTCAAATTCCTTTTTTTAAAAAAAGGGTCGCAGCTTAATGTCCATGGGGAAATGTGGGTCCAATGGCCTAACCATTATAGCACAATTCTTTACACAACACCCCGGACCTCACTAATTTTGAAACCCTGGTTACGGCCTTGCCTGGGCCTGACCATATTTGAAACGTCTCACTCAATCGTTCGTTGTTTAGGTCTATATTACAGCCGTTTTAGACGTGCGCTTTATTTGAAATGCACCATATGGCGTGCCACTGGTGTACCGACGGTGGCCCAGCCGCGGAAAACCGCTGGTGTCGTGCCACCCAAAAAACGCTGGCGGACCGACCGCATTTTCAGAATGGTCGGGTTGCCAATGGTGTGCCGCCGGAGGTCCGACCGTGTCAAGCCGCTGACTTTGTGCCGCCCAAAAAACACTGGTGGACCGCCAGGTCATTGTTAGCTGGGATGTGATGTTGTTTCATAACTTTCAAACGGTAGAGCCTGTTCCTTTATATTTATAACATAGCCAAAGGTCGGTGTATTTTTGCTTTATACATTTTAGGCTTATTCTCAAATTCAGATTGTGTTAGGGGGGCGGGATTATTAGGCAATTTTAATCGGACAATTTGACCGGAGAGATTTAATTTTGTCGGACATTTCATTTTTTTTCCCGGCCAATGTCCGGTGATTACCGGACAACGGAAACCCTGGTCACAATATTCCTCATTTAAATAATTCATATGTGGAATAAAGGGGCGGGGCCTGGTTGAGTTAGTTAGTTTGTTTCTCACAATTCATACTTTTTTCCCTCACAATTCTGACTTTTTTTCCTCACAATTCTGACTTTTTTTCCTCACAATTCTGACTTTTTTCCTCACAATTCTGACTTTTTTTCCTCGCAATTCTGACTTTTTTCCTCACAATTCTGACTTTTTTTCCTCGCAATTCTGACTTTTTCCTCACTATTCTGACTTTTTTCTCGCAAATCTGACTTTTTTCTCGCAATTCTGACTTTTTTCCTCACAATTCTGACTTTTTTCCTCACAATTCTGACTTTTTTCCTCGCAATTCTGACTTTTTTCTCGCAATTCTGACTTTTTTCCTCACAATTCTGACTTTTTCCCTCACAATTCTGACTTTTTTCCTCACAATTCTGACTTTTTTTCTCGCAATTCTGACTTTTTTCTCGCAATTCGGACTTTTTTCCTCGCAATTCTGACTTTTTCCCTCACAATTCTGACTTTTTTTCTCGCAATTCTGACTTTTTCCCTCACAATTCTGACTTCTTTCTTGCAATTCTGACTTTTTCTCGCAATTCTGACTTTTTTCCTCACAATTCAGACTTTTTTTCTCACAATTCTGACTTTTTTCTCGCAATTCTGTCTTTTTTTCTCGCAATTCTGACTTTTTCCCTCACAATTCTGACTTCTTTCTTGCAATTCTGACTTTTTCTCGCAATTCTGACTTTTTCCCTCACAATTCTGACTTTTTTCTTGCAATTCTGACTTTTTCTCGCAATTCTGACTTTTTTTCTCACAATTCAGACTTTTTTCTCACAATTCTGACTTTTTTCCTCGCAATTCTGACTTTTTTTTCTTGCAATTTAGACTTTTTTCTCGCAATTCTGACTTTTTCTTGCAATTCTGACTTTTTTCTCGCAATTTTGACTTTTTTTCCTCACAATTTGGTATTTTTTCTCGCAATTCTGACTTTTTCACAATATTCCTCATTTCAATAATTCATACACAGAATAAAGGGGCGGGGCCTGGTTGAGTTAGTTAGTAGTGTGTTGAAAATAGGGGTGGTCTGATCCGCCTTTTTTTGCCTCCGATACCGATTTTGATACCTGGGATTCAGTATCGATCCGATACTAAAACAATAATAAAAAAAACAGTGCTGAATTTCCATATTAACTGTATCTGTATGCCTTACTGTGGGGAAGAGACTGTGATTATTCTTTTGTGACAGGCATCAATAAACATTATTTTCCTAACTTTGTAAAACAATATACAGACAAAATTGTAGTGAATTATTTATTAAATAATTGTGCACCAGTGCAGCAACTGTAAATAAACCAATAGCTTCTCTAGCTTGGTAGACATTCAAAATAAACATTCATAGTCTCGCATAGCCAGACCTTCAGACTAACGGCAGAAGACCAACGGTCATGACTCACATTCATGAAAAACAATATAAATATAAAGGCCTACTATAAAATTAAAAAAACATTTCTTTTCAATTTTAAGCACAGCAAAGCAACAACAATATTCCTCATTATAATAATTCATACACAGAATAAAGGGGCGGGGCCTGGTTGAGTTAGTTAGTAGTGTGTTAAACTGGCGTTTATGGTAAGGGGCGGGACATTTCCCAAACACACTCGAAGCGCTCGACCAATCAGAGCACAGTGTGCTTTTCAGAAGGAGGGGCTTCATAGAGACAGGAAGTAAACAGAGCGTTACTGACAGACTGGGAAGAGAGGAGCCGCAACAATGGAGAATATGAGGAAAATAATCAACATTCAAGCAGGAAAACCTGTTCTAGTAGAGCCTGAAAACATCATCAAGAATAAAATGGCTTCTTTAAGAGTTTTGCTTATTTTTCTTCGTGTTCTGCAGTCATTTAATCAATTGCTTTTTATCACGGCATGTTGTTGTTGACGACGAGGGTCTTGATGACTGTGATGTGAGGAAGGGTTTGTTCTCCTGCAGACACACACATGCGCAGCACGTGTTACGGCGGGTATAAACGCGGTCAGTGTGTGCGACCGTTCTTCGGCGCTGTGACCAAATCTGAATGTTGCTGCGCCAACTTGGAGTACGCCTTTGGAGAGCCGTGCCAACCGTGCCCACCACTCAACTCAGGTACACACACACACACACACACACACACACACACACTAACCCGACCCCTAAACCTACTCATCTCTCACTCTCTCTCTCTCACACACACACACACACACACACACACACACACACTAACCCGACCCCTAAACCTACTCATCTCTCACTCTCTCTCACACACACACACACACACACACACACACACATACGCGCTCACACACGCACACACAGATCCAGCGTGACTCTGCACTAGTTTCAGTCCCCAACAGCAGCTCTGGCACATCACTCCTCGCCTCTGGATTCGATGACATCGTGGATGACATCAGCTCCTTTAGAGGTTCAACACATGTCTGAGATTGAAGCCTGCTGAGTGTGTTTGTGTGACTCAAGCCTTACACACACACACAAACACACACACACACACACACACACACACACACATGTTTAGAGTTCTCTGGCATCTGAAAGCATATTGTTAAACTGTGTGTTTATGTTCCAGCGGAGTTTTCGGCTCTGTGCAGTCACGGCCCAGGAACTACGACTGATGGCAGAGGTACGGCCAAACACACACACACACACACACACACGCACACACATACACACACATAAACACAGTACATTTGTATAACACGTCCAGGTCATATTTCACCCCAAAATCAAAAGAAAAAGGTTTACAGAAATAATATTGATTTATATAACTAATATGACTTATTAAACAGTTAAATAAATATAAAAAATTAATAATGTATTATAATAAAATTTATGTATCTAATTATATATATATATATATATATATATATATATATATATATATATGTTTATTACAAATAATTAAAATTATAAAATAAATAAGTAATATAATAAGTTTAAAATCATGAATCATATATATATATATATATATATATATATCTTTTTTTAATATATATATATATATATATATATATATATATATATATATATATATAGCCCATAAAGATAAAAATCTAAAGTAAAAAGCTAAATAAATAATTATAATTTAGATAACTAATATGAATTATTTAAACCATTAATACATCATTATTATATAATAAAATTGCTGTATCCAATTATACTTATTATAAATTTATAAATAAATAATATAATACAAATTAATGTATCCAATTATATATATATATATATATATATATATATATATATATATGAATAATACCATTATATGTATAGCCCATATTTCACCCAAAAATCCAAAGAAAATAAAATCTGAATAAATGATAATAATTTAGATAAATATAAATTATTAAACAGTTGATTAATAATATATTTTAAAATGCAATTTTATATATATATAAATAAAATAAATATAATTTAATCTATATAACTATTATATAGTACTAATGATTCATAGCATTCATTTATGAAGTGGTTATATTCTTTGTGAGACTCACCCATGTATGTTATGCATATGTATGTTTACTTGCATAAATCAAAAGTTGATCACAACAAATAATTACTTTAATTATTTTAAGAGCTCATTGTTTCTGCCTAAAATGAGTACATGATGTTAGCTAACTGCATGATTTGTATTATCTTAGAACTGTACATTTCTGACAAATGGGCATTAATTAAAGAGTCAGATAACAGATCACTCTAAATTGTAATGTAGAAACATGCATTTTCTTTAAAGCTGCTTTGAAACGATTTGTATTGTGAAAACACATGTGAATGTCTCTCTCTCTGTCTGAGTCAGATATAAACGAGTGTGCGCTGGATCCTGACATCTGTGTGAACGGCGTGTGTGAGAACATGCTCAGAACATACAAGTGTAACTGTAATCTGGGCTTTGAGGTGGACATCAGCGGGAAGACCTGCGTGGGTCAGTATCTCTGCAGGCTTGAGCGTCGGAAACACCAGACGTCTGCGTCACCGCTGTGTGTGTGTGTGTGTTTCAGACGTGGACGAGTGCATTATGAACAGACACCTGTGTGAGAACGGCCTGTGCAGGAACACACCGGGCAGCTTCACGTGTCAATGCCCAAAGGGCTTCACTTTCCATCCCGAGACAGAGGTGTGTGAAGGTGGGTCACGTCACTAACTCGCAGTTCACACACACAGCAGCTGATGAGATAAATCTCCATATAATATTATTGTATCAAATTTTTTATATATATATATGAATAATACCATTATATATAGCCCATATTTCACCCAAAAATCGAAAAAAAAATCTGAATGAATAATGATAATTTAGAAAACTAATGTGAATTATTAAACAGTTGATTAATAATATATTTTAAAATGCAATTATATAAATAAATATAATTATGAGAAATAGTGAGAAACAGAACTGTATTATTCTGTAGTATTATGAAATAGCTGAAATAGAATAAAATTTAAATATGAGTTGAAAAACCGAAACTATACTAAAATTAGAAATGTTGCCTTGGCAATAAAGTGTAATATAATATAATAAAATTAATGTATCCAATTATATATATGAATTAATAATTATTATAATTATTTAAATAAATAATATAATAAAATTATTGTATCCAAAATGTTTTAATGAGAAACAGAACTGTATTATTCTGTTTGTGCATATAAACTGAAATGATTCAATATGATTCGTTGTGGTGCAGCGTTATTATCGTAAACTAAAACTATTAAAAACATTTCTGAAAAAGCTGAAGTAGAATAAAATATAAATATGAGTTGAAAAACCAAAACTATACTAAAATTAGAAATGTTGCATTGGCAATAAAGTGAAATAAGTTTAAGTTGAAACACTAAAATTATTAACTGGATATAAATAAAAACTGCAATAAATATAAATTTAACCCAAATAGCAAATTTTTTTTTTTTACTAATAAAATGACAAAAAAGCACATAACAAAATTACAAATAGTTAACATGAAAATTACATTATTTTTGCTGTGCTTTATTTCTCATATGAATCATTGGAGTGTAAATGATGCTGATATGAGGCCGTTTTTCGTCCAGCTCTCGTCTGTAGTGCCGTTTACATGCTGTAATCCCGACTCCTGATGTGTGTGTGTGTGTGTGTGTTCAGACGTCGACGAGTGTTCGACCAACCCGTGTGTGAACGGCGAGTGTAAGAACAGCCCCGGGTCGTTCGTGTGCCTGTGCTCAACTGGAAGCTCGCTGGACAGCTCAGGAACGCTGTGTGTGGGTAAGTGTGTGTTTGTGTGTGTGTGTGTGTGGGTGTGTGTGTGTGAGCGTGTGTGAGTGTGTGTGGGTGAGTGTGTGTGTGGGTGAGTGCCTGTCCATCAGACGTGTGTGTGAGAGGCTCATGTGTGTGTGTGTGTGTGTGTGTGTGTGTGTGTGTGTGGGTGTGTGTGTGTGTGTGTGTGGGTGTGTGTGTGTGAGCGTGTGTGAGTGTGTGTGGGTGAGTGTGTGTGTGGGTGAGTGCCTGTCCATCAGACGTGTGTGTGAGAGGCTCATGTGTGTGTGTGTGTGTGTGTGTGTTTCAGAGACCACGAAGGGCACGTGTTGGCTGAAGGTGGTTAACGGACAGTGTGAGATTAACATTAACGGGGCGACGCTGAAGTCTCACTGCTGTGCCACACTGGGGTCGGCCTGGGGGTCACCGTGTGCCAAGTGTGAACCAGGTGACAAAACATCATATCTCACTTATTATTATTATTATCAGTGGTGGAAACATTTTTGTGGAAACTGATAGAATTTGCTTTTCAGGATTCTTTGATTAATAAAAATGTCAAAAGAACAGCTTTTATTTGAAAGATAAATCTGTTGTTGCATCTTTATTGTCGCTTTTAAACAATTACAATGCATCCTTGATGAATAAAATTATTAATTATTAATATTTATTTTTTTAATTTTACCTGCCCAAAACTTTTGAATGTATCACATGTGGTAATGTATCACAAAAATATTAA
>JAVALU010001332.1:185000-190000 GCA_030770095.1 Gila robusta
AATATGTATTCATTATAAAAATGCTCATGGAGTTGTAAGATTTTATGTATTTTGACTTTTTCCAGGTCTAGAAATCACACTTTTAAAATGAGGCTTCTTCGTACGTTCATGTTTTCCATGACCGTGAGAATCCTGGTTCTTCAAAGACAAAAACAGTTGTTGAGGAGGAGAATTAAAATAAGAAGGATCTTAATTCTTAGTTTATTTTCATGCTTTTTTGTCTAAATTTAAATCATTTTGAGTCATCTAGAGGTCCTCTGGTTGTTTTAAGAACCGCTGATCTAGATGCTTAAGCAAGCGGTGAAGAACTGTGTCTTCACTTGTTTTGTGATGTGTGTATATATATATATATATATATATATATATTCACACAGGTGAAACTCGAAAAATTAGAATATTGTGCAAAAGTTCATTTATTTCAGTAATTCAACTTAGAAGGTGAAACTAATATATTATATAGACTCATTACATGCTAAGTGAGATATTTCAAGCCTTTATTTGTAATAATTTTGATGATTATGTCTTACAGCTTATGAAAACCCCAAATTCAAAATCTCAGAAAATTAGAATATTACATGAAATCAATAAAAAAAAAAGGATTTTAAATACAGAAATGTCGGCCCTCTGAAAAGTAATCATGCATATGTATATAGTTATATATGCTTAATATATTAGTTTCACCTTTTAATTTGAATTACTGAAATACATGAACTGTTGCATGATATTGTAATTTTTCGAGTTCCACCTGTATAAACACTGTATGTATGTGTGTGTTCACAGATATCGACGAGTGCCGCATCTCTCCTGACCTGTGTGGTCAAGGCACGTGTGTGAACACAGCTGGGGATTTTCAGTGCGAGTGTTTCACCGGATACGAGAGCGGATTCATGATGATGAAGAACTGCATGGGTGAGACTCTCACACACACGTTTCAGTCGCTGTTTCCATCTCAAGTTGCGAATTTAACACACAACTGGAATATTGCATAAAACATTTGCGAATAAAACAGTGTTTTCCTCCCATGTGTTCAAGAGAACAAAATCATCACTTCCTGGGAAATTGTATAATTGATAAATATCAGTAATAAAACTGTAAGTTGCTTTAATGTGGCTGTTTTCCCTCCATCATAAACGAGTGTGTGTCGAGCGTCAGACGAAACACAGTAAACGCTGTCATGTTCTCTTGCGTTGGGATGCTGGTGTTCGGGAACACACTCGTGTGTGTGAGACGCTTCTGGAGGGAATAAACACAATCATTCTGATCACACACTTCCACTCCGGCGTTTCAGAAACACCAAACCAACATTAGAGACGCTGCGACGCCATTGGTCCACTGGTTACTCCAGTTATCCAATCACAGCTGACGCTGAGCAAAGTCACATGAGTTTATTGAGGGATTTATTCAGTAAATGTGTTTCTATCCATAGTTTATATGCATGTTTTCTTATCGGATAAATTATCCACCGCAATTGAGTGCATACATTTTTTTATGCTAATTGTTAGAATGTATGCGCATCTTGGTGTTTCCATCCAGCGTTTTTTAATACAATATCCCAAAATTTGCATAAAAATACATTTTGCAATATGCATATATTGTTTACAAATCACCTTTATTTCTATAGCGCTTTATTCAATACGATACTCAATCAATGATGCAAATTTCATCAGATACGAGACAAACTGAGATTCTACAGAGACAATAGATCAACTCTGTTCAAGTTTTGTTCTCATCCGATAGCATCAGTGTAGACAAATTGATAATATTGCTGCATATTAATAGTCTTTTAAACATCTAGTCACAGTGTGAGTTGTTTTGAGTGTGCTGCTGATGTGTGTTTCAGACATCGATGAGTGCGAGCGAAACCCTTTGCTCTGCAGAGGAGGCGAGTGCATCAACACTGAGGGAAGCTTCCGCTGCGAGTGTCCAGAGGGCCACGAGATCGCTCCCGACGGCTCCGCGTGCTTGGGTCAGTGTGTGTGTGTGTGTAGTAGCATTGATGGTTGCATGTATAGTTGCATTAATGGTTGCGTGCGTGTGTGTGTGTGTGCGTGTATCTGTATGCATGTATAGTTGCATTGATGGTTGCGTGTGTGCGCGTGCATCTGTGTGCATGTATAGTTTTATTAATGGTTGTGTGTGTGTGTGTAGTTGCATTGATGGTTGCATGTGTGTGTGCACGTGCATGTATAGTTGCATTAATGGTTGCGTGTGTGTGTGTGTGTGCATGCATGTATAGTTACATAAATGGTTGCATGTGTGTGTGCACGTGCATGTATAGTTGCATTAATGGTTGCGTGTGTGTGTGTGTGCATGCATGTATAGTTACATTAATGGTTGCATGTGTGTGTGTGTGCATGTATAGTTGCATTAATGGTTGCATGCGTGTGTGTGTGCATGCATGTGTATGCAAGGCATGTATAGTTACATTAATGGTTGTGTGTGTATGGATGGATGTATAGTTGCATTAATAGTTGAGTGTGTGTGTGTGTGTGTGCGTGCGTGTGTGTATAAGCATGTATAGTTACATTAATGGTTGTGTGTGTGTGTGTGTGCATGTATAGTTATATTAATGGTCGTGTGTGTGTGTGTGTGTGTGTTAATGTGATGATGGGGAAACTCTTCTCAGTAGGTGGTTTGTAAAACTTTCAAAACATCCTGAATTCACAGTTTTAGGTCAAAGTTGTGTTTATTGTGTGTGTGTTTCTCTGCAGATATTAATGAGTGTGAACTGAGTGACAAACTGTGCAGGAACGGTCAGTGTGTGAACATGATTGGACGCTATCAGTGCTCCTGTAACACCGGCTACAAATCCAGCGAAAACAGAGTCGAGTGTGTCGGTAAGACACGCACACACTCACGACATTGACATTCACATTAAACGTGGCGTTTCCCACATGAATCACTGTAATACACAGACAGCAGCTCTCACACTGAAACTGTCGTAAGAGTTAAACAGGCTGTTGTTGCTGCTTGTGCTTGAGTCAGTGTTCTTGCCAAAGAGTGAGATAAATGCATGAAATCAACCCCAAGGTCAGGGGAAATTTATACAATTTCTCGCCCCTGCAAATAAAAGTTAATGGTGCAGTCTGTAAGAATGACAACTAGTGGTCAAAAAAGGTACTGCAGTCCAATTCAAAATATTGGAGATCGTCGTTTCACGCTCACACGTGTTGCCAGTTTGAGACACACAACATTTTTAAAGATGAAAATGTGTGTGAAATGTTTTGAATTGAAATATTCACAGCTTAAATATTCAACCATGTGGAATTTCAGCCCATAAAAATGCAAGCCCTAAAAATACAGTGCATTAAAATGCAAGCACGGTTAATGCAATGCATATTTTTTTCAATTAGTGCAATTCAACAAGCTTTTTTAATGACAAAAACATTTGTCATTATTTTACATCCATAAACGAGCGCAATGGACAATGAAAATTGGCAACGTGCAGAATCACAGACCAAAACAAAAACAAACATTCCAGCCTGGAAACGCACATTTCAGAGTAAAATCACTGGCTGTGGAAGTGTATAATATCAATATATGCAAACATATTATGGTATTTTTATGCTTTAGTAGAGTGAAAAGGTTACCACAGCACCTTTAAGAGACGTCTCAGTGCTGAAATGTTGTGTGTGACACGTGTGTGTGTTTCAGATATTGATGAATGCACCATTGAGAATGGCGGCTGCGAGACTTTCTGCACGAACTCAGAGGGAAGTTACGAGTGCAGCTGTCGCCACGGTTACGCCCTCATGCCCGACCTCAGGAGCTGCACAGGTGACACACACACACACACTCACTCACACACTCTCACACACACACACACACACACACTCGCACAGACTCACACACGCTCATACGCACAGACATACTCACACACACACAGTCACACACACACACACACACACACACTCACTCACTCGCACTGACTCACACACACACTCACTCGCACAGACTCACACGCGCAGACTCACACACACACACACACACACACTCACACACACACACACACACACTCGCACAGACTCACACACGCTCATACGCACAGACACACACACACACACACACACACTCACTCGCACTGACTCACACACACACACACACACACTCACTCACTCGCACAGACTCACACGCGCAGACTCACACACACACACACACAACAGACACTCACACACTCAATCACACACACTCACAGACAACTCTCACATGCACAGACACACACACACACACACACATTCACATGCACAGACTCACACACACACTCACACACACTCAATCACACACACAGTCACACACTCACATGCACACACACACACACACACACTCACCAGTGTTGGGAAGGATACTTTTAAAATGTATTTCGTTACAGAATACAGAATACATGCCCCAAATTGTAATTTGTAACGTATTCCGTTACGTTACTCAATCTGAGTAACGTATTCTGAATACTTGGATTACTTCCACATTGAATTGCATTTTATAAGTGTAGGAATGCGGAATGGTGATGCGGTGGTGACGCGTTGTAACATGTTGGGATGGCGCCGCTGCCAATAAAGCACCTAAAAGCTGTCACAAAGAACCGGCAAAAGTATTGATTATGAATATGTCAAATATAGCATGGAGATATTTTAATTGTTTATTAATAAGTGTTTTCTGTCTGTGTCACTGTCGCCTGCAAAGATGAAGTTGACGATGCTGACTCGCGATCTTTGCAGTATAGTGAACGCGCCAGAGAGAAATGTGCATTTCATACGGATTA
The DNA here is from genome assembly GCA_030770095.1 of Gila robusta. Lineage (NCBI taxonomy): Eukaryota > Metazoa > Chordata > Actinopteri > Cypriniformes > Leuciscidae > Gila > Gila robusta. Next base: position 189,760 of record JAVALU010001332.1, read on the forward strand.
CATAAGCAGAACGCAGTCTGTTTTGTTTCGTTTTGAATTGTTCTGTTTAAATGTAGACATGTCTGTGACTGTGAGGCAAGTATAATCTTACGCTAAGTTTCGGTTCATTTAAGAGACAAGCTCCAGTTCATGCGCCGGCGCCTCTATAAGTCTGAAATATTTAGCCTACTTATTTATTAAATCCAGGCAATGGGTTGATGAAACATTTATTAAAATTAAGATACAATTAATACAAAACGAA
>JAVALU010001332.1:195000-217500 GCA_030770095.1 Gila robusta
ATTATATCTTCTGATAGCAAAATGATTTTGAGACATATTCTGCCTTTAAGTTTCATTGAGGGAGACCGGTTTAAGAGCAGAAAACGCAAAGTGCTGTTAGTAACTTCACTTTGCACACTGTAGGCGCATTTCCATTACAGATTTGCGCAAAACTTTTGCGATTTTTTCTAAATGTCGACATAAAATTATTGCGAAATAACGGCGTTTCCATTAACCGATGTTATGCGACTAAAACTTAATCATTCCAAAAATCATGGCGACGGATGTTTAGGTTTACGTATATCAGCCGCTGCACTGGCCATTATCATTAACTGAAGGGGTGTGTGTGTGTGTGTGTGTGTGTGTGTGTGTGTGTGTGTGTGTTATCCAGCATTAATGGCCTGGAAAGACTCTTATACTGAGAGCGTCTCATACGAGGAGTTTCTGGGAGGTTCTCCTCATTTCTGCTTCCAGCTCGTGATTGTGGGATTTCTTTGAGGTTTAGAATCCAGTCTTCCTGTAATTATTTTGTCTTTTATGAATTTAATAAAGAACTCTGTCTCGTCTTCTGTCCAAACACACCGCGTCATCTACGTCAGGTGACTGTAAATGCGCAAAAACTGTTTCCATGGTTTTTCTCAACATGAACGTGAAACAATATAAACACGATAATGCTGACTCGAGTGCATGTACGATAACTGCGCAGTCTGCTTTATTAGCGTTTTTTCCGTTCGCGCTGCTTGAGCTTAAATGCTTTTTTACATTTTTTGTTTACACATATTGTTAAATGTTTTCAACTAAAAGAAAACCTTAAGATATATAGTAAGCTTGTTGTGTATATTTCCTAATGTAAGCTTGTTCAGAAATGAAGACAAACATTTTTAATTAAACTTAAAAAATAACTTATTTCTCGTTAAACGACATTTAAATAAACGAATATTAGATTTTTATGAACCCGAATATTTAAATACAATATTTTTGAAAAATGCCCATCCCTAATTTGGATCAGCATTCTAAAATGAAAAGCATGATAACTACCTAATATTGTCTAAAGTCATTGTAAACTTTTGAGGTTTTGTAAAGTTTTGGATAGTAATAACTCAAGTGTTACTACATCCTTCTAAAGGAACTACTAATTATTTGGATCAGTTTTCTAAAGTGAAGATCATGGGAACACACTAGTAATGACTAAAGTGTTTCCAAATCCATCGGAAGGAATTACTATTCAAAATCTAACAAAAATGTATTAATTACTAGGGAGTTATCATGTTTTTCACTTTAATACTGATCCAAATGATTAATAATTCCTTCTGAAGATTTGGTAATACTTGAGTCATTACCATGATCTTCACTTTAGAATTAGTTAATATATTATGCATTATTCATGTTAATTATGAATCTGTATAGTAGTTATTAGTAGTCCTCCGGGAGGTATGAAAAATAGTAGTTACTGATTAGCTAATAGTGAACTACCACATCAACTGAGCAATATTAATTAGTAGTTATTCATTAATGATGGAACAGTTTTCTGAAGTGTTTTATTACTAAAGGGTTTTTATTTAAATTTCGTTCACATTTTTCATCCTAAAAACCTTCTCCACATCTGCAGCCGTTTGTTTCTCTGTGTATTTTTACTGGTGATGATTTTAATGTCTGTCATTTATAAACGTCCTGCCGTGGGCTTCGTTTAACGAGATGTTTTCCAGGCATGATGGGATTGAAGTATGATCGTAATGAACGGAAGGTCGTTTATTTGAGTTCTGCTCGTTTCACTGTTGGATTGTGGGATAATTAATCTGGCAGAGATGTAGTCAGTGATTGATGATTGTTTGTAGGTCAGAAGGCCAGTGTGTGTGTGTGTGTGTGTGTCTGTACATGTGAGAGTGTGTGTGTGTGTGTGTGTGAGAGAGAGAGAGAGTGTGTGTGCGTGTGTGTGTGTGTGTGTGTCTGTGTGTGTTCCTCATCAGATGTGTTTTAACTTGTAAATAAGGCTGACATCATCAGTGATCATCAGCTTCATGGGCGTAGATGGAGTGTTTGAGGTCAGAGGTCATTGTACACGTACTCTCTCTCTCTCACACACACACTCTCACACAGACACTCTCTCTCACTCACAAACACACACACTCTCTCTCTCTCTCTCACACACACTCAGACACACACTCACATGTACTGTGTTATTTTATATATTTGATCTGCACAAATAAAACTTCAGCTCTAGAGAAACATTCATCATGTAGTTTTATTCTCTATCGTCTCTATCATCACTTCATGTGTTTTTGCGTTAATTCTGTGTAATTTGACTGAAATCATGAGTCTTTATTGATGAGCTTGTTTATCTGATATTATTTCCATCAGGCCAGTTAAGTCGTTTCATTTAATCTCTTTGATTCAGTGTCAACCGGCGCATATTTTGTGGATTAGATGTGCTTTAATAAAAGCACAGGGTGTTAACAAGACAAGAAATAGAGAGAGAGAGAGAGAGAGAGAGAGAGATAGACACAGAGAGAGAGAGAGAGAGATATAGACAGAGAGAAAGAGAGATATATAGACAGAGAGAGAGATGGAGAGAGAGGGAGGGAGAGAGAGAGAGATAGACACAGAGAGAGAGGGAGATAGACAGAGAGAAAGAGAGATATATAGACAGAGAGAGAGGGAGGGAGAGAGAGAAAGACAGAGAGAGCGAGAGACACCGACAGAGAGGTCGATCTGCTCCGGTTATTTCAGGACACACGGAGAGCTGGAGTCTGTTGCTCTAATGAAACTCAATGATGGAACAGAATGTGATGAACTTCATCAGACATGTTCAACACACACTCGTTAAACACGCTGATTAGATGGACACTAACCGCTCACAGGACCCAGGGTCTAAGCATGCACAACAGGAAATGATGTCATGCTCTAGGAAGGGGCCGCTGACACGGGCAAACTACTTTATAATGGATCACCAAACTTTAGTTCAGCAAGAGCTAAAAAAAACTCCTCTCATATGTGTGTGTACCTGCTCTGTATATATTGTTAAAATATTATCTGGAAAATATGAACGTATCTGTATCCGACCATTAGTAAGATGTACACTAGATTAGTTTGCTTTTTATTCCAGTAGTTATTTTAGTGCATCAAGTTAAACTAAATGAAAGTAAATAAAATAAAGCTGAAATAAAAAAAAAGATTTATGGATTCAAATTGAATATTCCCTCCTCTGACTTTGTTTCGAACAGTGAAATAGAGGGTTTGCATTGACGTCACTTTCCCGTGGGAAAACCGATATAGTGTTCCTTCCTGTTTTTTGTCAGTGTTTATTTAAAAACATCCAAGTATGCAGAATATACGATGGTAAATATTTAATTGATGAGTTGTCAATACAGTATAACAATACAATATATAGTGTATGATAGCATACAAAAGCATATCGACACACAATGAAAACTGCAAATCCAGCTTTCTCTGCCTGGATCCAGATGTTTCTGTGAATTACAGCGATCCATTTGTTCTGCAGCTTTCGGGATCTGATTTCTTGCCAAATCTATTTATACAGTCAATCTCAAAACTCTTTCTCGTTTTAGATGTGTTTTGTCAGTCAGTCTCCTTCATTTATACAGCGCTTTTTACGATATAGATTGTTCCAAAGCAGCTTTACAGTGATAATAGGAGATTACAGTAACAGAGATTGTTTAGGCTTTACAGCAGATCTAGAATAAAGTTATTGTCCAGCTAAAGTTAGTTTTGATGATTCACTTCCGTCGCAACGATCATTAGTCATTAACTTAGCAGCCGCTAACACGACACCGCTTTAACAGAAAACCCTTAACGCGCTCATTCACACAACAGTGGCTGGAGCTCAAGAACGCAAACTGTGAAATAGGTTTCAAGGTGCAAGTCTTGAAAAATGTATAATACAGAATTTTTTATCGCTTCCGCGTAGCCACGCGAACCGGAATTATCCGACAACGTTTTATCAGTACAGAGGTAAAGGGAAGGAGGCCTTCACAGGGGAGAGACTAGTGACACTTCAGGGATGCGATGTCGTCATGTACAGGTGCAGGTCCTTCATCAGATTTTGTGTGTTTTTCGCGTCTGAAAATAAATGCTGCCACTCAGTCTGTGTAACCGCAGTCACTCCGGTGACGTCACACGCATAACCTCTTTGTGTCTGTGACTCCCTCTTCATGTGTGTGTGCTTCAGACATTAACGAGTGTGAGATCGGGGCTCATAACTGCGACCGGCACGCGACCTGCACGAACACGGCTGGAAGCTTCAGATGCAGCTGCGCTCCGGGCTGGGTCGGGAACGGGATCAAATGCAAAGGTACGAACACTCGGAAGTCCTCCTGAGAAGTCGTGTTTGCGACGGCAGGGTGCGTTCAAGTCATTTTGGTCGAAGTAAGATGTACTTTCTCTTAAGGCGAGACACACCAGGTGAATGGGTAAATAAACAACTAATAAATATCACCATACTTCACCAGTTGATTGATTACATTAATAATTGCAAACATTATTTGTATTACAAGTTTTCTGAAATGTTATGTTTAAATATACAAATGAGGTGTTATCTAATTAAATATGCACTAATTTGCATAAATGTCTAGAACAAAAATCTGAACATTGAATGAAGCCAGGTTCAAAATTCTTGTTTCATTTTTTTACAGAGGGGATTTTGGATATCTCTATTTATCACTCCACAAATCAGAAAATACTGTCAACAGCCATTAATAAATACATTTTCGCCATTTTTTAGGAATAGAATGTTGTATAAATCAGGAAAATTATATATGAACAGACTAGAAAAGTTTGGTATATGTAAGTGTTACTGAAGTGGAGATTTCTGGCTCAATGTAGGAGAAAAAACTCATTTTGAGAAAACGGCCTGTAAAGATATTAACAGTCATTGAAATCTACAGACGCAAATAGATAAAGTGCTCTAAAAGATACAGTTAGAAGTCTATTTTGGATGTTTTCTGTCCACTAGTCTGAAAAAACACTTTATGAAAAACCAAAAAGCTCAAAAGCTCAAAATTGACAGATGCATGAAAAAACACTGTTTTTGCCTGTAGTGTCTCGCCTTAATTAATTACACAAAAATACAGCAAGGTTTGTAAACTGTAGTTCTAGAAAATGAAGAATAAAGAAATGTGCATCAGGTGTGCTTTGCTTTTTTATGTTTTTAATAATTTTTACGAAGCCACTGCAAACTTTATCGGTACATATTACATTATGCTATAATGCCACCATATTCTGTGCAGGCAATTAGCTTACTTCGCTGTAAACAGAAAAGCATGATAATATCACAGCTAAATGCCTGTAAGTATTGTGGTGCTCCTCCATGTTTCTCACTGACACGCCCACAACTCGTAAAGAAAATCCAGAGCTTCCCACTCGTATTTACGACCTTGTGGTGGCGTTCATGTGCGTTCAACTCGTAAATATGTGACCCTGGACCACAAAACCAGTCACATGGGTCAACTTTTTGAAATTGAGATGTACACATCATCTGAAAGCTGAATAAATAAGCTTTCTATTGATGTATGGTTTGTTAGGATACGACAATATTTGAAAATCTGGAATCTGAGGGTGCAAAAAAAATCAAAACATTGAGAAATCGCCTTTAAAGTTGTGCATTTATGTTCATGATTTTGCTGCATTCACTCACAGAAATAAATGTTTTATATATTAACGGTACGAAATTTACAATATATCCTCATGGAACATGATTTTTTGCATAAAAGAAAAATTTATAATTTTGACCCATACAATGTATTGTTGGCTATTGCCACAAATATACCCGTGCGACTCGTGACTGGTTCTGTGGTCCAGGGTCACATGTGATCTTTCCGGGATGACTTGATAGACGAGATCTGATGTGTTTGTATGGATGACTGAGTGTCTCCTGTGCAGATCTGGACGAGTGTTCGAATGGGACGCACCTGTGCAGCTCCAGCGCAGACTGCATGAACACCATGGGCTCCTATCGCTGCCTGTGCAAAGAGGGGTTCACCGGAGACGGCTTCTACTGCACCGGTACATACACACACACACACACACACACACTAACTCTACCTCTAAACCACCCATCACACACACACACACACACACTAACTATACCCCTAAACCACCCATCACACACACACACACACACACACACACACACACACACACACACACACACACTAACTATACCCCTAAACCACCCATCACACACACACACACACACACACTAACTCTACCCCTAAACCACCCATCACACACACACACACACACACACTAACTCTACCCCTAAACCACCCATCACACACACACACACACACACACACTAACCGTGCGCCTAAACCTACCCATCACACACACACACACACTCTAACCCGACCCTAAACCTCCCCATCATAGAAAACATTTTTTAATAAAACACTTTAGTATGTTTTTAAAGCCATTTGAAATACGAGGACTCAGGAAATGTCCTCATAAATCTCGTTCACGTTGTAATACCAGTGTAATACCCATGTCATTACACAAATTTACACCAGCAAACACACACACACACTCGTTCATTCAAACACTTTATGATGTTGTGTTAACGTCTGTGTGTGTGTGTGTGTGTCCTGTAGACACGGATGAGTGTGCTGAGAACGTGAATCTGTGTGAGAGCGGCCACTGTCTGAACGCCGCTGGTGGATATCGCTGTGAGTGTGACATGGGCTTCATCCCCACTGCAGACGGCAGAGCATGTGAAGGTGAGACACTCCTCCGTCTGTGTGTGTGCGTGTGTGTGTGTGTGTGTGTCTGTGTGTGTGTGTGTGTGTGTGTGTGTGTGTGTCTGTCTGTGTGTGTGTGTCTGTCTGTCTGTGTCTGTTTGTCTGTCTGTCTGTGTGTGTGTGTGTGTCTGCGTGTGTGTGTCTGTCTGTCTGTCTGTGTGTGTGTGTGTGTGTCTGTGTGTCTGTCTGTCTGTGTGTGTGTGTGTGTCTGTCTGTGTGTGTGTGTGTGTCTGTCTGTCTGTGTGTGTGTGTGTCTGTGTATGTGTGTCTGTCTGTGTGTGTGTGTCTGTGTGTGTGTCTGTCTGTCTGTGTGTCTGTCTGTCTGTTTGTGTGTGTGTGTGTGTCTGTCTGTGTGTCTGTCTGTGTGTGTCTGTCTGTGTGTGTGTGTGTCTGTCTGTGTGTGTGTCTGTCTGTGTGTGTGTGTGTGTCTGTCTGTGTGTGTGTGTGTGTGTGTGTCTGTCTGTCTGTCTGTGTGTGTGTGTGTGTCTGTGTATGTGTGTCTGTCTGTGTGTGTGTGTGTCTGTCTGTCTGTGTGTCTGTCTCTGTGTGTGTGTGTGTGTGTGTGTGTCTGTCTGTCTGTCTGTGTGTCTGTCTGTGTGTCTGACTGTCTGTCTTTCTGTGTGTGTGTCTGTGTGTGTGTCTGTCTGTATGTATGTGTGTCTGTCTGTGTGTATGTGTGTGTGTGTGTCTGTCTGTGTGTGTGTGCGTGCGTGCGTGTCTATAACTGTGTGTGTGCCTGTCTGTCACTATTTTTAACTGTCTGTCTTTCTGTTATTTATTATCATTACATTTATTGTTAAAGTCGTCATGAAATCAAATTTTACCATTCATATTTTTATATGTAATATTGTAGTGTTTATTATAAATGATTTATCTGTGCACGTCATTATTTTTTTAAAATTCATGTACGCTTATAATCTTTATCAAATACATTACTCTTCCCTCCCCCCTCGAAACGACTTCTCTTCTCTTACGTTCAAAATCTATTACTAGAGGGCGTGGCTATTACTAGAGGGCATGGCTATTACTAGAGGGCGTGGCTATTACTAGAGGGCGTGGCTATTACTAGAGGGCGTGGCTATTACTAGAGGGCATGGCTATTACTAGAGGGCGTGGCTATTACTAGAGGGCGTGGCTATTACTAGAGGGCGTGGCTATTACTAGAGGGCGTGGCTATTACTAGAGGCCGTGGCGATTGTGGTCTGTCTCTTTTGACTTGACTTTCAGCCGCCTCATCTTGGTTTGCGGGAGGCTCATATAAATATGGGGTGATTCCTTCCGGAAAATTTGGCTGCTCGTCCTCCTCATCGTCGGGTTCCTCAATTAAAAATGCTTCATGGGAGGGTAATGGTGGAGAGAAATCCTCCACAACTGACTGCAAACTGGCATTCAAATCTGCCTCCATTTTGTTAGCAACGCCCAACCTCCAACGATCCAATCAATTCCCAAAGGACGAAATCAAGCCCCGCCCTACATTTTTTTCTAATTTCAGAAGCCGTTTCACTCGGATATACATCACAATAAGGAAAAAAGGACAATCTCAACTTCCGTTTCATGACGACTTTAATGATTATCATTTAAAGTTAACATTATAGTTATTGGTCCTGGTCTAATACAGTTCAGCCAAAACCTAATGGATAAAATCAGTGTGTTTGTGCCTCAGAGCTGAAACTTCCAGTTCCTCCTGATCCGCTACAGCTGTGTGTGTGTGTGTGTGTGTGTGTGTGTGTGTGTCTCTCTCTCCGCAGACATAGACGAGTGCACGTTTGCCGACATCTGTGTGAACGGACGCTGTCGCAATATTCCCGGTCTCTTCCGGTGTGTGTGTGACCCCGGCTATGAGCTGGACCGGAGCGGGGGAAACTGCACGGGTATCACATGACCTCACGCATCACACACCTGACTAGGGTTGGGTATCGTTTCAATTTTAATGATTCCTATTTCGATTCTGCTTATCGATTCCGATTCTTATCGATTCCTCATTTAGATTACAATAATGCAAAAAAACAAATGAGCAATCGCAACAAATAGATACAACTGAACAAAGATACGATTGAAATAGTGTTTTAAGATTTTCAGGTGTTCAGAAACTGTAATCAAATGTAAAATAACACTGCACTTTATTAATAAAATATACATTACAAATATAGTTACAGTTATTCAGTGAAGAACGAGTGAATTTTCTCCTTTGTTTAATTAGTGTTATTATAGAGACTAATATATAGAATATTAGGCTGCTGTCACTTTAAGAGTTGCCCAATATAGTTACACACACCAGCAGAACAGAAAACAGTCTAAAGTCATATTGAAATGCTCTCAAAGGAATCAACAAGAGGAATCGAAATTGAAATTTTCGATTCCCAACGCTACACGTGACACATGTGACCTGTCCTCTCCTCTCATCCCTCTTTTCTTTCTCTTCTTCTTCTCCGTGTCAGATGTGAACGAGTGTGCGGACCCGACCACCTGCATCAGTGGCCTGTGCCTGAACACAGCGGGCAGTTACGTCTGTATCTGCCCGCCCGACTTCGAGCTCAACCCCACTGGAGTCGGCTGCGTCGGTGAGAAAACGCTTCGTTTCGTTGACCAATCATTTTCGTCTGTGAAAAATCTGTGTCTCTATTGCATGTTCAAACTTTAAAATCATTCATATTAACAGGTTAATAGAGATTATAATGGCTTTGTGTTAATTTTAGACCAGTGTTAATTTCGTTGATGAATAATTTTCGTCACTATTTTCGCCAACGACATTTTCTCACAGACGAAAACGAGACGATAACTAAATAAAACCCAGTTTTGAATGACAGAAACTATTGATATTTTCGTCAATGTGCACAGATGCACACATTTGAATTGAGAAAAGCATTCATTTGCTCTTTAATAGCTTTAATAAGGATTAGTTATTTTTAATTTATACGAATAAATATGTCTGCTTAAAAGAATAAAGAATGATGTATGCAAGTTGTTATAAAGAACGCATCATTTATTGAAAAGACCGTGTTTTACTTTAGAAGAAGTGTTTTTATTTCATTTTAAATTTTTATTTTTTATTTTTATGTCACAGCAGTAAATCTGTCTCTATTGGATGTTCAAACTTTAAAATCATTCATATTAACAGGTTAATAGAGATTATAATGGGTTTGGAAATGCGTTGGTGAGACGAGTGTTAATTTCGTTAATTTCGAATCATTTTCGTCATTATTTTCGTCAACGACATAGACGATAACTAAATTAAAATTAAATTAAAAGTTTTGAATGACAAAAACTATGACAGAAATCTATTGACATTTTCATCAACGAATAAAAACTAGACAAAAATGTTCGGTAGGGACGATTTGGGAAGAGATCGAGTCAGAACTGGTAGATGCGCACATATGTTGGCATGCGCTTGATGCGTGTCTCATAAAACGTTAAAAATGTAAACGTCTGGGAGTAAGAGAAGAGCAGATCATTCTGTTTATAATGGGTTTGGATATTTGAGAGAAATTCTAAATGAATGCATTACAATTTAACTTAACCTATCAGATTTTAGTCGGCTAAAATCTTATTGTATTTCGTCGACTAAAACTAAAACAATTCAGATAACTAAAATATGACTTAAACTAAATGGCATTTTAGTAAAAAGAGTGTGACTAAAACTAAATCAAAATTTGCTGTCAAAATTAACAATGGGTGAGACACGTTCAGCTCCAAACAGCTTCAGCTCATGATGTCGTGTGTGTGTGTGTGTGTGTGTGTGTGTGTGTGTGTTGCAGACACTCGCTCTGGAACCTGCTTCCTGGAGGTCCACAGTCGTGGCGACGGCTCGGACAGTCTGAGCTGCTCCACTGAGATCGGCGTCGGCGTGTCCAAAGCGTCCTGTTGCTGTTCCCTGGGTCAGGCCTGGGGGTCACCCTGTGAGAGCTGCCCACTGCTCAACTCCTGTGAGTCTCACACACACACACACCTGTGAGAGCTGCCCACTGCTCAACTCCTGTGAGTCTCACACACACACACACACACACACCTGTGAGAGCTGCCCACTGCTCAACTCCTGTGAGTCTCACACACACACACACCTGTGAGAGCTGCCCACTGCTCAACTCCTGTGAGTCTCACACACACACACACACACACACCTGTGAGAGCTGCCCACTGCTCAACTCCTGTGAGTCTCACACACACACACACACACACACACACACACACACACACACACACACACACACACCTGTGAGAGCTGCCCACTGCTCAACTCCTGTGAGTCTCACACACACACACACACACACACAACGTGCTACGATTGGTCAGCTCAATGTGGCCGTTATCTGATTGGCTTGAGGAAACGGTGGGTGGAGTCCACTTATTTGTGGATTTGTCTGCACGTCGGCGCTAGAAGTGTTTCAAAATCCACAGATGCGTGAGGGGATTTACAAATGCACAAGAAGAGATTCACAAATAAGTACCAGGCAGAGTTGTGTTTGTGATATAAAACACATTTTTTTAATATTTGCAAATCTCATTTTAATTATTTGTGAGTTTTATAATTTTTTGTGAAACTTTTTATATTTATTTGTGGATCTTAATCTATTTATTTGTGAATTTGATAATTTTTTGTGAATCTCTTTACATTTGTTTGTGAATCTCAATCTATTTATTTGGAATGATGCAACAATCCTAACCCCATATTTCTCCCTCAGCCGAGTACAAGATCCTGTGTCCCGGAGGAGAAGGATTCCGACCCAATCCGATCACGGTGATACTAGAGGGTAGATCTAGAGTGCACACACACACACACACACACACACACACACACGTGATCTCCAGTGCTGTGTGTTGACTGTTGTGTCTGTATGTCAGATATCAACGAGTGTCAGGAGCTGCCTGGTCTGTGTCAGGGAGGAAACTGCATCAACACGTTTGGCAGTTTTCACTGTGAATGTCCGAAAGGTTTCGAGCTCAATGGAGACACCAGGATCTGTGAAGGTCAAACGTCCTCTTTCACACACTCTTTCTGTCTCTCTTACTAAGTCAAGTCCGTTTTATTTATATAGTGCTTTACACACTATACGCTGTTTCAAAGCAGTGAAAGCTTTCGAGAAACCAGCCAGAAAACTAAACAATCATAAAAAAATAAGCATGAAGCTGCAAAAATCTCAGCCAATCAGGACACATTTGAAGCTTAATATACATCACTACTAGTCAAAAGTTTTGGATCAGTAAGATTTTTAATGTTTTTAAAAGAAGTCTCTTCTGCTCACCAAGGCTGCATTTATTTGATTAAAAATACAAAAAGATAAAGATACAATTTAAAACAGAAAGAAATCAATACTTTTATTCATCAAGGATTAATTAAATTGATCAAAAGTTACAGTAAAGACATTTATAATGTTACAAAAATTATATTTTAAATAAATGCTGTTCTTTTAAACTTTCGATTCATCAAATAATCCTGAAAAAATTGTACACAACTGTTTTCAACTTTGATAATAATATTGAATGTATATAATAATATTGAGCATCAAATCATCATATTAGAATGGTTTCTGAAGGATCATGTGACACTGAAGACTGGAGTAATGATGCTGAAAATTCAGCTTTGATCACAGGAATAAATTACATTTTAAAATATATTAAAATAGAAAACAGTTCATTTAAATTGTCATAATATTTAACATATTAATTTTTTTTTTTTTTTACCAAATAAATGCAGCCTTGGTGAGCAGAAGAGACTTCTTTTAAAAAACATAAAACATCTTACCGATCCAAAACGTTTGACTGGACGTCTGTGGGCGTGGCTACCAAGAGCAAAGTGACAGATTCAGAAACCAATCAAAAGACAAAATGTTGAATTAAAAAAAATGTAATGACTCTCATTAACATATAAAATCACATGATATAAACACATAAGTGAGCAAGCTGAGCCCATTATAATCAGTAATACTGATAGTAAATGAATGCTACTTGCACTACTTCCGACAAATGCGTTTGAAACATTCGCTTTGACTCAACAACGGACATAGACGTGATGTCAATCTGGACCAGATCTGCAGTTAGAAGTGAAATGTGACTGTTTAAAATGTAAGAATGAAAAGATCTATTCATTGTGTGTGTAGATGTGGATGAGTGTGAGCGGCCTGGCATCTGTGGTCCGGGTCAGTGTTACAACACTATTGGAAACTACACCTGCATCTGCCCACCGGAGTACATGCAGGTCAACGGAGGAAACAACTGCATGGGTGAGTCTGCACACGCATCGTCAATGATTAGCATTATAGTTATCGTTACTAATTAACGGTATAGTTTTCGTTATATTTATTAGGGGTGGGGGAGAAAATCGATTCAAATATGAATCTCGATTCTATCTTCTACCAATTCGCATCGATTCTCAAATTTCAATTTAACTTTGCATTACTTCTTAAAGTTATTGACACGTTCGAGTGTTATTAAACCACAATAAGCCGCTAAAAAGGACTCAGATCCACGAGATCCCGAATTCAGTTCTCTTTCACAGCTAATTGCGCTTGCATGGTCAAATACACACACAATTGTGTAAAAATGCATATCGTGGGGAGTATTCATGTAAACACAAACTGTTATATCCTACGCAAATGTAAACAGTTAGGAGAAAATCGGATGCGTAACAGTATATTAGATCCGTGCATTCATTCCTAAAGGGACCGCAGCCTCATAAACGGTTGCCGTCTGTTTCATTAATGTTAATAAAATAAAATAAAAATCACACTGCTTTTGTCTGAATCATTTTTGAATCTTGAAAACTTGGTTTCCTTTAGTGCCGATAATGACAAGTTTGTTGTGGTGTGTGTGTGTGTGTGTGTTCAGACATGCGGAAGAGCTTGTGTTACAGGAACTACTACTCTGATAACGCCACTTGTGATGGAGAGCTCACCTTCAACATGACCAAGAAGTTCTGCTGCTGCTCGTACAACATCGGCCGGGCCTGGAATAAACCCTGCGAGCGCTGTCCCGTTCCCAGCACCAGTGAGACACACACACATCGGCTCATTTAGCAGACGCTTTTACACAAAGCAAATGAGGAATACTATGGAAGCTTGTTTCCGTCACAGAATAAAACATTTTAAAAGATAATTGCTACTTTTGCTACGAGTTCACATCTCGCAATTCTGACTTTAATTCAATTGCGTGTTACAGGGTTAGAATTGCGAGATATAAACTCACAATTGAGTGTTAAAAAGTCAGAATTGCGTGAAATAAACTCGCAATTCTAACGTTTTTCTCGAGTTTATATCTCGCAATTCTGACATCTTTTCTCAGAATTGTGAGGAAAAAAAGGCTGACAATTCTGACTTTATAACAAGAAATTTGTTTTATAAAGTCAGAATTGCGAGATTTAAACATGCAATTCTGAGATAAAATGTCCAAATTGTGAGTTTATTTCTCGCAATTGCGACTTTATATCACGCAGTTCTGACCTTGTAACATGCAAGTGAATTAAAGTCAGAATTGTGAGATAAAAAGTAGCAATTATCTTTTTTATTTTTTATTCTGTGGCGGAAACAAGCTTCCATAGAATACAGCAAGTGATTGAGACATTAACACAAGAAGAGCAAAGTTTCAAACGTTGTCTAGAAGTGAACAGGGAGGGATTTCAGTGAAACAGCGTAGAAGAAAGAGGGTGTTTCTTGAATATTGTCAGGGATTCGTCACACACACACACACACACAGTCATGACCGTGACATGGTTCTCTGCTGCAGATGAGTTCACTGTGCTGTGTGGAAGTGAGAGACCGGGATATTTCATTGACATCTACACTGGACAAGCCATTGGTAAACACATTCATCACACACACTTAAAGACATTCAAACACACAGTTCTGTGTTCCTCTAAGCCTTCACATCCACCCTGTGTGTCTGTCTGTGATCCGCAGACATCGACGAGTGCCGTGAGATCTCCGGCGTGTGTGATAACGGCTTGTGTATCAACATGATCGGCAGTTTCCGCTGTGAATGTCCGATGGGTTTCGTTTATAATGACAAGCTGCTGATCTGTGAGGGTAAGAGCTCCATCTGTGTCTCTGAAAGTCTCAGGTCTGTAATGAAAACAGCAGAATGAGTGACGGAGCTGCGTGTGTGACGGGTTCTAGATTAACAATCTATTAGAAATTATGATTTACTTCCAACATGAGATGCTCTGTGTATGATGTTAAGCAGTGTTGGGGAAAGTTACTGTTAAAAGTAATGCATTACAATATTGTGTTACTCCCAAAAAAAGTAACTAATTGCGTTACTTAGTTACTTTTTATGAAAAGTAATGTTACGTTACTTTTGCGTTACTTTTTCTCACCTGGGCTGGGCTTGTTTGATTTTTAATAACAAAAATTCTGAAAAACAAACCTTTCAGCTGTGCTGCAGTTCTGGATTACAGAACTATAGGAGACAGGAGAAGGAAGTTCAACACTTTTATTTCTAAGTCTAATCTAAAGTATTTTTTGCTTATTAGTATGGTTGAATTATGTTAAAAAAAGACATTGGTTAATAAAGTGAGATTAAATACATAAAGTATATTTGTGTCATTTAATATAGTTAAGTATAGTTTAGTGAAGTTTTGCGTAAAATTCTGAGATTGCATTTTGGCGTTTTTATTCATTTTGAGGAATACTGAATGTTTTCGTGCAAGTGAGACGAGTACATGCATGTTCGCATTTAGTCTAGAACTAAAATACCCATCATGTTTACACACAACACCTCCTCACTTTATTTCTCTCAACATGAGGACAGGAGAGCTGTCAGTCAATAAATGTGAAAAAGTAAGTAGCGTTACTTATTTGAAAAAGTAACGTAAAATATTTTATTGTAAATTGAAAAAGTAATGCGTTACTTTACGTAATTTTTTTTTAAAGTACTTTACGTACTTTACGAAAAAGTAATCTGATTACGTAACTCACATTACTTGTAATGAGTTACACACAACACTGATGTTAATTGTGTTTGTGATATGTGTGTGTGTGTGTGTGCAGATATTGACGAGTGTCAGAACGGTCCGGTGTGTCAGCAGAACGGCATCTGTCTGAACGTTCCTGGAAGTTTCCGCTGTGAGTGTAAACCTGGATACCGGCAAACTCCCACCCAGCAGTGTGTCGGTGAGTGTGTGTCAGACATTTCCCAACTCATAATGCTGCTACTCCGATATCAAAGTTAATATAACAAAAAAGCAACAGCAGCTATCATGCTTAACAGGAAACCAGCCGTGATGGAGAGAGAGAGAGAGAGAGCGAGAGTGTGTGTGTGTGTGTGTGTGTGTGTGTGTGTGGGTCCTGACTGGAGGGGAATGTGTGTAAAACAGCCGAACTCAGAGCTCAGTTCTGCTTTCAGACACATTGCACCTGAAGTTAAAGTGTGATTTGATGTGATATCTCTCAGATCGTAACGAGTGTGCTGAGAATCCAAACATCTGCAGTCCGGGTCAGTGTATCGACACGGTGGGTAGTTACCGGTGCCTCTGCCCCAACGGCTTCACATCCACCCCAGACCTGTGTATTGGTGAGAGATCAGCCTCACATATCTGTCTGTCTGTCCATCTGTGTGCATCCTCATGTAGATAACTAACTATCTTTGGGCTGTTTTCATAACTAACGAAACACCAGTGGTCTGTGTTCATAACTTACTGTCTGTGTTCATAACCTGTGTTAGTTCATAACTAACCAACCGCCTGTATTCATAACTAACTAACCATCAGTGTTCATAACTAACCAACCGTCTGTGTTTATAACTAACTAACCGCCTGTATTCATAACTAACTTACTAACCATCAGTGTTCATAACTAACTGATTATCTGTGTTCATAACTAACTAACCAACTGCCTGTGTTCATAACTAACCAACCGCCTGTATTCATAACTAACCAACCATCAGTGTTCATAACTAACCAACCGCCTGTGTTCATAACTAACCAACCGCCTGTGTTCATAACTAACCAACCGCCTGTATTCATAACTAACTAACCATCAGTGTTCATAACTAACTAACCGTCTGTGTTCATAACTAACCAACCGCCTGTATTCATAACTAACTAACCATCAGTGTTCATAACTAACCAACCATCAGTGTTCATAACTAACCAACCGCCTGTGTTCATAACTAACCAACCATCAGTGTTCATAACTAACCAACCGCCTGTGTTCATAACTAACCAACCGCCTGTATTCATAACTAACTAACCATCAGTGTTCATAACTAACCAACCGTCTGTGTTTATAACTAACTAACCGCCTGTATTCATAACTAACTAACCATCAGTGTTCATAACTAACTAACTAACTAACCATCAATGTTCATAACTTACTGATTATCTGTGTTCATAACTAACTAACCAACCGCCTGTGTTCATAACTAACTAACTAACCATCAGTGTTCATAACTTACTGATTATCTGTGTTCATAACTAACTAACCAACCGCCTGTGTTCATAACTAACCAACCGCCTGTATTCATAACTAACCAACCATCAGTGTTCATAACTAACTAACCGCCTGTGTTCATAACTAACCAACCGCCTGTATTCATAACTAACTAACCATCAGTGTTCATAACTAACCATCCGCCTGTGTTCTTAACTAACTCATCTGTGTTCATAACTAACTAACTAACCATCAGTGTTCATAACTAACTAACCATCAGTGTTCATAACTAACCAACCGCCTGTATTCATAACTAACCAACCATCAGTGTTCATAACTAACCAACCGCCTGTGTTCATAACTAACCAACCGCCTGTATTCATAACTAACTAACTAACCATCAGTGTTCATAACTAACTAACTAACCATCAGTGTTCATTATTAACCAACCGCCTGTATTCATAACTAACTAACCATCAGTGTTCATAACTAACTAACCATCAGTGTTCATAACTAACCAACCGCCTGTATTCATAACTAACTAACCATCAGTGTTCATAACTAACTAACCATCAGTGTTGTTCATTATTAACCAACCGCCTGTATTCATAACTAACTAACCATCAGTGTTCATAACTAACTAACTAACCATCAGTGTTCATAACTAACCAACCGCCTGTATTCATAACTAACCATCAGTGTTCATAACTAACCATCCGCCTGTGTTCTTAACTAACTCATCTGTGTTCATAACTAACTAACTAACCATCAGTGTTCATAACTAACTAACCATAAGTGTTCATAACTAACCAACCGCCTGTATTCATAACTAACCAACCATCAGTGTTCATAACTAACCAACCGCCTGTGTTCATAACTAACCAACCGCCTGTATTCATAACTAACTAACCATCAGTGTTCATAACTAACTAACTAACCATCAGTGTTCATTATTAACCAACCGCCTGTATTCATAACTAACCATCAGTGTTCATAACTAACCAACCGCCTGTGTTCATAACTAACCAACCGCCTGTATTCATAACTAACCATCAGTGTTCATAACTAACTAACTGACTAACTAACCATCAGTGTTCATAACTAACCATCTGCCTGTGTTCTTATCTAACTGATTATCTGTGTTCATAACTAACCATCTGCCTGTGTTCTTATCTAACTGATTATCTGTGTTCATAACTAACCAACCGTCTGTGTTCATAACTAACTAACCATCTGTGTTCATAACTAACTAACCGTCTGTGTTCATAACTAACTAACCATCTGTGGTCTGTGTTCAGATGTGGACGAGTGCGAGCGTCAGCCGTGTGGAAATGGAACCTGTAAGAACACTGTGGGCTCCTACAACTGCTTGTGTTACCCAGGATTCCAGCTGTCACACAACAGCGACTGCATCGGTACACACACACACAGACAGACACAAATATTTATTAATTCTAATGTGTTTGTGTTAACGTCTGTTTTGTGCATGTGGTTCAGACACAGACGAGTGCACGGCGCTCCGGGGCTTGTGTCGCAACGGGAACTGCATCAACACGGTGGGCTCGTTTGTGTGTGTGTGTCTGGACGGGTATAAACTCTCTCCTGACGGCCGGATGTGTGTGGGTGAGTCTTGAAGCTGTGTGTGTGTGTGTGTGTGTGTGTGTGTGTGCGCGAGTGAGATAATGTGTGTGTGTGTGAAAGAGAGATAGAGTGTGTGTGTGTGTGAGAGAGAGGGATAGAGTGTGTGTGTGTGTGTGTGTGTGTGTGTGTGTGTGTGTGTGTGTGTGTGTGTGTGTGTCTGGACGGGTATAAACTCTCTCCTGACGGCCGGATGTGTGTGGGTGAGTCCTGAAGCTGTGTGTGTGTGTGCACGAGTGAGATAGTGTGTGTGTGTGTGTGTGTGTGTGTGTGTGTGTGTGTGTGTGTGTGTGTGTGTGTGTGTGTGTGTGAGAAAGAGAGATAGAGTGTGTGTGTGTGTGTGTGAGAGAGAGATAGAGTGTGTGTGTGTGAGAGACAGATAAAGTGTGTCTGACTGAGTGTGTGTGTGTGTGTGTGTGTGTGTGTGTGTGTGTCTGACTGAGTGTGTGTGTGTGTGTGTGTGTGTGTGTGTGTGTGTAAATGTTTTTCTATCCCGGTGTAGGCTTAAACCTGAATGCACACACACTCATTGGGACTCGAGTCACTGTGGACCTAAACTGAGGAAACAATCTTATAAATCATACAGAATGAGTTTGTTTTTTTTGTTTTTTTAAATGTAAACATGCTGAAAGTTTTGTGTGATGGGTAGGTTTATGTGTGTGTGTGTGTTGACGTCATGTCCACACGCTCCTGTGCTCTTCTGCTCAGACATCAACGAGTGTGTGATCAGCCCTGGCACCTGCGGCCCCGGGACGTGCCAGAACCTGGACGGCTCCTACAGGTGTATCTGCCCGTCAGGGTATTTCCTGCAGAACGACCGGTGTGAAGGTGTGTGTCGGTTCACCTCGATCCTCACGGCGTCATGGTCTCACTGCTCACAGTCATGTGATCAAACTTTATCTGGACAATAACTATTCTAGAGCTGCTGTAAAGATTGTTGCTGTAAAGCAGTCTTGTTACTGTAATCTCCTATTATCACTGTAAAGCTGCTGTGAAACTCTATATTGTTAAAGCGCTGTATAAATGAAGACTCGACTCTCCTCCGTCATCATGTGTGTTTGTGCTCAGATATTGACGAATGCTCTCAGACTCCCGAGATCTGCATCTTTGGGAAGTGTGTGAACACGGCTGGCAGCTTCAGGTGCGATTGTCCCGAGGGATTCCAGCTCTCCTTGTCCGGGAAGAGATGTGTGGGTGAGTTATATATCACACACTTCCACAGGTTTAGAACTGGGGTTTTTATTTGTACTTCTTTTTTTTTTTTTGTTGCGATTTTAGGCATTACAGGGATTATTCAAAACAAATAAATAGAAAAGATCAGAGGAAGCACATCACAAGTTAAACGTGAAACCTCCATCCGAATCCCTTGTGCTTCATGTTTTCATCGGTCATGGAGCTCGTCATGTTTAATGAGTAATGAATGTAATGAATAATGTTTTGTTCCTCAAGTGAGTGATGTCATACAGAATCAGAACACATCGTTCGTTTCTTTGCTCACAGTTTCCATCCCTCCTTCTGTGTCTCTGACCCTGTGGACAGGGTGTGTGTGTGTGTGTGTGTGTGTGTGTGTGTGTGTGTGTGTGTGTGTGTAGAAGGGTGGAAAGGCTTCTGCAAATGAAGAACAGGCCTCGGGGAATAAAAGCAACCCAGCTACCCATCTCTTTCTCAGCTGCACACACACACTCACACACATATATCTGTATCTATATCTGTGATGTTTGTTCATGTGCGTTATTGATAATTATGCTGATGCATTTTGTGCAGTGATGAATCATTTGAGAAGTAATAATTTGGGTAGAATCATTTAGGGAGAATCTTTTGGAAAGAGTCAATTGAAAAATAATTTGTGAAGAATCATTTGAAAAACAATAATTTGAGAAGAAACATTTGATCAATAATCATTTAAGAATCGTTTGAGAAATAATAATTGAGAAGAATCATTTGAGAAAGAATAATTTTAGAAAGATTATTTGTAAAGAATAATCAGTGAACAATCATTTGAAAGAATTGTTTGGCAAATAATAATTTGAGAAGAATCATTTAAGAAAGAATCATCTTTCTCTGTTGCCAAGTCAATTGTTTTGTATTGTGTTCTTCACAATACACATTGTTTCAAGTCAGCTTTACAGAAAATGAAATAAAAATGCCTCTGTTTGCTCTGACTGTCAGATATCCGTGTGAATTACTGTTACACTAAGTTCGAGAACGGACGCTGTCTGGCCCCGAAGCCGCTCAACACGACGAAAGGATCCTGTTGCTGCAGCGCCATGCCGGGTCAGGGGTGGGGGGACCCGTGTGAGATCTGCCCTTCTGCTGAGGACGGTGAGCACACACACACACACACACACACACACACACACACACACACTCTCTCTCTCACACACACACTCACACACACTCTCACACACACACACTCACACACACACACACTCTCACTCTCTCCCTCACACACACAGAAACTCCCTCACACACACACTCTCACTCACTCACACACACACATACACACACACACACTCTCACAAACACACACACACACACTCTCACACACACACATACACATACACACATATTTCTATATCTGTGATGTTTGTTCATGTGCGTTATTGATAATTCACACACACATATACACACTCACACACACATGATTTGATGGCAGTAACAGTTATAGTGTGTGTGTGTTTCAGAGACGTATAAAGCTCTGTGTTCCACCATGGGAAAGACCCACACTATACACGAAGAGGCTGTAGGTGAGTGTCAGTGAATCAGACTCCATCAACATGTGTCCATGAGCACACGCTGATCACACACACTGATCTCACACTCTGATGTTCCAGATGTGGACGAGTGTGCGGAGAACCCCGGCATCTGCAGGAACGGCCACTGCATCAACACGGACGGGACGTTTCGCTGCGAATGCCCCTTCGGGTACCGGCTCGACTTCACCGGGATCAACTGTGAAGGTCAGCGTTGATTTCAAGCACAACCTTCCTGTCTCTCTCTTGAATCAACACTGAAGTGATTAAACTGCAGTTCATCCACTGGCCACTAGAGGCCGGCTGTAGAAGAGACTCAATCCCATAAACCCTCATGTTAAAATGCCCAACTTTACAGCAGAAAAAAACATGTTCACAGCCTGTGGTTGTCAAGCTTTATTTCCATAGTGCATACGATACAGATTGTTGCAGCCATTTTAAAATTAATCATTCAGTTTCAGCTATGGATAATATTACTTGGTTTTGTCTGTTTTTGGTCATGTGACCTCCATCATGTTGTGTGTGTAACTCCGTCATCATCAGACACGAACGAGTGTGAGCTGGGGAACCCGTGTGGGAACGGCACCTGCACAAACGTGGAGGGAGCGTTTGAGTGCAGCTGCGACGAGGGCTTCGAGCCCGGACCCATGATGACCTGTGAAGGTCAGTGACGTGCTGATGATGATGATGATGATGTATTTCCTGTAGTTGCTGATGTACTTCCTGTCGGCCGCTCTCACACTCGAGCACAGATTGATTCATGCGGGATCATCGGGTCTGATCCGCTTCACCACTCTCACTCGTGTTCACACTGAACGTGTTTTTGCATTCTACACTGTAAAAAACAAATTTTCAAAGTTGTAAATAAAACAAAGATTATTTATACAGTGATAACTATAACCATAAATATATTTATAACTTTAACAATAAATATAGCGATAACTATAACAATAATTATAATGATAACTATAACCATAACTATAACCATTACTATAATGATAATTATAACCATAACTACAGTGA
>JAVALU010001332.1:222500-302500 GCA_030770095.1 Gila robusta
GTGTTCAGGCTCCGAAACCCTGTAACTTCATCTGTAAGAACACAGAGGGCGGATACTTGTGCTCCTGCCCACGAGGATACCTGTTACAGGACGACTCCAAGAGCTGCCGGGGTAACACACACACACACACACACACACACACACACACACACACACACACTCACTCACTCACTCACACTCACACACACACACACACACGCACTCACTCACTCACACACTCACACTCACTCATACTCACTCACTCTCTCACACTCACTCACTGTCACTCACACACTCACTCACACTCACTCACTCACACTCACTCTCTCACTCACTCACTCACACTCACTCACTCTCACACTCACTCACACTCACTCTCACATTCACTCACTCTCACATTCACTCACATTCACTCACACTCACTCACTCACACTCACTCTCTCACACTCACTCACTCTCTCACACTCACTCACTCACACTCACTCACTCTCACACTCACTCACACTCACTCAAACTCACTCACACTCACTCACACTCACTCTCTCACTCTCACTCACTCACACTCACTCTCTCACATTCACTCACTCACACTCACTCTCTCACACTCACTCACTCTCACACTCTCACACTCACTCTCTCACACTCACTCAAACTCACTCACACTCACTCACTCACACTCACTCACTCACTCACTCACACTCACTCACACTCACTCACTCTCTCACACTCACTCACTCACACTCACTCACTCTCACACTCACTCACACTCACTCAAACTCACTCACACTCACTCACTCACACTCACTCTCTCACTCTCACTCACTCACACTCACTCTCTCACACTCACTCACTCTCACACTCTCACACTCACTCTCTCACACTCACTCAAACTCACTCACTCACACTCACTCTCTCACACTCACTCACTCACACTCACTCTCTCACATTCACTCAATCACTCACACTCACTCTCTCACACTCACTCACACTCACTCACTCTCACTTACTCACTCACTCTCTCACATTCACTCACACTCACTCACTCACACTCACTCACTCTCTCACACTCACTCACTCACTCTCACTCACTCACTCACTCACTCTCTCACACTCACTCACACTCACTCACACTCACTCACACTCACACACACACTCACTCACTCACACTCACTCACTCACTCAAACTCACTCACACTCACTCACTCACTCACTCACACACACGCACACACACACACACACACACATGCACACACAGAGAGCGGTTAGTAAGTCTAGACTAAATCTCACTTCCTCCTACCCCAGATAAGAAATAAACACAAGCCTGATTGAACACACACATCATTATTTAATCTGGCGCAGCGTCACGCTTGCAGTCTCCGAGCTCAGGTTCACCAGCGGGACAGTGTGTGTGTGTGTGTGTGTGTGTGTGTCCTTCTGACTCTCTCTCTCTCTCTCTCAGATCTGGACGAATGCTCCACCAAACAACACAACTGTCAGTTCCTGTGTGTGAACACGATTGGAGGATTCACCTGCAAATGCCCTCCAGGATTCACACAACATCACACGGCCTGCATCGGTGAGTGCAGAAACACACTCCACGCAGATTAGATACGGCTAATAACCAGATAGTCATGTATAGTACACTAAATTCACTGCAAAAAAATGCATTTCTTACTTAGTAAGTGTGTGTAGTGTCGATGAATTTAAAATCAAAACTTGATAGCATCAGCCAGAGAAAATGATATTTTAGTTGTTGTTTTTTTTTCAGAGAACACACTGATCGGCTGATATATGGTATATATGTTTGAAACCAAGTGATTGTATTGTTTCCAGTCCAAATATCTAAAAATGACATGTAAAATGTAAGAATTAAAATGACATGGGAAAATTCTATCTTGTTTCCTGATAAAAATAAATAAAAATGAAGTGAGTTTTGGCTTAAAACAAGCAAAATTATCTTCCAGTGGGGTAAGAAAAAAAATCTTGTTTTCCATTTGGAATAAGATTATTTTTCTTGTTTTCTATATGAATTTTTTTTTTACACCATTGGCAGATCATTTTGCTTGGTTTAAGCAAAAACTCACTTCATTTTGATTTTTTGATTTTATTTTTTTAAACAAGATATAATTTCTTATGTCATTTTACTTAGTAAATGCTTCTTGATTTAAGAATGTTTAGATATTTGGACTGGAAACAAGACACAAATACTTTAGCTGATGATGTCACAGGTCATGTGTGCTTCAGTTCAGTCTTTATGGTTTTAGTTTAGTTAAAGCTAATAACGCTGGATATATAAAAGTAGACTTCAGCACAATTTCACCATAGAAGTTCATCAGTTCATTTCACTGCTCACACTCGCCTCGATTCAGTCTCACACTTGTTTACACGAGCAGATGTTGAAGAAGTGATGTCCCGTCTGCCGTCTGGTGTCACGGTAACCAGCTGTCCGTTGTTATGGGATGTACTGCCTCTGTTGCCGTGGCTACAGCAGCTGGTGTTTAGATGTGATCCATTAGCTGATATAAACAGCTGTAAAACACAAACCCATGACTGTCCTCGAGCTCTTCCTTTTCTGTTCTGACACTGCGACCTATGAGTTAGTGTGATGAAGTGTGTGTGTGTTTGTGTGACAGATAATAACGAATGCACCTCTGAGCCGGGTCTCTGTGGCCCGAACGGAGTGTGTCAGAACAGCCCCGGCAGCTTCAACTGTGATTGTCAGAGAGGATTCTCCCTCGACCCCAATGGACAGCACTGTGAAGGTACACACACACACACACTGACACACACACACACACACTCTCTCTTTCTCTCAAACACACTCTCTCTCACACAAACACACACACTCCCACACACACTTACTCACACACACACACACACTCTCTCACAAATTGACACACACTCTCACACACACACACACACACACACACACACAGGACTGTGTCCATTAAAATGTCCCACTAATTCGTGTGTGTGTGTGTGTGTGTGTGTGTGTCAGACATGGACGAGTGTGACGGGAACCATCGCTGTCAGCACGGCTGTCAGAATCTGGTGGGCGGCTACAGATGCAGCTGTCCTCAGGGATACTTACAGCACTACCAGTGGAACCAGTGCGTCGGTGAGACACCGTCTGTCAACCTGTCTGTGTGTGTGTGTGTGTGTGTGTGTCTGTCCGTCTGTGTGTGTCTGTCTGTCTGTGTGTGTGTGTCTGTGTGGGTGTGTGTGTGTTTGTCTGTCTGTGTTTATGTCTGTCTGACTGACATAAACTGTGTCTATTAATATAGATTGTCTGTCGTTCTTACTACTTTGAGTAAAGATAAAGGATGGAGCAAGATTTGTTTTACCAACGTTTGTGACATCCTTCATTCACGCTAGAGCTCGGCTAATGTTATTGATACAGTTCCCGCATGTTCACCGCAGTAAATTAAAAAAATACCCATGAGTTTGTTGATGGACATACTCATGTTAATGCTGATGCTGAGGAATTACAGCTGCAACATCTCATAATGTCCCTCGAACTCAGTAGCGCATCACTGAGAAGCGTCCTGCTCCAGTCGTCCTTTCGATGGAGGTTCGGGTTGAATAACTAGTTCTACCAATGTTTCATCATCGCGCTCGCATTGATATGGCAAAATCGACGTCATCGTTACTGTCTTTAGTTTACGGTGTTCTATCGTTGAGCTGTAGGAAGCCTCTGGAGCTGAAGTTCAGTTATAGCAATAGGAATTAGCTGTACGCGATAGACCAATCACAACAGACTGAGCTGTCTGGCCAATCAGAGCAGAGTTGACCAATCACAACAGACTGAGCTGTCTGGCCAATCAGAGCAGAGTAGCTCACGGAAAGGAGGGGTTTAGAGAGAATGATTCATCCATTTAATCGTTTTTGAATCATTGAAAAATGTGTAGATGTGCAATGTATATTATGAGAAAATTTAAGTTTTTTAGCCTTTGATGCATGTGAACCTGTTGTAGGAGACTCCAAAACAACATTAGGAGACTTTAAAATAGCATAATTGGGGCACTTTAATAAATTAGTTTAAAAAGCGGGTCTCTCTGGAGAGTAAATTGTCTCTGACATTGTCTGTCTGTCTGTGATGCACTGAAATTTCGGCTGCTGAAAATAATCATCCGAAAATGCAGTTCTGTCAGGACCACTATCGTCAAATATGATTGACAGTGAGCGTACAGGAATGGCGATATGGTTCAGTTCTGGGTAAGAACAGCCTAGCATGGATAAGAGCAGCAATAACCCTCCTTAGGGTAAACAGAACAGAACCAACATGAATGTATTGCAGATATCATTAATTCATTTTAAAGTACAACATAATTCGGGGGAATCAGAGTGGCAGATCCTGACTGAGACAGGTGGAGCTGGGGAGGGAGGAGGGTAATCCGCTCCTGAGAAACGCCACAGCTGCTGATAATACTGAATATGAATACAGTGATAGGTGTCGTATTCCTATAGAGACGTGTATCAGCTGAGAGTCACTGATGCGAGCTTGACTAACGTGACCCGCCAGAACTGACGCTACGCTTGATGTTTTGGTCTAATCCGAAATGTTTTTGGAGGGCTGAAATCATTGACCGAATGAGTGACGATTAATTAGCCAATGGCACGTTTTGACTGTTCAGTGCTATTGATGCATGAACAAAACTTAAACTGATGAATTGATATTGTGTTCCCAGTCGGTTTGATCTGTCCCATCATCCTCTCTGTGTGTCACTGGAGCCTTGTCTCATTCCTGTCCCGATTACTGTCTCGTGTTGTGAACTCCTGCTCCGTCTGCACACTGAGAGATTGTGAAAGTGAATGTAGGTCAGTGGCGCTGTGGGAACCGCCCTGACCTTTGACCCCTGTGTGTGTGTGTGTGTGTGTGCAGATGAGAACGAGTGCCAGAACAGTCAGATATGTGGCGGCGCCTCGTGCCACAACACACTGGGCAGTTTCCGCTGCTTGTGTCCCGCGGGATTCTCCTTCGAGCAGATGCTGGGCGGCTGTCAGGACGTCAACGAGTGCAACTCCCAAAACCCCTGCAGTTACGGCTGCTCCAACACTGATGGAGGA
Source organism: Gila robusta (assembly GCA_030770095.1). Lineage (NCBI taxonomy): Eukaryota > Metazoa > Chordata > Actinopteri > Cypriniformes > Leuciscidae > Gila > Gila robusta. The sequence goes on from JAVALU010001332.1 coordinate 227,547, forward strand.
TACCTGTGTGGCTGCCCACCTGGATACCTGAGAGCGGGACAGGGGTCAGGCTCACACACACACATGCGCACACACACACACACACCCACATCAGAACCCCTGCAGTTACGGCTGCTCCAACACTGATGGAGGATACCTGTGTGGCTGCCCACCTGGATACCTGAGAGCGGGACAGGGGTCAGACTCACACACACACACACACACACACACACTCACGCGCACGCACACACATACGCACGCGTGCACACACACACACCAGAACCCCTGCAGTTTCGTCTGCTGATTTTTAAATGTTACTTTTTGATTTAGAACATTCAAAAGTAACGTTCCAATAATGTTTACAAAATTAAATGTTCCCTTTATGTTCACATAACCAAGAATTTTTTTTTTTACTTTTTGGATGTTCAGAAATAATTTTTTAATAACTCAATAAGAACGTTAGCAAAATGTTCTTAGAACATTTTTTTTTATATCTGGGTTCACACACATTTGGGGTCCTTTAGAAGAAACTCCAGATTTTGAAAGAAACTCTGTCGCCCCCTTGAGGACTGAACTCTTACTGCCACATTTATTTCAATAAAGAGAGTTTCAAAGCAGCTTCACTTTAATAAACAGGATTTTAACAGAATCAATTAGGCAAATTATGCTATAAAGCAGCTCTAATTGATCTAAATAAAATATTAATAAATACTACAGTACTATATAAATAATACAAAAATAATGTGTGTAACAGCTGTGTAATGCTTTATAAACTCCTGTATCAGTAGATGCACATTTCTGGTGAATTTTATTGTTTGGTGGTGTGTTTCTGAATCGCTCACGTGTAAATCTGATGTGTGTGTGTGTGTGTGTTTCAGTCACTGTCTCTCTGGAGCGGGTCTGTCTCCTCAGACTCCCTCATCCGATGCCGACGAGAACTCGCTCTCTCCCGAGGCCTGTTACGAGTGTAAGATCAACGGATATCCAAAGAAGGGCCGCAAACGCAGGGACGCCAACGCAACCGAGGAGCTTCAGGTATCCTTCACTGATGAGCTCGTCAGGTGTGATCCATAGATCATGTGACTGATGTTAGTCGACACACAAGACATGATCATTTCAGTGAGAACTTTGAAAGATTCGTTCATGGTGGGGATCACAGGATGACATAATTACCCAGAAATCTAAGCATGGATGATGTCATGACAGATGAGGCGGAGGTTTTGAGGAAAATAGATTTGAAACATCTGAATATGTAAATATTATGGCTTGATCTGTGTTTGTTTCTTGATTTCTGCTGCTCATACACACAAAAACGCACAGATGTGATCAAATCAGAGCACAAATCAACAAATGTGCACAAAATATAGCGCTGGAATCACCAAAGTCGCTTTGGATTAGGGGTGAAACGGTTCACAAAATTCACGGTTTTGGTACGTTTTCGATACAGCAAAAAGAAAGAAATGCCAGAGAAATTTCCTATTTATTAAAAGAAAAAATATTTTTAAATAAGTGTGAGTTTTCCTACATCTTGAAACTTTTAGTTTTATAAATGGAGGTAATCTTTGAAGGATGAACAAATAATGTTTTGGTCATCACATTAAAAATAACATTTAAATATGATAATATTTGAGTTTTGAAGTGCTGGGAAAAGATGTGTGATGTACCTGAAAGCATTTTACTATTCCTGCCACACTTCCATGGTTACAGTGAGTGTTATACAGTAAATCATGGTGAATGTTGCTGATCTGTGGACGTAAAGCCTATAACTAGTTCATTCATGGAACAATGTTTCTCCTGTTTCCACGTCAGCGCTGTTTGATCGTTAATAACGGAGATATTTTAATGTTTCTCACTAGATCTCGCAGAGATGTTATTACTTCAGTGGAGAACTCAAACTCTTTGTTTTAGGGCTGCACGATATTGAAGATAAATGCGATATGCGATAACTCATTAAATAATACGATAATGCTCAAAGTGTGTAAAATAAAATAAAATAATCTTTAAAATATATTGAAAATTATATAACCTACATATGTGTTTCACATTCTTTTTGTGGCAAGAAAACATCCCTACAGCTTCTGAAAGTGAACATCAGTGTTTTACTGTCGCATAAGAAGTGTTATTTTAACATCAGTGTAAACCACTGGATTTAGGGTTTCATACATTAGGATTATTTAACAACAGAAACTGAATAATCAAATGTAAAAATAAACACTGCTAGTTTTCACTGTATGAATTAAATATACAGTATACTGATTCCTATTAAAGCTACAAAAATTATTCAGCCGAGAGAAGCGAGTGATTTTCTCTTTGTCTTTTGTTCATGACCCCAGTTATATGCATATCGCGATATATACATTTGCGATATTTCAATAATTTCGATATATTGTGCAGCCCTAACTTTGTTTACTGGATCTCTCAGCGCTGTATAACAGTGTCGCTGGATCACGATCGGCTCGCGCTGCACTGTCATTGGTCCAAACTGATAAACGGTCCGTGAAGCACAAAATAATGAGTAGCGCAGTTTCGTTCCGCTGTCATTACGTTTGCCATGTGATGTTGTGTAACTCTGTGGTGGTCGTGCCAGTGGATTTTGGTCTGAAGGAAAAATGGTCCAACGAATCGTTCGGTTTGTAATGCGTACCGAACCGAAAGCCTCGTACCGAACGGCTCAATACAAATACATGTATCGTTACACCCCTACTTTGGATAGAAGCGTTTGCCAAATGCATCGATGGAAATGTCAAATGTAAATGTTGTCACGGCCAGCTCGTTTCCGACCGTAACATAAAGAGGTTCACACATACAAACAAACGGTTTGCATTGCAAGTGTATTTATTTGGAACCAAGAATGATCTGTTACAGAAATATAACACAAGGTCTATGGATTTAAATAAACAAGAGAAAATAATAATCCAATGGGGGTAATAAATGTTGGTAAATAATAGACAAACTAAATAGAACAACTTGGAGCAAACGACTTCTCTGGAGAACTACGTTCCACCAAAGGAAGTCAGGTTGGGTAAATCAGTCCAAACATTTATACTCTCCACCCATCAATTATACAATTAACAATGAGGTCACAGTCGGATGTTATACTGCCCCCATCAGGTAGAGTATAAAAGACAGGGTCGTAACAATGTTTAAAAAAAGTTCAAATGATAATTTCCTCTGTTTTCTCAGTTGCCCTCTCTTCCAGTCTTACAGCGGCATCCGTAATCACGATTAGAAATTCGATTAGTTGTGCTGCCCTATTGTGCATGTTGTTTAAAGGGCATATTGCAGGTTAGAGGACCCAATGACTCAATGTATAGAAAAATAATGTAGGAACTAGATTTTCTTTAAAATATACTTATAAATACGCTACATTGGCTTCTGGAGCCGTTTTTGTGAGAAAACTTTACTTCCGCATCTGAAAATGGGCGTGACGGGCGGGAGAGCGGTCGATTCAAACAACAGGATCACAATGGATCACTTTATCTACTAAATTGGTGCCTTTATGTCGTTTTAAAACATTTTAAATCCTGCATTAACTTTTCATATGGTATTTTCATACAAGGTTATATATTCATTTTGATTTCTTTTTTTTACCTGCAATATGCTCTTTAAAGGAAACATCATTCCTCTAACGATGTGTGTGTGTGTGTGTGTGTGTGTGTTTCTCCAGAACGATCTGGACTCCGCCAGTGTGGACGTGGACGACACACTCCAGCTCCATCTGAACATCAGCACGCTGAAGAGCAAAGACCACATCATCGAGTTCGTCCCGGCGCTGTCGACGCTCACCGATCACGTGCGCTACGCCATCGAGTACGGCAACGACGGCGGCCTGTTCCTGATGACCCAGAAGCACGGCGTCAGCTACCTGCACACATCCAAGAAGAAGCCTCTCCAGCCGGGTGTGTATTCTCTGCAGATCCGCAGCGTGGGCCGGGCCGGGGGACTGGAGCCGGGGGACTCGGACTACCTCAGCGCGCAGCTGGGACACGCTCTGCTCATGCGAGTTCAGATCGTCCTGCACTGATCCAGCAAACACACAGACTGCCGCCCGCAGCTACGGCCAAAGACCAGCACCTTCCTCTCCACTAGCGCTGCGCGATTAATCGCAATGAAACCACACGCGATTTGGCAAAGGCTGCGATTATTTTATTCACGACTGATCGGTAGTAAACGCTGCTCCATCTGAACACCAGAGGGCGTCTCTCTCACACACACACACACACCACATATCCCTCTGAACACCAGAGGCCGTCTCTCCCACACACACACACACACACACACCACATATCCCTCGAACACTAGAGGGCGTCTCTCACACACACACACACACACACACACACACCACATATCCCTCTAAACACTAGAGGGCGTCTCTCACACACACACACACACACCACATATCCCTCTGAACACCAGAGGCCGTCTCTCTTTCTCACACACATACACACACACACACACACACACCACATATCCCTCTGAACACCAGAGGCCGTCTCTCTCACACACACACACACACACACCACATATCCCTCTGAACACCAGAGGGCGTCTCTCTCACACACACACACACACCACATATCCCTCTAAACACTAGAGGGCGTCTCTCTCACACACACACACACACCACATATCCCTCTAAACCCTAGAGGGCATCTCTCTCACACACACACACACACCACATATCCCTCTGACCACCAGAGGCCGTCTCTCTCTCACACACACACACACACACACACACACACGCACACACCACATATCCCTCTGACCACCAGAGGCCGTCTCTCTCTCTCACACACACACACACACACACCACATATCCCTCTGAACACCAGAGGCCGTCTCTCTCTCACATACACACACACACACACACACCACATATCCCTCTGAACACCAGAGGCCGTCTCTCTCTCACACACACACACACACACACACACACACACCACATATCCCTCTGACCACCAGAGGCCGTCTCTCTCTCTCACACACACACACACACACACACACCACATATCCCTCTAAACACCAGAGGGCGTCTCACACACACACACTCACGTTAAATATGCCCCGCAGAAGTACAATAACACACATCATTCCAGGAAATCTCTATCGGGATCACACTCTCTGTCTCTGAATACACAGAAGATTGAAACGCTTTGATGAAACATGAGTAATAAACACTCGACTGCATTATTCTGTGTCAGAAGCACATCATCTCTCAGCTCAACTGTCCTGATGAAGTGAGTCTGGAGGAAAAGCGTGTTATTAAATGTTGTCTTTTGTTGGACAAGAGGCTCATAAATGCTTCTCATGTATGGAAAGATGATTGACGCGTGTTGCTTTTTCAAATGCTCATTATAAGCGACTCAAACTCAGTGCTTTCAGAGTGAGCAGCGTTTACTGACGATCATCACTGACGAGCTGCGCAGAAAATAGAATCGGTTTAAGTGTGATTACATGGAAATTGCGATTAATCGTGCAGCTCTACTCTCCATCATACGCTCGCATCCCAATATAGACGCTGTGGAGGAACGGACGCGAGCCGCACGCGTGCCGAAGAGCCTCGCTCGCTCGCTCTCTCTCTCTCTCTGCTCAATCTATCGCATCTTACTGCTGCTGCACTGCACTAAACGCTCTTAAAGGGATAGATCATCCACAAATGAAAATTAGCCCATGATTTACTCGCCCTCAAATCATCCTAGGTGTATATGACATTCTTCTTTCAGACGAACACAATCAGAGTTATATTAAAAAATGTCCTGGCTTTATAATGGCAGTTTTCGGCTGTATATTTTTTGAAGTTCATAAAAGTCCATCTATCCATGATAAAAGTGCATCTATCCGTGATAAAAGTGCATCTATCCATCATAAAAGTCCATCTATCCATCATAAAAGTGCATCTGTCCATCATAAAAGTGCATCTATCCATTATAAATGTGCATCCATGATAAAAGTGCATCTATCCATCATAAAAGTGCATCTATGCATCTATCCATGATAAAAGTTCATCTATCCATGATAAAAGTTCATCTATCATGATAAAAGTCCATCTATCCATAATAAAAGTGCATCTATCCATCATAAAAGTGCATCTATCCATGATAAAAGTCCATCTATCCGTGATTAAAGTGCATCTATCCGTGATAAAAGTGCATCTATCCATCATAAAAGTGCATCTGTCCATCATAAAAGTCCATCTATCCATCATAAAAGTGCATCTATCCATCATAAAAGTGCATCTATAAATCATTAAAGTGCATCTATCCATCATAAAAGTGCATCTATAAATCATAAAAGTGCATCTATCCGTGATAAAAGTGCATCTATCCATCATAAAAGTGCATCTGTCCATCATAAAAGTGCATCTGTCCATCATAAAAGTGCATCTGTCCATCATAAAAGTGCATCTGTCCATCATAAAAGTCCATCTATCCATCATAAAAGTGCATCTATAAATCATTAAAGTGCATCTATCCATCATAAAAGTGCATCTATAAATCATAAAAGTGCATCTATCCATCATAAAAGTGCATCTATAAATCATAAAAGTGCATCTATCCGTGATAAAAGTGCATCTGTCCATCATAAAAGTGCATCTGTCCATCATAAAAGTGCATCTGTCCATCATAAAAGTGCATCTGTCCATCATAAAAGTCCATCTATCCATCATAAAAGTGCATCTATAAATCATAAAAGTGCATCTATCCATCATAAAAGTGCATCTATAAATCATAAAAGTGCATCTATCCAGAAAAATATCTAAATAGACTAAAATAACTAGCTTTCGGCAGACGGCCATGACATTTTTTAATATAACTCTGATTGTATTCGTCTGAGAGAAGAATGTCATATACAGCTAGGATGACTTGAGGGCGAGTAAATCATGGGCTAACTTTCATTTTTGGTTGAACTATCCCTTTAATCAGTGTTTTTGGCTTGTTTTCTAGTACAGATATCTAAACGTTCTTAAATCAAGATACTTGAAAAGCAAAATGACTTGAGATAGTCTTGGTTGCTTAAAACAACAAAAAAATAACTGCCAATGGAAATCAGAAAAAGAAACTTAAAAAGGTCCTATTGTTTCTTCAGTGTGTAATGTTACTCTAGTGTGTAAAGTCTTGAGTTTCTTCCAGGAATACGTCACAATATTCCTCATTTAAATAATTCATACGTGGAATAAAGGGGCGGGGCTTGGTTGAGAGGAGCTGCAACATTGGAGAATATGAGGAAAATAATCAACATTCAAGCAGGAAAACCTGCTCTAGTAGAGCCTGAAAACATCATCAAGACTGTAAAAGAGCATAATAGTTCCTCTTTAAATAACAGTACATTTACTTGAAAAGCAAAATGACTTAAAGTCCCCCTGTAGTCAATAATTGTATTTCTTAAAACTCATCTTTGATCACCAAAATTACATATTTAAACGTTTTTTCCTTGAAAAATATTCTTCATGCCTTAAAATATCTTGAATGTAACTTGACACCCTTGCCTCATTTAGTATGCGCGGTTCTATGAATATGCAAATGAGCCCCGCCTCCACTCACTCACTCACTCAGAGATCCACTCGTTGACGATCACACGTTGATCTGATTGGTTACAAGGTAGTTTGTGACGTCAGAAACACAACCGTGTTTTTGAGACTGTCTTTGGTTCACTGCAGTTTTAAGGAGAAAATACTCAGCAATGCTGTCGACTTATGAATTTACACATGGTTTGTCTTAAAGCATATTAAAAACACCACATAGACACATAAACAACATTAAAAGTTGGATTTTCAACACGGGGACTTTAAAGATATTTTTGTTTGTTTTAAGCACAAACGCGCTTTTTTCAGTAAGCAAGACTTAATATCTTCAGTCATTTTGCTTCTCCAGTAAATGCATCCTGATTTAAGGACATTTATATATTAGTGCTGGAAAACGAGACAGAACGTCATGTTTCGCAGTGCATCACGTGAGCGCATTGATTCATGCACTGTAATAATCGTCTAAAAGCGGCTGACCGACGCTTCTGTTCTCTCCTGCAACTATACTACATGTAATTTAAGTGTGTCTATACTGTAACCGTGTCACTTTGTTACTCGCGATGTAAACTAGAGGACCCCTGGAACGGAGGGGTTTGTAATGGTGCTTCTTATAATGACCAACTACTTGTAAACTGTGTTTCTGTGACTCGATGCACTGAGGTCTCGCGGCCACACACACTTCCACACACACGCCGTCGGGCCTCGGCCTGGAGAACCACGCCGTTCTGTTCTCTTCACACTCGTGAGGGGTTTAGTTGTACATTCACAATAAAAACATATTTTTGGTTGTTTGGGTCGACTCGACCGCTTGCCTTGATTTCAGAACAGAATCATTCGTTCTTCAGAAAAATCATGATTCATTCAAGAGTCACATGACGATTGTATTCTAAACCAAGTGTATTGGTAATACTGTGGCAATCATTAACCCAGTAAAGCCTGACATATGAAATAATAGTCAGATAAATCGAATTATTTTGACTATATAAGTTTGCATATGTGTTTGAGTATCATATTTGATGCATCAGGCTTTTATATGGCTCATATAGTGAGAATATGAAGAAAAAATTCAGCTCAAACTGAGTAAAAATATGCATTTTGGTGCACATGCTGATATTTAAATGGACAAAAAGTGATGAAATGCTGATGCTTGTAATGTAAATCAATGAGATTTTATAACAGTACAGCAGATACTTGCATAAAATGCATATAAATCTGCCAATAATATGTCTTAGTAAGATGATATTTAGATGCTTAGTTTTAAAACATAATGCAATGCAATACAATGATTGACAGATGAACAATTAAACCTTTCTCAAAAGCCTGATGATCATATTTGATATTTTTCTAATGTCTGGATAATCAAGTAAACTGAAGCTGCTTCAGTCCAGTTGGAATATTACCAATAATATCAAAGTTATTCTTATGTTTACTTGATAAAATCAGTGCAGATTTAAAGACGTGAAGCTCGAGCTGAAGGTTTGTACAATTACACTGAAACACTTTTACTGGATAAAACAGACATAACTAGTTAGGAGATTGAGTGTGAAAGTTTTGATAATTTAGATTAGAAATCTGTATCAAATAGGTTTTATAGGGTTAATGAATGTATTTTGGAGTATGATTAATTTACTTCAATGTTCATTCAGCAACGGTGTATATCAGAACTACAGTATTACAATTTTTTTGCATGAGCGGTTTATCTGATCTCTACAAAAATCACACAAAATATTTGTTTTTTTATAAACTGCCCATTAGTGACATTCATTGTAAGGTTTTAAAAGTCTAAAACCCTGCTGTGTGTTTAAGATAATGTACAAAATAAAAATAGCAATGCAAATAGTAGATATTAAAATATCAGTAACACTTTACAATAAGTTCATTAGTCAATTCATTAATCAATGAGCCGTTATCAACCATGTTAGTGGAAGTTCACAGTGCTATTAACTACTAATGTATTGTTCATGTTTACTAATCAAGTTTAACAAATTAAGCCTTATTGCAAATGTAACCAAAAAAAAAAAAAGTGTAACAAACTAAATCAATGAAAAATAAAGCCACTGTAGAAACACAATGATGACGCCAGTAAAACATTCACAACGTTCCAGTGGATCCTTTAACAGAAAATTTATTCATTTTAATGAATACAGTAATGTAGAAAAACTTCTGGGTAACTGAAGGCAAAATGTTTACAGTCAACACTATGAAATATAATCATAAATGTCATTAAATAACACACTTTCAGAATCTACATGCACAAATTAATAATATTGTCATTTTTCATCAGTGAAATAATCCAATGGCAACACTTTACAATAAGGTTTCATTAATTAACCTGATCAATCCTTCTACAGCATTTATTAATATTAATGATAATCAACATTTACTAGTACTTCATTAAAATCAAAAGTCACATTAGTTAATGCACTGTGAACTAACAAGCAATACTACAAGAAATGTATTGCTCATTGTTAACGAATGCATTAATGTTAACAAACGAGGCTTTATTGTGAAGTGTTACCAATTAAACGGGGGGGGGGGGGGGGCGCATTTTTATTGCTGAGTGAGTTTCAGTTGGTGCCGGTGGAGCCGAAGCCGCTTGCTCCTCTCACGGTCTCATCCAGTGTCTGAAACGAGGAAAACATGATGAAACGGTTGATCTGCAGAAGCTGTATCACAGACGGTTTATGAGGTTCACCTGTAACTCCTGCAGCTCCGGGTAACAGATCCTCTCGCAGATCAGCTGAGCGATGCGCTCTCCTTTCTTCACTGCAGGAGGACACGTGTCAGATAATCATAATCACAACTATAGATGAGGTTTCCATTATTCCTGCCAGGTTTCTCTCACCTTCGAACGGCTGTTTGTTGAAGTTGAACAGCACGACTCCCAGATTCCCCCTGTAGTCCTCGTCCACCACACCAGCTGTAGAAACATTACACACGTCAGATCATGCATGACAATCATTCTGATGTCATCAGTGTCGAGCGAGAGACGTACCGCCCACATCGATGAAGTGCTTCACCGCGAGACCCGAGCGAGGAGCTGCAACACAAACAGCGCTAGTCAAAACACTTATGAACAAGGACAATGTGGGCGGGGCTATTGTGAATGCTTGGATGGTTTTGGAAAAAAGGCACAAAATTATGATAAAAAGTTGAATTTTAAATGTTTTTAATCTCATGAATGACAAATCAATTTCGACTTTTTAATCTCATAATAATGATTTATTAGAAATTATGAGAAAGGTTTTGGCATGTCATAGTTACGAGGAAAAAGTTGAAATTGAGAAAGTAATAAGTCAACATTTGCAAAAACTTGAATGGATACTAAATCACAATTATGACAATGTATAATTATAAGGAAAAAGTCGAAATGAGATGTTGAAATTGTGACATACTAAATCCAAATTGTGATAATTTCAACTTTTTCGCTAATAATTATGACTGTACACGACAATTTTGACTTTAATCTCACAATTGTCATAATTATGACTTATGATAAAAAGTTGAAATTAAGTTGGTCAAAGTCAATTTGCAAAAACTCGAATGACAGCCTACTAAGTCATAATTATGAGTTTAAAAGTGAGTCTTGTAATTGTACATTTTTAACTCATACTAAATCAAAATTGGACTTACTGTATAATTATGAGGGAAAAAGTCAAAATGAGATGTTGAAATTGTGACATACTACATCAAGATTGTGATCATTTCAACTTTTCCCTAATAATTATGGCTATACACCACCTTTTTGACTTTTTAAACCTCATAATTGTACATCATAATTTTGATTTAGCATGTCATAGTTTTTACTTTTATTTAATAATTTTGACCTTTTTTCCCCTCATTATTATGATTTAGCATGTTATAATTATGACTTGTGTCATGATGTTTTCTTGTGTGGTGGAAATGAATGGATTCTTTATATTGTGGCCTAACACGTGACTCTCGCTCACCTACTCTTCCGTAATATCCGTGTGGAACCGCGATCTGGATATCAGTCTTGACCAGAGCTTTATCCATCGGCCCGATGCTGTAGTCATATGCACTGAAACACACACACACACACACATCACCACATGCATTAAACCACCAGTAACCACTGGAAATCCAGCGCTTTCTGCAGTTCGAAAGATTTTAATCCACATTATTCCTCTAAAAACTGTTGAAGTGAGGAAAAACAGTGCATGAATGTAAGCGCGTGCACGGCGCTGAGAATCACCTGTACAGGTCGAATCCAGCGGCTCGGCTGGATCCTCGGCTCGGTGTCGTGGCGTTTTCTGTCAGTTTGGCGAATTTGAGCACCTTTTGTTCTTCGTGTCCGTTCACTGCATCACTCTTGCATCTTTTCTGCGGCGAAACCGCTTCTGTAACTTCAGAGCAAGGCATTTTACAGAGGAGCGCGTGCAGATCGAACCTCGCGGCAAAAATGAGTGTATCTGCTGTGATTCTGTATGCCAGATCTCGCGCGCATTGTTTGAACGACCGCGGGAAACGTTCTGATTGGTGGGGGTACTGCATGACGTACGGCGTCATAACGTCGTCACTATAGCATGTTATTTACATAAGTTGTCGTTATTAAATTATACAGCAAAATGTCTCTACTATATCTTCATTCACTACCCTCCCTTTGTCAATGTACCTATATCACATTTCAGCAGTCGAATCACATTTTTATTCAATAATAAATTTGGAGAGTTAACAGTGATTTAATAATAGCCACTGCTAAAATGAAGTCGGCTGCAGACAGATATTATATTTCCATATTTCGCTTTAGTTTCTATAAAGCTGCTGACCTCTGAACACAACTCCGTATAAACCGCGAACAGCCGCGACAGAAACACACCGAACCATCATCTTCAACCAAAGACAGTCTTCAACCGCCATTTGTGTTTGTGTGTGTTGCATTCTGGGAGTTGTAGTTTTTTCCCATCGTGCTGAGTGTGTAGTTCTTGGAGGTTGTAACCACTGTCTATGGTTGTAACGGTCGTTTAACTCACCTTCCATCGCGAGTCTCGAACGCGGTTCAGTTGATTCGGAGTGACGCGGAATCATGTGAATGTGAAGCGGTTTATTCTGAAGGAGAAACTCGACACGACGGCGTTAATACTCAGGTGAAATTAATTACTTCTGATAATAACCCTGATCTGACCTTTATGGAACCCCGTTTCCGCCACAAAAACATGCTTTGGTAATTCATAATGATATAAAAAGTAGAAATTTGTCGAATGACATACAAAATCATCGACTTTTTAAGTCACAATTTCGACTTTTCATCTCATAATTATGACTATGCAGTCATAATAAATTATTTAATCAGGCATATCACACAAATAGTACAGTATAACTGAAGGGGAACCTATCACGTTTTCGCCACATAAACATGCTTTGGTAATTCATAGACATAAAAAGTAGAAATTCGTCGAATGACATACACAATTATAATTATTACGAAGTCATAATTGTGAGATTAAAACGTCGAACTTATGAATTTGTCAAAATTTCGACTTTTAAGTCACAATTTCGAACTATGAAGTCATAATAAATTATTTAATCAGGCATATCACACAAACAGTACAGTAACTTAAGAGGAAAACATATTACGTTTACTATTGAGGCATTCAAATGGATTTTCCAAAACTTTATTTACTGTGAGAAAACATTTATGTAATTGAATCTGAAGATATAACATGAAATAATTTCACACAATCTTTCCCAGTACCACAGAAATATAAATAGGATTAACAAGATAATATCATAATGGGCAGTCAGTGAAAATTTTACAAAAACATGATACTTTCATTGATCATTCTGAATAATTTGACACTAAAGTGCTTTTATACTGTTGACAGAGATCTTTAACCGCGGCCGAGCAGTTCTTTTAAATATGCAACAATGTTTAAATCAGAAGTGTGCAGTTTATATCACATGCTAAATACTTTTTATTTAGCATTTTTAATGTGAATTTTATATAAATATGTCTAATGAAATAATACGTCAAAAGAAATTATACACATACAATATGCATACTGCAGAAAAAGCATGAGTAGTTGGGTAGTATGCTGTGTGTGTGTGTTTAGAGAAGGTTTTATTGTTCATGAGTAGTAGGTCAACACACTCTGGTGGTTTCCACGGATCAGGAGAGTCGGCGGGAGATTCTTCGTGAGCGAGTCCAGCCAGGCCATGTACAGGTAATCTGAGACTGAGCCTTTACGAGCGATGGGCATGCTCCTGAAACACACACACACACACACACACACACACACACACACTGTGTTACTCATATTATCAGCGTACTGACACACACACACACACACACACACACTGTGTTACTCATATTATCAGCGTACTGACACACACACACACACACACACACACACACACACACACACACACACACACACGATACTGATGTGCAGTGTTGGGGAAGTTACTCTAAAAGTTAATGCATTGCAATATTGCGTTAGTCCCTTAAAAAACGTAATTACTTTTTTTTAGAAAAGTAATGTGTTACGTTTCTTTTTTTCACCTGAGCTGGGCTTTTTTTTTTATAACAAAAAAGTTATATTTTTGGGCAAATGTCAATTTAATTTCAATAGCACAACTAAACACAACACCAGTTGACCAGTGTGCTTTACAATTCATAAAATCAAGAAAAAACATAAAAAAAACTAAAACACACAATACTATACATTTCATCATTGACCATATGCTAGTTCAAAAAGATACATTTTTAGCCTCGATTTAAAAACAGACATGATGGAGCAAATCTAATCCTGAAAGATAACGCATTCCACAATCTGGGAGCAGCCACTGAAAATGTAAACGTAAAGACCCTTTCACACCAAAAGTGAAATAATAAGCCTCAGGTTGAAGGAAATGCAGATTCATGCGTGTACAGTAGTGTACAGTAGAGTACAGTAGTGTACAGTAGAGTACAGTAGTGTACAGTGGAGTACAGTAGTGTACAGTAGAGTACAGTAGTGTGCAGTAGAGTACGGTAGTGTACGGTAGAGTACAGTAGTGTACAGTAGAGTACAGTGGTGTACAGTAGAGTACAGTAGTGTACAGTAGAGTACAGTAGTGTGCAGTAGTGTACAGTAGAGTACAGTAGTGTGCAGTGGAGTACAGTAGAGTACAGTAGAGTACAGCAGTGTACAGTAGTGTACAGTAGTGTGCAGTAGTGTACAGTAGAGTACAGTGGAGTACAGTAGTGTACAGTGGAGTACAGTAGTGTACAGTAGAGTACAGTAGTGTACAGTAGAGTACAGTAGTGTACAGTAGAGTACAGTAGTGTACAGTGGAGTACAGTAGAGTACAGTAGTGTACAGTGGAGTACAGTAGTGTACAGTAGTGTACAGTAGAGTACAGTGGAGTACAGTAGTGTACAGTGGAGTACAGTAGAGTACAGTAGAGTACAGTAGAGTACAGTAGTGTACAGTGGAGTACAGTAGAGTACAGTAGTGTACAGTAGTGTACAGTAGAGTACAGTAGTGTACAGTAGAGTACAGTAGTGTACGGTAGAGTACAGTAGTGTACATTAGAGTACAGTAGAGTACAGTAGTGTACAGTAGAGTACAGTAGTGTACGGTAGAGTACAGTAGTGTACAGTGGAGTACAGTAGAGTACAGTAGTGTACAGTAGAGTACAGTAGTGTACAGTAGAGTACAGTAGTGTACGGTAGAGTACAGTAGTGTACAGTAGAGTACAGTAGTGTACAGTAGAGTACAGTAGAGTACAGTGGAGTACAGTGGTGTACAGTGGAGTACAGTAGAGTACAGTGGAGTACAGTAGAGTACAGTGGAGTACAGTGGTGTACAGTGGAGTACAGTAGTGTACAGTAGTGTACAGTAGAGTACAGTGGAGTACAGTGGTGTACAGTAGTGTACAGTAGAGTACAGTGGAGTACAGTGGTGTACAGTAGTGTACAGTAGAGTACAGTGGAGTACAGTGGTGTACAGTAGTGTACAGTAGTGTACAGTGGAGTACAGTAGAGTACAGTGGAGTACAGTAGTGTACAGTAGAGTACAGTGGAGTACAGTGGAGTACAGTAGTGTACAGTAGAGTACAGTAGAGTACAGTGGAGTACAGTGGTGTACAGTGGAGTACAGTAGAGTACAGTGGAGTACAGTAGAGTACAGTGGAGTACAGTGGTGTACAGTGGAGTACAGTAGTGTACAGTAGTGTACAGTAGAGTACAGTAGTGTACAGTAGTGTACAGTAGAGTACAGTAGTGTACGGTAGAGTACAGTAGTGTACAGTAGAGTACAGTAGAGTACAGTGGAGTACAGTGGTGTACAGTGGAGTACAGTAGAGTACAGTGGAGTACAGTAGAGTACAGTGGAGTACAGTGGTGTACAGTGGAGTACAGTAGAGTACAGTGGAGTACAGTGGTGTACAGTAGAGTACAGTAGTGTACAGTAGAGTACAGTAGTGTACAGTAGAGGGCGCCGCTCAAACAAACCTTTCAGCTGCTGTTATTCTGGATAACCGAAGTAGAGGACGCAGGAGAAAAAAAGTTTAACACTTACTTTTACCAATAAAAACATTTTTTCTTTTTTTTTTAAATCATTTTTCCTTATGGTTTAACTGAATCATCAAAGGTCAAAAGTCTAGAACGTCACATTTTAGTCTAGAACTACAATAACCATCATGTTCACACACACACACACACACACACACACTTCAGTTTGTCTCAACATGAGGACAGGAGAGCTGTCAGTCAATAAATGTGAAAACAAAGTAACTTGCGTCACTTATTTGAAAAAGTAACTCGGATATTTTGTTGTAAATATGAAAAGTAATGTGTTACTTTACTAGTTACTTGAAAAAGTAATCTGATTACATTACTCAAGTTACTTGTAATGCGTTGCACACAACACTGATGTTCAGTGTGTTTGTGATGTGTGTGTTTCCACACAGCACTGCTGATGAGAATGACTTACACCACCACGAGTTTAGCGGCTCTCGAACTCTCCTGAAGAAGCTCGTTCAGACGCACCTGTCGGATCGTCTGTGGGCGACAAAACACACGTTATTCAACTCAGTACATGTTTAATACATGTGTTTTTCATCTGTGCTGAGGATGTTTTTAGTACAGTACAAATATACTATAATGCATGTTTAATACATTTAACAGTACGTCGTTTGTACCTGGGAAGGGTGTAAAAACGGGACCTCTAGGGGGCGCTAGTTCTTTTCAAATATGCAAATAAATTAATAAACCAAATAATTATAATATTAATTTATAATTAATTGAATACTTATTTATTTAGGGTTCTGTGGTAGAATCATGCATTCATCTGTTTGTTCATTTGGTTTTAGTAATTTTGGATGTGTTTCAATTTACTCGTATACGTGCTTTTTTATTTATTTCTCTTCAGTGAAAAGAACTGAAACTCCTCTTTTTGTGCAAGAGTAAAGTGTGTAATATGATGTTCTTCCTCAGTGTTTCTGTCTCGTTTTCCAGCAAAAATATCTAAACGTTCTTAAATCAAGATACATTTACTAGAGAACCAAAATGACTGAAGATATTAGGTCTTGTTTACTGAAAAATTGTCAAAAATTTAGTGAGTTTGTGTTTAAAACAAGAAGTAATATCTGCCAATGGAGTCAGAAATATAATCTTGTTTTCCGTTTGAATGAAGTTGTGTGTGTGTAGGTTTAGGGGTCGGGTTAGTGTGTGTGTGTGTGTGTGTGTAGGTTTAGGGGTCGGGTTAGCGTGTGTGTGTGTGTGTGTGTGTGTGTAGGTTTAGGGGTCGGGTTAGTGTGTGTGTGTGTGTGTGTGTGTAGGTTTAGGGGTCGGGTTAGCGTGTGTGTGTGTGTGTGTGTAGGTTTAGGGGTCGGGTTAGTGTGTGTGTGTGTGTGTGTGTGTGTGTAGGTTTAGGGGTCGGGTTAGTGTGTGTTTAGGGGTCGGGTTAGTGTGTGTGTGTAGGTTTAGGGGTCGGGTTAGTGTGTGTGTGTGTGTGTGTGTGTGTAGGTTTAGGGGTCGGGTTTGCGTGTGTGTGTGTGTGTGTGTGTGTAGGTTTAGGGGTCGGGTTAGTGTGTGTGTGTGTGTGTGTGTGTGTAGGTTTAGGGGTCGGGTTAGCGTGTGTGTGTGTGTGTGTGTGTGTGTGTGTAGGTTTAGGGGTCGGGTTAGTGTGTGTGTGTGTGTGTGTGTGTGTAGGTTTAGGGGTCGGGTTAGCGTGTGTGTGTGTGTGTGTGCGTGTAGGTTTAGGGGTCGGGTTAGTGTGTGTGTGTGTGTGTGTTTGTTTTTGTGATTTGTGAGGACACAAATGTGTATAATGACATGGGTATTACACTGGTATTACAACTTGAACGTGATTTATGAGGACATTTCATGAGTCCTCATATTTCAAATGGCTTTAAAAACATACTAAGCAGTGTTTTATTAAAAATGTAAAAATGCAGAATGTCTCCTGTGATGGGTAGGTTTAGGGATAGGGGCAGTGTGTGTGTGTGTGTGTGTGTGTGATGGGTAGGTTTAGGGATAGGGGCAGTGTGTGTGTGTGTGTGTGTGATGGGTAGGTTTAGGGATAGGGGCAGTGTGTGTGTGTGTGTGTGATGGGTAGGTTTAGGGATAGGGGCAGTGTGTGTGTGTGTGTGTGTGATGGGTAGGTTTAGGGATAGGGGCAGTGTGTGTGTGTGTGTGTTGGGTAGGTTTAGGGATAGGGGCAGTGTAGGGGGATAGAATATACAGTTTGTCCAGTATAAAATCCATTACGCCTATGGAATGTCCTCACAAGGATAGCAAAACAAACATGTGTGTGTGTGTGTGTGTGTGTAGGTTTAGGGGTCGGGTTGGTGTGTGTGTGTGTGTGTGTGTGTGTGTGTGTAGGTTTAGGGGTCGGGTTAGTGTGTGTGTGTGTGTAGGTTTAGGGGTCGGGTTAGTGTGTGTGTGTGTGTGTGTGTGTGTGTGTAGGTTTAGGGGTCGGGTTAGTGTGTGTGTGTGTGTAGGTTTAGGGTCGGGTTAGCGTGTGTGTGTGTGTGTGTGTGTGTGTGTGTGTGTGTGTGTGTGTGTAGGTTTAGGGGTCGGGTTAGTGTGTGTGTGTGTGTGTGTGTAGGTTTAGGGGTCGGGTTAGTGTGTGTGTGTGTGTGTGTGTGTAGGTTTAGGGGTCGGGTTAGTGTGTGTGTGTAGGTTTAGGGGTTGGGTTAGTGTGTGTGTGTGTGTGTAGGTTTAGGGGTCGGGTTAGTGTGTGTGTGTGTGTAGGTTTAGGGGTCGGGTTAGTGTGTCTGTGTGTAGGTTTAGGGGTCGGGTTAGTGTGTGTGTGTGTGTGTGTGTAGGTTTAGGGTCGGGTTAGTGTGTGTGTGTAGGTTTAGGGTCGGGTTATGTGTGTGTGTGTGTGGGTTTAGGGGTCGGGTTAGTGTGTGTGTGTGTGGGTTTAGGGTCGGGTTAGTGTGTGTGTAGGTTTAGGGGTCGGGTTAGTGTGTGTGTGTGTGTGTGTAGGTTTAGGGTCGAGTTAGTGTGTGTGTGTGTGTGTGTGTGTAGGTTTAGGGGTTGGGTTAGTGTGTGTGTGTAGGTTTAGGGGTCGGGTTAGTGTGTGTGTGTGTGTGTAGGTTTAGGGGTTGGGTTAGTGTGTGTGTGTAGGTTTAGGGTCGGGCTAGTGTGTGTGTGTGTGTGTAGGTTTAGGGTTGGGTTAGTGTGTGTGTGTAGGTTTAGGGGTCGGGTTAGTGTGTGTGTGTGTGTGTAGGTTTAGGGTTGGGTTAGTGTGTGTGTGTAGGTTTAGGGGTCGGGCTAGTGTGTGTGTGTGTGTGTAGGTTTAGGGGTTGGGTTAGTGTGTGTGTGTAGGTTTAGGGGTCGGGCTAGTGTGTGTGTGTGTGTGTAGGTTTAGGGGTTGGGTTAGTGTGTGTGTGTAGGTTTAGGGGTCGGGTTAGTGTGTGTGTGTAGGTTTAGGGGTCGGGTTAGTGTGTGTGTGTGTGTGTAGGTTTAGGGGTTGGGTTAGTGTGTGTGTGTGTGTGTAGGTTTAGGGGTTGGGTTAGTGTGTGTGTGTAGGTTTAGGGGTCGGGTTAGTGTGTGTGTGTGTGTGTAGGTTTAGGGGTTGGGTTAGTGTGTGTGTGTGTAGGTTTAGGGGTCAGGCTAGTGTGTGTGTGTGTGTGTAGGTTTAGGGGTTGGGTTAGTGTGTGTGTGTAGGTTTAGGGGTCGGGTTAGTGTGTGTGTGTGTGTGTAGGTTTAGGGGTTGGGTTAGTGTGTGTGTGTAGGTTTAGGGGTCGGGCTAGTGTGTGTGTGTGTGTCTACCTTCTCCTCGAAGGTGTCGAGCTCGTGGTCGGTGATCTTCCAGGGATGCTCTTTCCTCAGAGCTTCGGCCTGGGTCGTGTCCTTCGAGCCCTCGTGCAGACGGAACGGCTCGATCATGTCCTGGAAGAGCTTCCAGCTGAACACACACCAGCGGTGAGTGGATGCAGATGAATGAGCATGAATTGTGTGTGTTTTGCATGCGTACCTCTCTACGCTGGGCCTGACGTTGAGGTCTGAGATAACTTGGATGTCGTCGCATTTGATCCTGAACTTCTTCATCAGCAACTGCATTCTGAAGGACAGTTACAGTGAAAACACACGCGTTACTAGTAGCATCTTTCAGTAGTCATCCATGTCGTTGTTATAACCACGCGTGTCCAGTAGGGGCAGAATAGAGCAGTTATTTAACGTATGCAACTATGTTTAAATCAGACTCCTGTCAGAGCCAATGCCAATTTCTCAGAAAGCAAGATGGCCGATATAAAGCCGATATATGTATATGATATCACACTTTTTAATTTAAAGACAGTAAAATTGCATGCATAACAATTGTTGAAATGAAATTAATTTTAATTAATCTAATTATTTGTTTAGTAATATTTTTAATAGTTTCTATTTTTTACATTTTGTTTTGCCAATGTCTAATTTTAATATAGTAAAAACATGCATAATTGCTGAAATTACATTTATATGTATTATACTTCATATTTGCTACATTAGAAATAAACAAACTTATATTTTAGATGGCAAGTTCTTGATTCTGTAATCCTATTATAACATTTTTCATGACAGAAACGGTTAAAAAAACAACACATCGGCCAAACAGAGAAACTTATTGGCCAATGCCGATATACATTTTTTTTTTAATATCGGTCAAGGCCGATATATCAGTCAACCACTAATATTTACTAAATTACAGTATAAATAATTAATTTGAAAATGAAAATATAAAAAAAACTTGGACTTCAGAAAGTGAACTAATAAAGACGCTTTCACAATAAAAGTCCACTTACAATTTCAAAATAAAAGTCGATACATCGGCCAAACAGAAAAACTTATTGGCCAATGCCCATATATAAAAATGTCAAATATCAACCTTGGCGTTATATCGGTCAACCACTAATATTTACTAAAGTAGAAATTCATTTGCAAATAAAAAAAACTGGACTTCAGCCAGTAAACTAATGAAGACAAAGAATGGGAGTTCAGATGGCGTTCTCAACGCATTCAAAATAAAAGTCCCACACAATTTCAAAATAAAAGTTGACACATCGGCCAAACATAGAAATTTATCAGCCGATGCCGATATAAAAAAAATGTAAATTATGGGCCGTCATATCGCCCTTGACGGTATATCGATCAACCACTAATATTTAATAAATTAGAAATAATTAATTTGAAAATGAAAATAGAAAAAAAACTTGGACTTCAGACAGTGAACTAATGAAGACAAAGAATGGATGACGTTCTCAATGCTTTCAAAATAAAAGTCGACACATCGGCCAAACAGAAAAACTTATCGGCTAATGCCGATATTTAATAATGTCAAATATCGGTCGATATATCGGCCTCGGCTGTATAACGGTCAACCACTAATGTTTACTAAATTAGAAACAATTAATTTGCAAATGAAAATATAAAAAAACTTCTGACAGTGAACTAATAAAGACAAATAATGTATGGCGTTCTCAATGCTTTCAAAATAAAAGTCCCACACAATTTCAAAATAAAAGTCGACACATTGGCCAAACACAGGAACTTATCAGCCGATGCGATAATTAAAAAATGGCAAATATCGGCCGATATATCGGTCGACCACCAGCTGACATACTCGTCTTTGTCCTGTTCGATGCGTTCGGGCTGCCCGGCGATGAAGATCCTGAGTTTGCAGTCTTTCCATTTCTTCCGTGTGGTCAGAATGTGAGGCAGGAGCAGCGTGAGACCTGCACACGAACAACACACACCGTCACACGGTCAACCTCACAGAACAGAAGAACATGCCAGGGTTTCTGCTCACCTCCGTCATCAAACATCCACCAGACGTCGATCGTCCCTTTGCCCTGTTTTTTCTTGAACTGAGAGCTGGCCTCCACCAGACGCTGGTTCATCTTCGCCAGATCTGATGAGCGAGGAACATCCAGAGAAACTGAAGAGAAGGAAACGACACGCATGTGACGTTTCAGATCGAATCAGCTTTATTTCTATGGTGTTTCAATGCAGCTTCACAGTAATAAACAGGAAAATAACAGAATCAATGATGCAAACCTCATCAAATATGAAACAAAGTCCAATTCTGCTTAAAGAAATAGTGGCATTACAGTTATAGAATGGTATTAATATTTATAATAACAAATGAGAATTTCATTGCAAAATATAAAATTCAAATCGTAGCTTTTCTTTTTTTTTTTACAAATAAATGAACTTTTTTAAGCCGCTCTTTAAATTATGTCCAAAATGTCCAAAAACTTTTTTTTTTTTTCATTTTTAATAATATTGAAACCTTATTTTTGCTCAAAACATGTCCTGTATATCTTTAAAATTAATGCCACTTGTTGGTATGCATGTATATATTTAAGAAATATTTGCATGTATATACTATATATATATATATTTATACATAATTTATATTTTATATAAATAACACATTTTTCTAAAGTATAAACATGCATGTGTGTGTATTTATATATACAACATAATTACACACGATACACACACGAATATTATGTAAACACAAACCTTTATATCGGATGTGATTAATCGTTGCCCAGCACTAGTTAAAATACTGTTTGTGGTTTATTAAGCTGTTGATTTCAGACATCAGCACAAAAGATTTACAAATTAGGGTTTAATGAGTCGTTTGGAATACGAGCGCCTGCCAGATGTCATGTGACAGAACGACTGAATCTGTTTCGGAAGAGGCAGTGAAGATATAATCATGATAAATGCAGAAAGACCTGAGTCTGCAGCGTTTGAGCACATTAAGTCTATTAAAAACATTCCCGTCCGTGTGCGAGTTCAGGACAGAGACCAGACTATTAGATTACAGCCGCACTAACGGCTTTACTGAGGCACGTTTAATCAGCTGTTATTAGATGCGCTTGCAGAAGGTCTTCAGCAAAGCCAGCGCTGTTTCATTTGATGGGCCGAACACTGCAACAAAATGCTTTTCTTAGGCTACGTCTACACTAATCCGGATAAATTTTAAAACTGAGTTTTTGTCTAAAGAGACTCCGCGTCCACACTATAATTTTTTTTTTTTAACTGTGTTTTAATTGAACTTTTCTTATAAACAGTGAGTAAAAAAAAAGAAAGAAATTTAAATAAATAAATAAATAAACTTAAAATAAATACACAAATCCTTGACAGCACAAAATACACCACATACCAGTACCACACTATCATTTTCAGTCGTTTTCCTAAAGTTGCTCATCCACACTGAAACGTCTGAAAGCGCTTACATCCTCGTACTGCGCATGAGTAAATCCTAAGACGCTTCGATCTGCGTCATGTCCGCTAGGCGTTTATTTACTTTCCGGCTCTTTGAAACTTTGCGGTAATGACAGAGGGTGCTTCTCAATATCCCTCCTCGTCTCCTCATCTCCTCGCTCCTCTGTCCTCCATCCTATGACCCGGAAACCAATCAAGCACAGCCATCTTGAAGGACATCTCAATTCTCTAATTGCTCCGCGAGGAGTCGAGGATCGAGGAGTGAGGAGGCTTTCAGAGGAGTCATGAGCGAGGATACACAGGTGTATCCTATGCGGAAGTGTTTTATTGACTAAACGTGACGCACATATCAATTCCCCTTCCCCTTCACATCGGTCACAATAATTTTAATTTATACTTTACCCGTGCAGTTTATATAAACCACACATCTCACATATTTCAACAGGGTATCTTGCTTTATTATTATTCATTATGAATTTCTTAAATAAACAAACTTCAACAACATAAGGACAGATCTTTTGAGCGCTGCTGATGACGCTGTGAAGTGACGCTCGAGTGATCAAGTATTCCAATGTATAAAAAAAGCTTTCATTCGATTCCTCCGTTCCTTGCGTCCTTCCCTCACATCCTACAGGGAGAGGAGCTGAGACGCGAGGAAAGGAAACGAGGATGCACAAATAAGAAATGAGAAGCACCCAGAGAATGTCTAATAAGGGGAGAATTGGCACTGTCTGGCTACTTCCGGTTTCTGGACTGGCTGCAGTAACACGTCTCTGTCCATGCGGGGGCGCTCGCAGGCGAGTGCAGAATGAATGGGAGTCTATGGGGTTTCACCCCCAGAAATCCACTTTTCTCAGGATGTAATTTTTTGTCAAGTAATTTGAAAGTTGCATTCAAAAAGGGGGGGCTAAGATAATACACTCAGCTGAAAATTGCATTTTTAAGTTCACTTATCTGTTCTAAAAATCCGTTCAAAAATGTGATGACGTCACATAATAGCAGAATGCTAGCGTGTTCCGGCCAACAACGACCTAACCTGTAAGAAATCGAAAGGACATAAGTGCTCGTTCATTCGACTTTTGGACTATAATCTATATTGAACTTGCGGTATCAACAATAAAATCTACGTTGATTCAACGACAAGCAGGAGAAAGGGATACATTTAGCCGTCTAGCTCCATAGACTCCCATTCATTCTGCACTCGCCCGCGATCACCTCCAGTGGAACTCTAATGGAACTGCAGCCAAGATGATATACAACGGGGCTAATAGGAAGTGCCAAGGCTCTCCATAGACGGACTCTGGTAATGACGAGGAAAGGCAGTGAGTTGTTTAAAAGGGCCGACAGTGAGGTGGAGTTGTTGCTGTGTGTAAACATTACGTCTCCTTTGAAGAAACGCATTCTGCATTATGTACAAACTGACATTAATCTTTAACAAGGCTGTCAAAACGGAGAGCATCCAAAACAACTGCTGTACAATGTCGTTCACCGTCTTGGCTGAATTGGTCATATGACTGCATCACATGACTAAAAATGCGTCATCGAATTCAAAAGCCTCCGTTTTCGCAGTCCACACTACGACGCGAAGACGCCGTTTTCAAATTTATCTGCTTTGGAAAGCGTTTTCCAAAAGCTATGTTTTCGTTGACTTAAAACGCCGTCTCAGTGTGGACAGAAGGACGAGACGAAGAGAAAAAGAAAACGTATTCGTGTGGACAAAGCCTTAGTATTTTTATTTTGTTTCCAGTCCAAATATCTAAAAATTCTTAAATCAAGAAGCATTTACCAGATGAGTAAAATGACATAAACTGTTTTCCGGGGGAATTAATCAAAATTAAGTGAGTTTTTGCTTAAAAAAAGCTAACAATGGGGTGAGAAAATCTTAAAATCTTAATCCAAACAGAAACAAGATTATTTTTCTGACCCCATTGGCAGATAATTTTGCTTGTTTTAAGCAAAACTCACTTAATTTTGATTAATTTCCCCAGAAAACAAGACTTTATATCTTATGTCATTTTACTACTTGATTTAAGAAATGTTTGATATTTGCACTGGAAACCAGACAAAAATAGTGAGTAAGAAAAGTGTTTTTGAGGAGTGTGTACCTCCGCGGGTCAGCTCTTTCGTGGAGGTTTTCTTGGCCCTGTTGAAGAACCCGTGCGGCTGGAAGTCGTCCTCCATCTCCAGCGCCTGTTGCTCCATGATCATACGCTCCATCTCCTCTGACAATCACATGACATATCATCGCATATTCATAAGGAGCTGTTTACATTCAGATATATTCATGTGCATTTTGGGATATCACATTAATAACATCAATGTGCATCAGTTCTAAAAATGCACATAAACTACGACGGAAACAAATTTACAGAATAAATCCCTCAATAAACTCATGTGACTTTGCCTCAGCGGAGGCTGTGATTGGATAACTGGAGTAATATATATATATATGTAAGGGATAATGTACATCCAGCCGGTGGTTTTCTCAAAATAACCCCCGACAGGATGATGAGGATGATAAAATAAATAATTATGGAGATAAGAGATATTGATTTCAGATTAAACTGTTTTAAAATCATACCTTATAATCCAAACAGTGTACAAAACAATAGTCACAAAATGGCCGCCGCTGCGTTTGTGAAACAAGAGAGAGCGAGTTCACGATACTGGATGGCATAATTAAATAACTGTACACAAAATATTGATTTGATTTTTAATATTTTATTAGCTCACCAAACGCAAAACTTTCACAAAAGAAAACCCATTTCTAGCGAGTGTATAGCGCTGATGACTTCAGTGACCCGGATGAGCCTGTGTATCGGGGAATAATGACCAATCAGAATCAAGTATTCCACCGAGCCATGTAATAAATATATATATAATAATCGCATATTCATCTTTCCATTCACCTATTTTTATACGCATTTTGGGATATCACATTAAAAACACGGGATGAAAACACCATCAATTCTAATAATGTGCATAAAAACCGCATGTGCTCAATTGAAGATGCATATAAACTACAACGGAAACACATTTAACCTTCATTAGCTGTGTTTATTTTGGGATATTGCAATAAAAAACGCTGGATGGAAACGCCAAAATGTGTATAAATTCTAAAAATGTGCATTAAATACTTGAGACGGGTCATTTTTATCCGATAAGACATGAGCATCAATTACAACGTAAATAATAAATCCCTCAATAAACTCATGTGACTTTGCTCAGCGTCAGCTGTGATTGGATAACTGGAGTAACCAGTGGACCAATGGCGTCGCAGCGTCTCTAATGTTGGTTTGGTGTTTCTGAAACGCCGGAGTGGAAGTGTGTGATCAGAATGATTGTGTTTATTCCCTCCAGAAGCGTCTCACACACACGAGTGTGTTCCCGAACACCAGCATCCCAACGCAAGAGAACATGACAGCGTTTACTGTGTTTCGTCTGACGCTCGACACACACTTGTTTATGATGGAGGGAAAACAGACGATTGCAGAAACGTACAGTTTTTATTACTGATATTTTGCACCAGGAAGTGATGATTTTGTTCTCTTGAACACATGGGATGGAAACGCTGCTTTATTCACAAGTGTTTTATGCAATATTCCAAGTTTGTATGCAAGTTAAATTTGCATCTTTGAATGGAAACAGCTAGTTTGATGCAACCTGGAATCTTTAATTTAATAAACACATCTTTCACATGCATGGCATCTTTCACACATGATCACACACAGTACTGATTTATTTGAGTGTTAAGTTAAATGAATTGTCTGGTTGTGCTAGAGTTAGTTGTACCTTCTGCTTCGAGGATGTGAGAGATGTCCATCCCCTGATTGATTCTCAATATCACAGTCCCGCGCTCGAAGTCAAAGGCATCACTGCGGGGAGAAGAGAGGCCTCGTGTGAGAGTGAGACACACACACACACACACACACATAGACAGACAGGTGAATCAGAGAGACCGTTTGAGACACTCACTGTAGAATTCCAGCGTAGCTCTGGACTTCCTGTGGTTTAGTGGTTCTCCAATCACGCTTGAATCCCATCATCACTGTATTCGGCTTCATTCTGCCGAGTCCTGACGCCTACACACACACACACACACACACACACATGCACACACACACACACACACACACACACACACACACACACACACACACATGTACACACACATGCACACACACACACATGTACACACACACACACATGCACACATACACAT
Organism: Gila robusta; assembly: GCA_030770095.1. Taxonomy (NCBI): domain Eukaryota; kingdom Metazoa; phylum Chordata; class Actinopteri; order Cypriniformes; family Leuciscidae; genus Gila; species Gila robusta. The sequence goes on from JAVALU010001332.1 coordinate 254,946, forward strand.
GCACACACACACACACACACACACACACACACACACATGTACACACACATGCACACACACACACACACACACACACACACATGCACACACACACACATGTACACACATGCACACATACACATGCACACACACACACACACATGTATGCACACACACACGTACACACACACACACGCGCACACACACATGTACACACACACGTGCGCACACACACACATGTACACACACACACACACATGTACACACACACGTACACATCCATATGCATGCACACATACACGCACACACACACACACGTATGCACACACACACATGTACACACACACACACACGCGCACACACACATGTACACACACACACACGTGCGCACACACACACATGTACACACACACACATGTACACACACACGTACACATCCATATGCATGCACACACACGCACACACACACACACACACATGTGCACACACACATGCATATGCACACACACATGCACAATCACACACACACACACACGCATGCACACCCATACATATGCACACACACATGCACACCCATACATATGCACACACCCATACATATGCACACACACATGCACACCAATACATATGCACACACACGTTTGTTTCACTATATTATTAAGGACATTGCATAGACATTTTGGACATTTGCATAGACTAACCCAACCCCTTCCCCTAAACCTGCCCATCACAGAAACACTAGATTTAAATGTGCGTGTGTGTGTGTGTGTGTGTGTGTGTGTGTGTGTGTGTGTGTGTGTGTGTGTGTGTGTGTGTGTGCGCGTGCGTATGTGTGTGTGTGCGTGCGTGCGTGTGCGCGTGTATGTGTGTGTGTGCGCGTGTGTGTGTGCGCGTGCGTGCGTGCGCGTGCGTGCGTGCGTGCGCGTGTATGTGTGTGTGTGCGTGCGTGTGCGCGTGTGTGTGCGTGTGCGTGTGTGTGTGTGTGCGCGTGCGTGCGTGCGTATGTGTGTGTGTGTGTGCGTGCATGCGTGCGTGCGCGTGTATGTGTGTGTGCGTGCATGCGTGCGTGCGCGTGTATGTGTGTGTGTGTGTGTGTGTGTGTGTGTGGACACTGACCTGCAGCAGTGCTTCTGCTCCGTCTCGCAGGTTCTCGCTGGCGACCGGCGTGTAGAAAGCTTTACGCTTCTGCTTCTGCAGCCACAGCTGGTTCTGCTGGACGACAGCACTAATGTCCTGCAGACTCTTGTCACGGGGACCCTAAAACACACACACACACACACACACACTGGTTTAGTTTCATAAAGACATGATCCGCTGCCTTAAAAACAGAATCCTGATGTGTGTGTGACAGGGTTCGTGCAAGGAGCTTAAAGTGCTCGAATTTGACTTTTTGAAATGTCAATAACTTTTACATTTAAAAAAAATTTGAATACATCTTGAAAAAAATAATTTTGACTTTTTGAAATGTCAATAAGTCCTGGAAAACCCTTGAAAACAGCCATATTTATGAAGAGGTACTTGAAAAGTGCTTGACTTATTGAAAGACAATATATGTGAAATTTGAGTTTAATTTTATCGATAAAACAATCTTTCAGACAATATTAACGCAGCAGTCCATCTGATGCAGATATAGAGGCATTTCGCATGACTATAAGCGTAATATTCCTCATATCCAAGTATATGATACAGCTTTCATTCTTCAGGTCAATCATATATTCATGGGAGTCAAAAAAATCAGTTTGAATAAGGAAAGTGATATCTTTGTCAAGTTACCGCAGTCATTGCATGTCCTGCACTTTATTCGCACCATTTTGGTTTAATTTTATTTATTTACCATTTTTTAGAATTTGAAAGATAATAAAGATATTGTTTAATAAGTGAGATCTCTGAAGGTAGTCCTTGAAAACCAAAAAAAGTAGTGCTTTGTTTTTTTTTTTTTTTTTGCATTATTTTCCTGTTATCTCTGTAAAGCTGCTTTGAAACGTCAGTATTGTAAAAAGCGCTGTATAAATAAATGTGACTTGACTTGAAAAGTCATTTTACAGTGTAAAGACGAAAAGTACGAACCCTGGTGGAGATTTATTTGTGTTTGTTTTGACAGGAACAGCACTCACCACAAACACCTCACAGGTCAGACACAACCCATAATTCTTGGTGAGTGAATGAGCCAGGTCGAGCAGCGCCGGTCTGCTTCTGGGAGATCCGCTCATCACGAGACACTTGGGTCTACAACAGGACAGGAGGAGTGAAACTCAGGTCGTATCTGCATTTCACATTCGTCTGTGTTGACCAGCGCACCTGAAGTTCTTGATGTGATCGTCCACCCTGGACAGAGTCAGAGCGGTGTTCACGGCGTTCATGAACGTCACGGCTTGAGTGGACGAGCCCCAGTTCACATCTGGGAGAAGCAGGACACGTCAGGACACGTCCGGGTCTGTAAACTCTGTTTATGTGTTTATATCACATTGCTCTTTTGCAGGAGGGACTTACACTGCCAGTCAAAAGTTTGCGGTCGGTAAGATTTTAAATGTTTTTAAAAGAAGGATCTTCTGCTCACCAAGGCTGCATTTATTTGATCAAAAATACAGTAATGTGAAATACTATTAAAAATGTAAATCAGCTGTTTTCTATGTGAATATATAGTAAAGTGTAATTTATTCCTGTGAATTTTCAGCATCATTACTCCAGTCTTCAGTGTCACATGATCCTTCAGAAATCAGTATAATATCATGATTTGATGCTTTAAAAACATTTATGAATATTATCAGTGTTGAAAACAGTTATTTACAGGATTTTTTGATGAATAGAAAGTTCATTAAAACTGCATTTATTTGATATAGAAAGCTTTTGTAACATTCAACGCTACCGTTCAACATTTTGGGGTCAGTTAGAATTTTTATTTTATTTTTTGGGGGAAAGAAATAAAAAAAAAATCAATACCTTTTATTTATAAAGGATTAGTAAATTGATCAAAAGTGACAGTAAAGACATTTATAATGTTACAAAAAATTATATTTTAAATAAATGCTGTTCTTTTGAACTTTCTATTCATCAAAGAATCCTGAAAATAAATTGTACACGACTGTTTTCAACATTGATAATAATCATAAATGTTTCTTGATCATCATATTATAGTGATTTCTGAAGGATCATGTGACACTGAAGACTGGAGTAATGATGCTGAAAATTCAGCTTTGATCACAGGAATAAATTACACTTTATTATATATTCACATAGAAAACAGTTATTTTAAATTGTCATAATATTTAACAATATTACTGTGTTATTACTTTTTTAAAATTTTTAATCAAATAAATGCAGCCTTGGTGAGCAGAAGAGACTTCTTTTAAAAACATTAAAAATCGTAACGATCCAAAGCTTTTGTCTGGCAGTGTGTGTTCAGGTCTCTCTGCGTTCTCACCTGGCTTCTTCACAGTAACGTAAATGTAGAGGAAGAACTCGATGCCGTACGTGACCAGCGCCGCCCACCAGTTAATCACAAACATCACGGCACAGCAAAGCACAGCTCCGAACAGAGACAGCCACATGTTATAGTACTTATACGCCGGCCTCCAACCTGCACACACACCCAGTGTTAACACACCGGAAGAGTTTACTGAGGCTACACTTTGTTTGTTTAGTGTATGTTGATTTAAGAATGTTTAGATATTTGTATGGATGCACGATATATCGGTATCGGCCGATATATATTCATTTTTAATGTTATCGTTATCGGCCTGATAAGAAAATTTGGCCGATATATTAAAGCCGATAAATGATTGATTATTTCCTTCAGATGCGACTGTTCAACATGATGGTTTTGAAGTGCTTGAAATATGATTGGAATCACTTCAAAAAAGGAAAATATGGTTCAGTCTGTCATATCGGCTACATAAAATTATCATGAGAACATTATAATTGTGTTTTTGAGACATGGCTTTTAATGGTGAGACTTTTGTTTTTGTAATCAGGCTCTCAAAAATTATATAAAAATTTGGATTTAGATTTATCGGCTAATATATCGGTTATCGGCTTTCAAATATACATAATTATCGGTTTTCAAATATACATAATTATCGGTTATCGGTATCAGCTAAATTTGAAATTATAATGAGAACATTATAATTGTGCGATTCATGGATTTTAATGCTGAGACTTTTGCATATATATCGTTTATCGGCTTTCAAATATAAAGAATTATCGGTTATCGGCCAAAATTTTTATATCAATGCATCTCTAGATATTTGTACTGGAAAACAAGACAAAATTAACATTATTTTTCGCAGGGCTCACTGGGTTGTGGAATCGAGCGAGTGTGTGTGTGTGTGTGTGTGTGTGTGTGTGTGTGTGTGTGTGTGTGTGTGTGTGTGTGTGTGTGTAGAAGACTGGACAGGACCTGGGGATTTGGCGTATGAGGCGTGGAAGCAGGAATAGTTGATGAGGGCGTATGAAGCCAGGAAGAAGTTGGAGATGACGGGAGCGATGGTGTTGAGCTCAGCTGAGAATCAAACAACCACCGTTACATGATCACTTCTGTCACATCAAATCCTTTAATCACCGTTATATATTCACCGATGAGGATGAACGCTACAGCGATGACGAAGGTCAGGAGGTATCCTCTGATTGGCTCGTTATTTTTCCCGTGACCTTTGGCGAAGAACTTTAGGGGCTTGTAGATGTTGTCTTTGCACAGAGCCTGAAACAAGACACATTCACTGTTAAAATACAGATTAGGCAAGTTAAAAGTAGAATAAAAGCCCGTTCACACCAAGGACGATAACTATAATGATAAAGATATCGTTCTAAATGTAAAAGAATAGCAGAGTCCACACTGCAATGATAACGAATATAGTTAGAATCACTTTCACAATGATTTTTACATTGAAAAAACATTGATAGCCAATCAGAATCCATCTTGCTTTAAAAATCTCGAGCATTTGTTTAGCATGCGTATAATAAACAGAATGATATATCATCCGCTGGTGTGGATGCTAATGTAGTTATGGTTATAGTTATCATTCTTGGTGTGAAAATGAAGCGTGTTGTTTATGTGTCTATGTGGTGTTTTTAATACGCTTTAAGACAAACCATGTGTAAATTCATAAGTCGACAGCATTGCTGAGTATTTTCTCCTTAAAACTGCAGTGAACCAAAGACAGTCTCAAAAACACGCTTAGAAATCGCTGGTGTTTCTGACGTCACAAACTACCTTGTAACCAATCAGATCAACATGTGATCGTCAACGAGTGGATCTCTGAGCTGAGTGAGTGAGTGGAGGCGGGGCTCATTTGCATATTCATAGAACCGCGTATACTAAATGAGGCAAGGGTGTCGAGTTACATTCAAGATATTTAAAGGGTAACTAAACCCCTGGTCAGAGCCTGACTCCACCCACTGGCAATATTTGAAAAATGCTGTAAAAGTGGGCGGAGCCCAGTGGAGGGGGGGGCGTGCACCTGAGACACATCTCTCTGTAGGCGAGGGCGTGGTCAGCTGGTACTCTCTGACGTCAGAGGGTACCACAACTTCCAATAGGAAAACTCAACTGCAGTAGCCACCGTTCACCCTGAAGAGGGCAGCACTCAGACGCTTTTACACCATATATTGTAGAATTAAAACACTTTAAACCCAAATGTCAAAAAATGTACTCGAATCAATGAACAGCATTTATGAAGCTCCATTCTTACAGATCATTAACTAAAAAAAGTTGTTTTAGTGTTTAGTTACCCTTTAAGGCATGAAGACATTTTTTTTTCAAGGAAAAAACGTTTAAATATGTCGTTTTGGTGATCAAAGATGAGTTTTAAAGTAAAAAGTTATTGACTACAGGGGGACTTTACGGCTTCATCTACTTTAATCTGGATACATTTGAAAATGCATCTTTTTCTCTACATTTTGGCCTTCGTTCCACGATGGCTTTTATGTCTCTCAAAAATGGATACATTTAATGTAAAAACAAAATGTAAATGTAAAAAAAAAAAAACGGAATGTCAAAACTGAAGTATTTGAAAACAATGACACGTTCAGTCATATGACGCATATTTACCTATGCATGTCTGTTTATTCTGGCATGTGCTATTTACTTTCATAAATAAGTAACTTGGTACAACATTCATATTACATTCCTGCAAAGATGACAGAAAATGTACCGGTACTTGTAATTGCAGCGTCAAAACATGTAGATAATGCAGCCTGAGAGATTTTTAAGAGCTTCTTTATGACATCATCCAGTCTTTTACTGTTTACTGAGTTTTATATAGTATTGTAAGATCGTCCTATAAATGTCTATAACTGATCAGGCATATATTGGGTTTAAAGTTTGCATGAACTAAAAGTTGTGCTATTCTTTTCTCCTCTATTTTGTCGTATATCTGAGTGAAACGCTTCTGGAACAAGAACAAATGTAGGCGGGGCTTGATTTTGTCCTTGGGGAATTGATTGGATGGTTGTGGTTTGCTGTTGGTGGATCTTGTGTGAGTGACAGGTTATAGCCCCGCCCTCATCATCAGAGAAGAGAAGCTGCTGTTATTCTGATTCAAGATTCCTCATCCTTTGGATGTGCATCAAACTGGATTTGCTTTGTCAGCAGAAAACAGCGTCTTCTCGACATGAACAACACGAACCAAACTCTTCCAGTTTTTGATAAACTACAGTGTTTGAGGCGGAGCTAAGAGTGTTACGGTTACGTGGTGGTAGGAAGCACGAGTAGACGAGGAATACAAGGAAACAGGAGTTTAAAGGGATAGTTCACCCAAAACTGTAAATTCTGTCAGTAATTACTCTCCCTCATGTTGTTCAACCCCGTAAGACCTTCGTTCATCTTCGGGACACGAATTAAGATATTTGTGATTAAATCTGAGAGCTGGATCACTCCTCCATAGGCTTCTAAGTGATTGAAACTTGTTCCCCGAAAAGTTATTAAAGACATCGTTAAAATAGTCCAAGTGACTACAGTGGCTCAATCTTAAGTTTATCAAGCGACGAGAATACTTTTTGTGCGCAAAAAAAACCAAAAATAACGACTTTATTTCAACTATTCATTTCCTTCTCTGTTGGCCTCGAGTGAGTTCACTAGTGTAACAGCGTAAGCTTCTGTGTTGTACGTCACACGCATCACACACATGACCAGCGTCGGCCAATAGTGAGCCTACGTGTGACGTAGCACTACGCTATCACACTACGCTAACTGACTCGAGACCCACAGAGAAGGAAATCAATAGTTGAAATAAAGTCGTTATTTTTGTTTTTTTGCGCACAAAAAGTATTCTCATCGCTTGATAAACTTAAGATTGAGCCACTGTAGTCACTTGGACTATTTTAACGATGTCTTTAATAACTTTTCGGGAACAAGTTTCAATCCCTTAGAAGCCTATGGAGGAGTGATCCAGCTCTCAGATTTAATCACAAATATCTTAATTTGTGTTCCGAAGATGAACGAAGGTCTTACGGGGTTGAACAACATGAGGGAGAGTAATTACTGACAGAATTTACATTTTTGGGTGAACTATCCCTTTAATTATCAAAATCTCAGGAGATACAGAAACCACGCTAGACATAAATGAGAACGGACAAGGAATGAGGGAGAACACAGGGTTTAAATACACAGAGAATAGATTAGGGAAACAAGGCAAATTAACTCAACACAGGTGAATGAACTGAACACTAACGAGGAGCGGGAAAACTGGGACACAGGACTGAACCAAAAACACTAAGCAGGGGGAAACAGGACATAACGTAACAAAGAGACGCTGTTCAGCCAATCAACACCACAGGTGGGCATTATGCTAATTAGTCATTAATCTGCATAGGTTCAGCAGGAAGTGAGACTGAATTACTGACGACTCGTTTCAGTTCAGAATCACTTCTTTCTTTTAGGAAACAAAAACTCTATTTATATGCACTTTGATCTTTGAAACTTTGCAGAGCTTTTACATTTGCAAACAGCTTTAATACACACTACATGAAAGGTAATATCCCAAAAGGCACTTTAAATAGTGTGTGTGATCTCTGACCTGGAAGACTTTGGGCGCGCTCACTAGAGACGCAAGAGCTGAGGAGAGCGTGGCCGCAAACGTTCCTGCCGTGATGAGCGGTCCAAACCCAGACACTAGAGTCATTACCTGCACACACACACACACACACACACACACACACCGGTGAGTCTCACTGATCAGAGGGTCAGTTCACCCAAAAATGTAAATTAGCCCATGATTTACTCGCCCTGAAGTCATCCTAGGTGTATCTGACATTCTTCTTTCAGACGAATACAATCAGAGTTATATTAAAAAATGTCCTGGCTCTTCCAAGCTTTATAATGGCAGTGAATGGGTGTATATCCGGCAGACGGCCGTACGCACCGATTTACAGCGAAAGACTAACCCTTGAACCCAAACACGAGAGGCGTTTGAGCCGCGAGAGGCGCCTAAACTTACGCTACTCCTACATCCGTCATACATCGTCAATGTTACTTTTCTGGTGTACACCGTCTGCCGGAAGCTAGTTATTTTAGTCGATAAAGTTTTAAATATGGATATTTTTCTCACACGAATGCATCGCTTCACTTCAAAAGGCACTTATAAGCCCCCCCAGAACAGTGTGGAGCACTTTTATGATGGATAGACACTTTTATGATGGATAGATGCACTTTTATGATGGATAGATGCACTTTTATGATGGATAGATGCACTTTTATCACAGATAGATGCACTTTTATGATGGATAGATGCACTTTTATAATGGATAGATGCACTTTTATGATGGATAGATGCACTTTTATGATGGATAGATGCACTTTTATGATGGATAGATGCACTTTTATGATGATAGATGCACTTTTATGATGGACAGATGCACTTTTATCACAGATAGATGCACTATTGTCATGGATTGATGCACTTTTATGATGGATAGATGTACTTTTATCACGGATAGATGCACTTTTATCACAGATAGATGCACTTTTATCACGGATAGATGCACTTTTATCACGGATAGATGCACTTTTATCACAGATAGATGCACTTTTATGATGGATAGATGCACTTTTATCACGGATAGATGCACTTTTATCACGGATAGATGCACTTTTATCACGGATAGATGCACTTTTATCACGGATAGATGTACTTTTATCACGGATAGATGCACTTTTATCACAGATAGATGCACTTTTATGATGGATAGATGCACTTTTATAATGGATAGATGCACTTTTATGACGGATAGATGCTTTTTTATCATGGATAGATGCACTTTTATCACGGATAGATGCACTTTTATCACGGATAGATGCACTTTTATCACAGATAGATGCACTTTTATGATGGATAGATGCACTTTTATAATGGATAGATGCACTTTTATGATGGATAGATGCTTTTTTATCATGGATAGATGCACTTTTATCACGGATAGATGCACTTTTATGATGGATAGATGCTTTTTTATCATGGATAGATGCACTTTTATCACGGATAGATGCACTTTTATCACGGATAGATGCACTTTTATCACGGATAGATGTACTTTTATCACGGATAGATGCACTTTTATCACGGATAGATGCACTATTGTCATGGATTGATGCACTTTTATCACAGATAGATGCACTATTGTCATGGATTGATGCACTTTTATGATGGATAGATGCACTTTTATCACAGATAGATGCACTATTGTCATGGATTGATGCACTTTTATGATGGACAGATGCACTTTTATCACAGATAGATGCACTATTGTCATGGATTGATGCACTTTTATCACGGATAGATGCACTTTTATCACAGATAGATGCACTTTTATCACGGATAGATGCACTTTTATCACAGATAGATGCACTTTTATCACGGATAGATGCACTTTTATCACGGATAGATGCACTTTTATCATGGATAGATGCTTTTTTATCATGGATAGATGCACTTTTATCACGGATAGATGCACTTTTATCACGGATAGATGCACTTTTATCACGGATAGATGTACTTTTATCACGGATAGATGCACTTTTATCACAGATAGATGCACTTTTATCACGGATAGATGCTTTTTTATCATGGATAGATGCACTTTTATCACGGATAGATGCACTTTTATCACGGATAGATGCTTTTTTATCATGGATAGATGCACTTTTATCACGGATAGATGCACTTTTATCACAGATAGATGCACTTTTATCACGGATAGATGCTTTTTTATCACGGATAGATGCACTTTTATCACGGATAGATGCACTTTTTATCACGGATAGATGCACTTTTATCACGGATAGATGCACTTTTATCACGGATGGATGCACTTTTTATCACAGATGGATGCACTTTTATCACAGATAGATGCACTTTTATCACAGATAGATGCACTTTTATCACGGATAGATGCTTTTTTTATCACGGATGGATGCACTTTTATCACAGATGGATGCACTTTTATCACGGATGGATGCGCTTTGATGGACTTCCAAAAAAATATACCCATTCACTCCCATCCCATTATGAAGCTTGGAAGAGCCAGGACATTTTTTTAAATAACTCTGATTGTCATATACACCTAGCATGACTTGAGGGCGAGTAAAACCATGGGCTTAATTTCATTTTCGGGTGAACTATCATGTACAGCTCCAAAAACTAGCAACACACTCTTTAACTGTATTTCTGATTTATTCCCTCAGATGTTTATGACTGCCACCTGGAAGTTGTTCATGAGGCCGTAGTTGCATTTGCTGGTCTGGCAGATTGAGAAGTCGTACCCCAGATTACAAGCCGAAGAGAAGTTGCAACTCGAACCCACTAGAAGAGTGTCGTTGCGGATCCCCGTCGCATCTCGAACTACAGTGACGGCTGTCGAGAATCAGTGCAATCGCTCTGTTAGACGTCCAGACTGAGACTGGAGAGAGTAATTTCAAGTGTGCGTTCAGGACTCACAAACAACCAGTGCGACGGCCAGGTAGGTTATTCCTGTGATGAAGATGGCCAGAAGCGTTCCTTTAGGAAGGGCAGCCTGAGGATCCTGGAAAATCAGAGGTGAATGTGTGTGAAAAATGTTGAACCAGCATGTGATTTAACTGCAGGCATTTCAGATATCGGCCACCATATCAGTTTCAGACAATATATGTTCATTTTTAATGCTATCGTTATCCGCCTAATAAGAAAATGTAGCCGATATATTAAAGCCGATAAATAATGTATTATTTCCTTCAGCTGAGACACTTCAAATGCGCACTGTTCAACATCATGGTTTTGAAATGATTGAAATATGATTGAAATCACTTCAAATAAGAAAATGAATTTAGATTTATTGGCCAATATATCGGTTATCGGCTTTCAAATATATATAATTATCGGTTATCGGTATCAGCTAAATTGTAAATGATAATGAGAACATTATAATTGTGTGATTCATTGCTTTTAATGCTGAGACTTTTGTTTTTGCAATCAGGCTCTCAAAAAATATATAAAAATTTGAATTTAGATTTATCGGCCAATATATCGGTTATCGGCTTTCAAATATAAAGAGTTATCTGTATCGGCCAAATTTATCATATCGCTGCATCCCTAATTTCAGATTATAAATGCACTCGCTCTTACTTTCAGATCTCCAGAGATATTGGCTCCAGCCAGGATCCCAGTGGCTGCCGGGAAAAAGATGGCAAAAACAGAGAAGAACGTTTCTCCATCCCGGAATTCCGGTAGAAAGTTTTCCTTTGCGATGGATTCTGTTTTCAGAAAGAGTTAGACTGATTATTTAGGCCTCTGATGTGACTATTTATTCCTAAAATTTCATGCACAAATGCCGGTGTTTCTTGCATGATGTTCCTCTGTCTCACCTTGATAGTTAAAGAAGCCTTTGGAACGCTTGTCTAGTGTGGAGGGAATCACTGTTCCCACAAATACATTCCCAATGGCCAACAGCAGGATCACCAACAGAGCGACCTGAGCCTGTAGAGAGAGAGAGAAGCTTCTCTTCATCCTTCCCTCGCATTCTGTAACAAATCCTTCCCTCTCAATGACCCGAAGCCCTAAAATTATACTTAATTTTTTTAGTTGTCCAGAAAGCTTATTTTATTAAATTTTGATAATATTTTGCATTTTGCATAATGCATTTTTTTAAGATTGATAGTTATTTTTTATTTTATTTAGATTTGATCAATTAATAATAAATAAATAGTAATTTAATCACATTCCTCACAGCCTTTCAACTTAAATTCAAAATAACTCACGATTTCATGCATAATCCTTTTAATTCAGCTCAAAATATCTCACATTGTGTGTCTTTGCCGACCTCTTGTGGAAAATAAACAATATAAGATGATATTTCATGACTCTAGATGGCCTTATATCTCTATATGGAGTAAATGAGCTGTTCCGCTGGGTCCTAAAGTCAGTTTACTTCAGTGTGCGTTCAGATACACATGTAGACATTATAAAATAATTTTTTGGTAAAGTTTTAGCATTTTTAGTTTGAATTTTGAGCATTTTAGGTTTTTCTATGTGTACTGAAGCATTCCTCACATTCCATTCATTCCTAAGGGGGTCAAATTGACTTTTTTAAATTTCAACCACAAAACTCCTCACATCCATTCCCTTTTTTGTGTGTATTCGTGGTTCAAGACTTATAAAGTCCTGGGGTCTTGGACCCCACTGATGAACACTCAATTTTTTAAAAAATTCACAAATATTTTCTGGGTCAACATGACCTGAGGGAAGGATGAGGTTAACTGCTGTCAGACCAATCTAAAACTCAATCCCAGCATGCATCTGGCTTACCTTTGCCTCCCACTCCATACCGGCCACAGTGATGCTCATCAGCAGAACCACCGTTATACAGCCGATGATCCTGATGTCATTCATTGGATCTATTATAAGGGCGTTATTTTCCTGTAAAGAGCAGATAGACGTGTTAAACTTCCATGCTTGGTTTATGCATCCGAACACAACCAGCTGGTGACCATGTGATCCTGAAACACTGTCACTTTGTCAAGTCACCTTTATTTCTTTTTACAATACTGATCGTTTCAAAGCAGCTTTACAGAGATAACAGGAAAATAATGCAACAAAGTTTGTTTCTAGAAGAAAATAGCGTCACAGTCCAGCTTAAGTAAGTTCAGTGATGCTTCATTTTTGTTGTAAAAAAGTTATTAATTTAGTTCATTTATATATATATATAGCCGCTCTGGAGAAAACCGTGATGTCATCGTCCAGTTCTCATATAATGGTGTCAATGCAGAGAGATCAATAATATTGTTGAATATTAAATGTTGGTGTGTTTGTACCTTGAGTATATCCACCACAGTTTCAGAAAACCCGACGACATACATGGCCACGGCCACAGCGTTGGCGAACGCGAAGATCAGGCCGATGGATCCGCCAAACTCAGGGCCCAAACTGCGAGAGATCAGGTAATACGCTCCGCCTAGAGCACAAACACACTCATCACCCTTAGGGATATACTGCAAAATATAATGCCATAGATTACATAATACATTTCCATATATGGGAAACTAGTGCTCATATTTTTCAATATACTGCAATATATGCATTGACCATGTATGGCTATATATTAATACATATAAAATATTTATAAATGAAGACAAAAATAGCATTACATGTAATATTCACAAAGTTTTATCCTTTATTGTGTACATACATGTTCCTATATAAATGTGAATGTATGTTCACACATATACAGTTACAACAGATTTCTAGTTCCCAGCATGCTTTGCTTGCCATGCATGCTTTATAAACTTGCATACATTCTGATATATTAGTAAATATATTTAGGGCCCGAGCACCGATGGTGTGAGGACCCTCTTGGAATTGCTCTGTTTATTATTATTATTATTATTATTCTTCAATTTGAATCGCATTTTTGAGGGCCTAAACCAGGGGTGTCCAAACTCGGTCCTGGAGGGCCACTGTCCTGCAGAGTTTAGTTCCAACTTTTTAGTTCCAAGTTTTTAGCATGCCTAATGACCTTCAACAGCTAATCAAGACCTTGATTAGCTGTTTCAGGTGTGTTTAATTTGGGTTGGAGCTAAACTCTGCAGGACAGTGGCCCTCCAGGACCGAGTTTGGACACCCCTGGCCTAAACATACTCGAAAACTCACGAAACTTTGCACACACGTCAGAACTAGCGAAAATGTACATCTGATATGGGTTTCAGAATCGGGTGGGGCAAAATGGCTCTATAGCACCACCTATAAAGGTTCAACGGAGTGCGCTTCCCGCTACGTTTCGCATACGTGTACGAAATTCGGTACATACGTGTAATGACCCAATACCTACAAAAAAGTCTCTTGAAGCATAGCCCTAAACACAACAGGAAGTCAGCCATTTTGAACTTCCTTTCAGATTTTTGTGCAGTTTTTGTCATTTTCAGGCCTCGTGCTTTAACAAACTCCTCCTACAGTTTTAATTTCACATATTTTTCAATGTATGAAAAGTGGCAATTCCTTATGTATTATTCAATATATTGTAATATATGAACACGATATTCTACATATTTTAAAATATACGGTTAAACCATTTAATATATTGATCATTCATATATAGGGTGTATATATATCATATATAAGTGCAGCTGAAGACTGGATTCTGTTGTTTCTGATTGAAAGTGTTGAAGTTTTACCTCCTCGTACCACACCGTTGGTACAGATCGCTGACATGGATAGACATGTGACGCTGGTCACCACTATACTCAATAACACCACCACGATCCCCAGACCTGCAACACACACACACATTACGTCAGGTAACCTGAAATAATCACTTTTTATTCATGATATGTGATGATTTAATATAACTGCACTGCAAAAATTGAATTTCTTGTTTTCCAGTTTGAATATGAAAACATTCTTATTTACTGGAGAAGCAAAGATGCATTATAATTAAGAGAGTTTAAGCTCAAAACAAGAACAAATATCCACCAATGGATTCAGAAAACAAACTTAATTTAAAGGGAAATGGTACATTTTTGTACTCCATTGGCAGATATTTGTTCTTGTTTTAAGCACAAACTCACTTCATTTTGCTGATTTAAGAATGTTTCGATAGTTGTGCTGGAAAACAAGACAAAAATACTGAGAAAGAACAATTTTTTCACATCCAGAATAGATCAGATGACATTTCAGTGGATAATTACTTAAATGAACATATATTTGTTCTTGTTTTAAGCACAAACTCTCTTTTTTTTTTCAGAAAACAAGACTTAATTTTGCTGATTTAAGAATGTTTAGATATTTGTGCTGGAGAAAAAGACAAAAATACTGAGAAAGAACATCCTGACACATTTCAGTGGATAACGATTAAATCTGTTTCTTTTGTGTCCCACAGAAATAAGAAAGTCGTATGGGTTTGGAAAGACGTGATGGTGAGTAAATGAACTATTGCTCACATTTGCGCTATTTACAGTATATAAACACACATACGGTATGTTTGTTTGACTATATCAGTGAGCACGTCTCATAAACTTAGATTGTATTTCTATCCGGTTCCTAAGATTTTCAATCTCCTAACCCGACGTGTGTTATCAGTGTGTGTGTGTGTGTTTGTGTGTGTTTGTTCAGCGCTATAATGGGGACTAAAAGCGCTCTCACACCTCATAAAACACGTAACGGCAGTGAGTTTGTGATGGCCTGAAGCTGGAGGTGTCTGACTGGAACTGAACTTCTCAGAACCGCCAGAACTTTCACAGAAACTCAGACCTCTCATGCGCTGTTAGTTACACACCATTAAACACCGGCGGTGACCTTCGGCGCTTTCCACACCGAAACACAACGAGACTGAGGGCGTTTTCACACATGTAGATTCCAATGTTGCATTTCTTTATTTTTTCGGTTTGGTTCGGTTCAACTGATGTGACTTTACTGAAACTGTCCTCTGATTGGTCAGTTTCATGCGCATCATCCATCAGGATGGATTGAAGTTTTCTCCGCGAGTGGCTTTATATGTAGCTGTCGAGACACACAAACACTTATACGAGTGTGTGTATCTCAGGCGATTGTCTAACATGCCTAAACGAACGAAAGGGAGAAAACACCAGATTCGGAAACAAACGCTCCAAATGAGCCATTAAGTTATGAAACTTTGAACATTCAAAACCAAGTTTTTAAAAATGTTTTCTTGGTAATGTGAATGTAGAGGTAAAATTCCATTTTGCAAACATTAGAACGTTACTTTTGAATGTTCTCTGAACGTTCTGAAACAACTGAAATGTTTTCAGAAGAAAATGTTTTTGCGCTAACGTTTTGAGAACGTTATTAAACACTGTTAAAAAAAATGCTTTTCTTACTTATTATTTTTGTCTTGTTTCCAGTCCAAATATCTAAACATTCTTATATCAAGAAGCATTTACATGAGAAGTAAAATGACATAAGAAATGATATCTTGTTTTCTGGGGAATAAAATTTAAATAAAAACAAGCTAAATTATCTGCCAATGGGGTAAGAAAAATAATCTTAATTCAAATGGAAAACAAGATTATTTTTCTGATCCCATTGGTAGATAATTATGGAAGCTTGTTTCCGGCACAGAATAATAAAAAAAAAAAGGTAATTGTGAATTTTTTTCTCACAATTGCATGTTTATATCTCGCAATTCTGACTTTATAACACGCAATTGTGAGATATAAAGTCAGAGTTGCATGATATAGTCACGATTACGTGTTATAAAGTCAGAATTGCGAGATATGAACTCGCAATTGTCAGACAAAAAGTCGCAATTATCTTTTAAAATGTTTTATTCTGTGGCGGAAACAAGCTTCCATAGATAATTTTGCTTGTTTTAAGCAAAAACTCACTTAATTTCGATTTTTCTTTTTCAGAAAACAACATATAATTTCTTATGTCATTTTGCTTCTCTAGTAAATGCTTCTTGATTTAAAAATGTTTAGATATTTGGACTGGAAACAAGTAAAAGGCATTATTTGCAGTGTATTAACGTTACTGGAAGAACGTTCTGAGAATAGCCGGGATGTTCTTCACACTGATTTTTAAGCGTGTGTTTTCTGTGCTGAATGTAGGAAGGTTTCTAAACACATCTCACCTATTCCTGCTTGTCCAAACACCCAGGACAGCCGGATGAACAGCATGACGCCCCAGATGTTCAGCATGCATCTCACCTGTCGACACAAGCGTACG
The DNA here is from genome assembly GCA_030770095.1 of Gila robusta. Lineage (NCBI taxonomy): Eukaryota > Metazoa > Chordata > Actinopteri > Cypriniformes > Leuciscidae > Gila > Gila robusta. Next base: position 272,066 of record JAVALU010001332.1, read on the forward strand.
GTCACACACAGGTACACGAGCGCTTTCTGATCACATGATCGTTCCTCCACTCACCAGAACTCCTTTGATCCAGCCGAACTTCACCACTCCTCCGGTTTGTTTCTCCTCGAGTGGGACGACGGACTCCACGTCTCCCAGCGTCGAGCCGTCCGCTTCTTCCTGGTCCTCCACCGGATTGGGAATATTAAGGCCTCCATTCTGACGATAAACAGGCGGTTAAAATCGCGCACTCTGGGGTAGAAGACACGCTAATCTGAGCATTTTACACATGCTTTTATAGTCAAACCAAAATCTATTCAACATTTCTCACATTATCACAGTTTATTCGCTATAGTTTAGAAAATGGTAATAAAATATGAGCAGAACTCAGTGGATATTTGACTGGTTTTGTCCGTCCTTCTGTTAGACTCTCACACATGAATTATGTTGAATATCTGTCAGCTGTTAAATTTAACTACACAATTAGATAATACCGATTTAGCTCAACCAATCACCAAGCAATGCTTCATGTTGTTCAGTCTGTGCTGTAAAAAGGTGCATTAGTTATTAAAGAAAAAACACTTCAGCAAAACATGATCAGCTCAAAGTGTCCCAATCATTTTTTGGTCCCAAATTTTTATTAATTTTACTTGTAGTCGCTGTATGAAGAATATTTGGGTATAATATGTCAGTTTACTTTATTTTGCTCTCCTCACTTATATAAATGAACTATAGTGTCCTGCACACACTAGCAAAAAAATATTAGAAATTATATCTGGTGTCTGAATAATTTTTGGTTTGACTGTATTTGCAGCTCTTATGGGCTGAACATGTAATATTTGCACTTTAATAATGCAAAAAAGCTGTATTTTTCTCTTTGAATTAAGATGATTCTTCTGACTCCACTGGCAGATATCAGTTCTTGTTTTAAGCATAAACTCACTTCATTTTGATCATAAAACAAGACTTAATATCTTCAGTCATTCTGCTTCTCCAGTAAATGCATCTTGATTTAAGAATGTTTATATATTTGCATGATTTTGAGGTTCTGTGTCTCGAAGGAGTGATTTACAGAAGAGAAATGCTTTCGATGCTCATAAAGCTCAAGCAAAAGAGTGACTGTGTTCGTTTTCCTCGTTTCCTTCTTGCGTTAGAAATTTTGAGCAAATGAATTGGAAATAAAGTTTCTCCGGCGTCAGGACTGCGTGATTTCTGGATCAGCGTAAAGTTTTTAGCCCTCGTTTGCATGAATTATCCCGTTTCAGGCCAGCAGATCGATGCATTAGCCACTGAAGATCGTTACTCATAAACCAAGAGCTTTTCTCATTAGCTGGGTTATTGATCCTCGTCTGTGTCGGGTCACCGTCACCACACACACACACACACACTCAACACACTGCTGTGGTCTACACCCTGAGTCATGAATCAGGTGCTGGATTTATGTTAATAAAATATCATCCATGAGCATTTTTGCTAAATTTTGCTTTCGTATTGCAATTGATTTATATAGTTAATAATAACCCATTTTCACATGTTCTGTTAAGGTTCTCTCAAAGTTATGAACAAATGTTCTTTCTGTAACATTAAAACGTTCGTTCAAAGTTATCTGGTCTTTGATAGTGTTCTTAAAACGTTAGCACACAACATTATTTATGCATTATTGATCTTTTTCTGAAATGTTTTAGTTGGATGTTCCTTTAACATTTTTTTGAATGTTCAGAGAACATTTAAAAGTAACTTGTCCATAATGTTTGCAAAATGATCAAATGGAATGGAATGTTCGCTTAACGTTTGCATAACCTAGAAATAAATAAATAAAAAAATACATTTTAATTGACATTCTGAATGAAACATTCTGAGCTTAATGGAAATTTGAGCAAAATGTTCTTAAAACATTTTTTCATTCAGGGCACACTGCAAAAAAAAAACTTTCTTGCTTAGAATTTTTGTCTCGTTTTCAGTCCAAAATATCTAAAAATTCTTAAATCAGGAAGCATTTACTTTGAGATGTAAAATGATATAAGAAATTATATCTTGTTTTCTGGGGGAAATCTAAATTAATTGAGTTTTTGCTTAAAACTAGCAAAATTATCTGCCAATGGGGCAAGAAAAATAATCTTATTTCAAATGAAAAACAATAAATAATCTTATTTCAAATGAAAAACAATAAATAATCTTAATTCAAATGAAAAACAATAAATAATCTTAATTCAAATGGAAAACAATATAATTTTTCTTGCCCCATTGGCAGATAATTTTGCTTGTTTTGCTTGATTTTCCCCCCAGAAAATAAGATATAATTTCTTATGTCATTTTACGTCTCAACTACAGTAAATTCTTCTTATAGATATTTGGACTGGAAACAAGACAAAAATACTAAGTAAGAAAAGCATTTTTTTTTGCAGATATACTGTGTGAAAATAAAGGGGTTTCGTCATAAAAGAACCATTTTTTCTTGGTTTGGAGATTAACGTTAAAGGTTCATCGTTGTTTTCTGGAGTGTGTGTGTGTTTTCTGGAGTGTGTGTGTGTTGCGTTCACCTTCTGGAAGACCTGGTGCAGCTCCTGCAGGGACGGCCGGATCACTCGTGTGCCGCTGATACTCGCTGCGTTGCGGTAGAAGTCTGCGTTCGGGACGCGGTCCAGCGTGTCGTGTCCAAACGCGCTCGCAACCGAGGATCGAACCGCTCGCACCCCCCCGCTCCTGAAGCCGTTGCTGGAGAACGACGTCTCCTCGTACTGAGGAGGATCATCTTTAGATCTCTCGAACCCGGGATTCTCCATCAGCTGCGCTTATCTGTGTGTGTGTGTGTGTGTGTGTGTGTGTGTGTGTGTGTGTGTGTGTGTGTGCAACTCTTTATATAGTTCACAGGTGGATCCTGATTGGTTGGGAAAGTGTTCTCGCTCCATCAAAGGCGAAGCGCTTAAAGATTAACATGGATGTTATTAGAGATGGTTTTATGATTTATGATTGTTTTAATGTTTATGATCTCGACGTGTGTGTGTGTTGTGTGTGCCCCCACTCGTTACCGTCCGACCTCCGCCTACGCGGCCCGTGCCGCAGGTCACCCCCGTGCAATAATAACAGACGCCTGGAACTGAACCAACTCTCGACAACCATCAGTCACAGACAAGCCCAGGCCCACACACAACAAACCCAAAAACTATCCACAACCACCGACCTCCACCACCCGCCACAAAAGAGCCCTTCCGCGCAACCTGCAGCCACTCTAGCCTACCCGAGATAAGCCTCCCCTCAAGAAGTCACACCCCCAGCACCACAGAACTCAATAATAGCCCTCCCAGTACAATTACTCGCCGGCACCCCGCTCTATGCACACACCTATGATATCATCCATTCTACGTACCCAAGACACCATAACGCTCTCTACTACTCCCCAATTATGCGACCCCACACACTGTACCCCAACACTCGCACAACACCATCCGGTTGTGTAATTGAGACGTGGTTAGACCTTGGAAAGCATCTCGCTCCTATGTGGGCTATTACTAGCAGAGTTGCCTGATGACCTCATGATTGGCCTGATAGCCGTAAACTAAAAACACCATAACTGGAACCACCACCACCCCCACCTTAACTCATCTCGTACAACTAAATCTAACCCAAAGAAGCGCCTACGTGCATCTCATTAATGATTCAGAGAATCTTAAGGTCGACGGTCACACTAAGAAACCCTTGAAACATCAACTCGACATCAACCCATTCCCTACACACTATATCACATAGAGAATCTTCCCATCCACAAGAGTCCCAATTCCCCCTGGCACCCATCTATCCAAGGAGGTACTCTATGAACAGACTTCAACACAACGCCCACCCCGCCACCACAAGTTACTCGTGGCCTATCCCCCCGCCCACCAGCACCGACTACCTCACCTCGTTCCTGCCCAGGCCATCGATAACAACTACCCCACATCCCGCAACGCGCCCTTACATCCATGTTGACTAGACGGCTGCACTTCAGGGATGTGATGTACGTCGTGGATACAGGCCGCTCACGCGCGCCCTCCTTATCATCTGATCCAGGCTACATACGGCCTGAGTTTCACAGCCCCGACTCGAACCCGCCTCACAACCCCTCCGACCGAGCCCTCCCCCACACCACACACCAACCTAGGAGACCAACAACACCCCATCACACCCTCTCCGCAGACGCCCAACCCCGTAACTCTACAAACTTCACCCCAGACACCGATCACCCTCCAACAACCCCCCGCACTTACCTTCTTATAGCCAACATTACTACCGAGTACATCCCAGAATTATAGCGAACTAGCCCCTGCCCCTAACCCCTCACCAGGCATCACCCGGCCCTCGAGATATCTCATTAAAATATATACAACGCGATGACAAGCCACCCCTAACATCAATCCCCTCATGCCCCCCACTACCGAGTAACCCTACGCAGCCTCCCCTATACTCCCGCTGTCCTACCTCGAGATAACCACACTAAACGGCCCATACACAATCGCACATCCCACAATCCACTCGCAGAATCCTCCCTGTCACCATTCTCCTCCTGATCTCAACGCATTCTTCAGTCATACCTCGCACAACCCTCCACTTTCTTATACATCATCACACACTTGTGCCAAATAACTTCTATACTTCGCAAACTCTTCTACACAAAATCCTACCTCATCTTATCACACACTTGCACCCTATATAAACTACTGTACTCATACCCTCACACCACTCGCTCTAAAACTCTGTCTCTCTCTTTCCCCACAACTGCCCTCACCTCCATCAAATTGCAACCCACCACCTCAACCCCTCTCCTATACTGTGCTATACTCCACACCATCCTTCACGCTAGCATGCCCCTCCCCTCCCCGCCCCGCTATTAATATCGATTCTCCCTCACCATTCTCTCTATATTTACAATCTACTTATATAACCTAATTCTAATCTCTCTCTCGCACTCTTTCCACAACCTCCCCTCACTCACCCAACCCCCCCCTCCCAACACCCCTCACTCAACCACCACACAAACCCCACCCACCACAACACACCCCCCTACCTCCCCCTCCCCACTCCTCCCCACTCTCTTAAATACCACCCACACCTTAAATCCCCACACCACACCCCTCCCCCTCACGCACTCCATTTCATATTCCGCCCCTCCCCCCCACTCCATGCTCACTCTAACCTCCACGCTCTGTCATCCCCATCTCAACTCCCACACCCCTACTGTCCACCCTCCTCAATGCCCTTCCTAATACATGAACTCCCCACTAATCCCCCACGCCTGCACCCCACTACACCCTATCTCGCGCGCCCCCGCAACCGCAACAACTACCTCCACCCCTCACACCACCTCCCCACCCCCTCCCCCCCTCACCACACATACCACCCCCGCCCCACCTATTCCAAACCATACAAAAATAACTTCAATTTACAATATATACCTTGTTATCCTTATAGTAAAAACGCATTTTGGACATAATTTCCCACATGCTTCTAATGTCATGGGGCTCCCCCTGCCTTCCGCCCCTCCCACACAGCACGCGCCCACCCCTCACGTATTCTATCCCCAAATTCTCCACCGCAACTACTGCTCTCCGATCTCCCCATCCTTTCATCCCGCTATACTCTCCCCTCCTCCCCCCCACGCTCTCTCTCCACTCTCCTCCCCCTCGCGCTCCTCGCTATCTCTTTCTCCCCCCCGCCACCGCCGTCCCCACCTCCTAAATCACAATAACAAACACTATATCTCCGCTCACCACCCTCCTCCTCCCCCCGCACCCCTATTCCTCCCCCTCTTCCACCCCAATTAACATCTAAAATATTACTAATGTTTTCCACCTAAATGTTAAATTTCTAAATCAAAATTGTATAAATCATAATCTAAAAAGTTAAATCTAAATACACTCTATCCTCAGCCTTATCTCTCTATCCATCTAAATGTTAAAATCTAATTGACTCAAATACTAAATCTACACGCTTACACCATCCCTAAATCGTTACCAATAAAACTTACTAATGTTAAATTATATAACGCCCTCCTATCCATCCACCCCTGCCCCTCCTTCCCAATCTAAATCTCCCCTCGTCCACCACCTACTCCACTCTACCTCCTATACTACCTCGCTTACACCTCCTAAATCTAAACTGATAAATCTCACCAGTTAACATCCTAACATCTCAAATGTTCCAAACCCCGCCCCCCCCCAACTAACCCCCCCTCCCCCTAATCTGCCCCCTCTACCAAAATCTAAATATTAAATCTAAATCTAAATGTTAAATCTAAATCTAAATGTTAAATCTAAATCTAAATGTTGAATCTAAATGTTTCGGGTGAAACTTGAATTTGCATATTAGTTAAATATTTTTAGCCTATTTTAAACTATTTAGCCTACTACTAATGAATGCCTATTTCACTTTATTTTTTAGCAAATGGATAGAAAGCTTGAATAAAATAACAAGTAATTTACATTGTAGGCTAATTATCTCTACGCACTGTCATGTCAGGGTGACGACTATAGGACGAGCCTGTTCTGAAGACTCCCGTTAATTTTGAATGCACGGGAAGAGAGCGGATGCAATTCATTTTATACCATCAACAGGCCTAACAATCATATAATAGCCTAAACTATAGAGCCTCGATATTAAAGAAACGCCGACTCTATTCATTCCGAAATTCGATGAAATTCCACCGCACAACAGTGCATGTTCATATTTGTAATTGTCGAATCGGAAATCGGAAACAACACCAATTCTGCGACACAGATGAACCTTTATTGATGTCTCTATCAGACAATGCCTATTATCTATGCCAAAAGAAACAACAGTCAGTGAAAAATGATTAAAATAATTAAATAAATATCCCAATGTAGTAGGCATAGGCTATAGCCGCATGTTTTGGCATAGGTAGTCAGATAACAATATTTAACAATGTATACATATATTTTTCATTTGATTGGTTCAACCGCCCGCCACCACCCGCCCGAATTTAATTAAAATATTTTTTTTCGTCACGTCATCCGCCCGATCCGCGCATCCGCGGAGTCCGCGGCTGTAACCGCCAACCGCGCATCTCTACTGCGCGCGCCGCAAGACAACACTGTATCCATGCAACCGATCGCCGCGGCAACGAGCGCTCAGCTTGAGTTCAAAAACAACACATTTTAGCACTAGATCTCTTATTTAATAGCGAACTAAATGAATGCTCCGCTAGTTAACTGGAGATGTTTTATTCATTTGTATTAGGTACATCCGTGCCTCAATGTTTCAAAAAGTGGTGGTGGACAATATCGATCCTGAGAAACAGTGGTGGGACACTTCACTGGATATAAACCAGGGGCGTCACTAGGATTTTCATTTTAGGGGGGCTAAGCCCCCAATGAGGGTATGATTTTTTTTTTAAATAATAAAACAAGTTAACACTTTAGTTTAGGATCTAATGCTCACTATTAATTTCATTACCATGCAAAGGCAGGGTTTTATAATCACTGTGGTCCCAAATGTGAGGTAGGGTTGATTATGCCTATGAATCATTTTCTCAGATGCGTTTATTTACTGAAAGCTACTAAAGCTAGGTAATTAAGTTTATTAAATGCATTCACAATATGTAGGCCACACATTCATTATTGATATTATGCCTAATACAGGGCCGTAGACAGACAATCAAAGAGGTCCTAAATTTGAGGTTGGTAGGGGGTTCAAATTTTTTATTTCTCTGATATGTGCATTTCAAGACGTTTGAAGACCAAAAAAAGGATAAGAAATAGCTTTAAAACCATGTCAGTGGGCAGTAGATTATTTGTCAATACCTGCTCTCTCCTCATCTCTCCATCACTCTTTCTTTTTTTCTCAGTCTCTTCATCCCTTTCTCTTCTCCTCCTAAAGCTGAGCTTTTTTAATTTACTAAAGGCTACAATTTGTATTATATTCTCAATATGTACACATTCATTATTAATCTTGTGCCTAACATGATGAAAACGGCTTTGTTAATGTTTATTGTCCCCTCACAATGACAGTAAACTAATTATTACATTACATGAGTCACGTTACATAGGCCTATTTTCAGTTCAAAATGGCGAAAATAGACAAAACTATATTAGTTTGCCTGATTATTTTTTGTCATTCGTTTAACATTTATGACCTAAAAAAATGTCAAATATAAAATGTTAAGTTTAGCTACTTACATCTTATCTCGCACTTGACCGCACGCGTCGAGTCGCACTGTTAAAATTCGCGCTCAGCAGCGTCTGTGAACATAAAGCCCGCCTATTTTGATTTGATTGGTCATCTCAAATATTCTGACATTGACGAGCAGTGACAGACCAATGAGGCTCAGATGAACACACACACACACACACACACACACCCTGTCCTGTGTTTCTGACGTGCTCTCTGCTCGGCGCCGCTGCGGATTGAAGATGAAGAACGCGCTGAATCTGATTATAACAAGACTGAAGCGAACACGAATTTGTGTAGCCTACATTAATCACACATTTTTAGGGGGGCTAGGCAGAAGTTTTTTTTTTTTACCAAAAAAATAAATAATTGAGATCAAAATGCTTGCCTGCCATTAGTCTCTGCTTTACGATAAGATTGAGCTGAACTGACCACGGAGAAGTCTTCTGTGACCTAATTACTGTAAGTATGAACATTTAATTACTTAAATACGGATTTGACTTACTTTACCTAACCTGAGAATAAATTAAAAAAAGGTAGGAAGGTGTTTAAGATTACGCACCATAAAACATGGCGCCCAATTTGGGATTGATCATTGGTTACCGGCCAGGATCAATGACCAATTGCTCAAAAAACAAGAAACGTTGTGTAGGATACAACATGTAGGATACATGGTATCAATACAATCATACAATCCGGTTCCTTTAAAGGGATATTTCACCCAACGACCTTATTCAACTATTCATTTCCTTCTCTGTGAGCCTCGAGTGAGTTCACTAGTGTAACAGCGCAGCGCTTCTGTTGTTGTACGTCACACGCAGGCTCACTATTGGCCGACACTGGTCATGTGATGTACACACAGAAGCTTACGCTGTTACACTAGTGAACTCACTCGAGGCTCACAGAGAAGGAAATGAATAGTTGAAATAAAGTCGTTATTTTTGTTTGTTTTTGCGCACAAAAAGTATTCTCGTCGCTTGATAAACTTAAGATTGAGCCACTGTAGTCACTTGGACTATTTTAACGATGTCTTTAATAACTTTTCGGGGAACAAGTGTCAATCCCTTAGAAGCCTATGGAGGAGTGATCCAGCTCTCAGATTTAATCACAAATATCTTAATTCGTGTTCCGAAGATGAACGAAGGTCTTACGGGGTTGAACAACATGAGGGAGAGTAATTACTGACAGAATTTACATTTTTGGGTGAACTATCCCTTTAAACGTTCTTCAGTATTTGCTTCTGAAGTTCCAAGTTCTTGTTTTATGTGTTAGAAGATTTTTCTCCTTAAATCGGGCTTTATTCCCCTTCTAAAAATCCACTAACACATATTCCCCTTCTGTCAAGGGTTTTCTTATTTTGTATATTTACGGTGTTGGATATCCAAGCCATTGCCAACCAATTTACATTATTTGTTTACAGCCTCTTTTATTTGCTCTGCCATGGCCAGTCTCATTCCTTATTTAGCTTTGTATCATACATGACACACGTTATTGAACACTTTTATTCTCGTTCAACTTCTCTTATTTTGTTCTTATTAACTTTGCTCCGTCCAGAGACACACTATCAGTAGTATTATTACCCCATAACTCTACATTCTTATCATTCTTATCATAACTTGTCTTTCATGCATGTTAGGAGAAAGTTATACTCTTTTTAATCTGTCACTTCACTCCTCCTCTTCTTTCCAAAGGAATTTCACTTCTTCTGTCATTCCTATTTTACTGAAATTAAATTCCTCTTACTCCAAATCCCATTTTCTAATAACTCCACTGTGTGCTTCAACTATTCTTATAACCTGATCTTTCTTAGTAATCAAGTCTTTAAAAGGCTTAGTTGATTTCTTATTATTCAATCTAATCCACACATAGTCTCCAACCTGACATTTGTCATCATGTTGCTCTTTCTTTTCTTTATCTTTATTATTCTTTATCTTTATTCTTTATCTTTTATCTATGATTTGCTGTAAAGAAACTTTTTAAAGTCACTACTGCACTGTTTTCGAATCACATTGCTTTCTGATGCATATCGCAAAGCTTTGTGCAAAACAGTATGTTTTCCAGATAACCTCTACTTTAACTTTATAACTTAATAACCTCTGACAAAGCACGTTATATCATCAACCCTAATATTCTCGGGTATAACCCATGCTGTCATTAACTCTTCTATTGCTTTTAGAAAGATCTTTGCAATAGTGTCTTTTAATGTATTTGCCCAAATTTTACTGCTACTACCTTTCTTTCTTTCTTTACATTTATCAGACGCTTTTATCCAAAGCGACTTACATTGCATTTCAAGGTACACATTTACATTCTTATCAGTTCTTGCTTTCCCTGGGAATCAAACCCATGACCTTGACGTTGCAAGCGCCAACACTTTACTGTTTGAGCTCCAGGAAGACTAATAAATATTTATTTCCCAACTTTGACCCAGGATTTAAAGGTCCAGTTATATCCAATCAACACCCTTGTTCGATCCTGGTGTGATCATAATCACTTATAATTTTACTCTTCCCCTTCTCAATTTGTGGACTCGACTCGAATTTGTCTATATTTATTCCTCCAATCAGGAATATTTATATAATTATCTGTATTATCACCTTACAAAATGTTTCATATAATTGTGTATATATATATATATATATATATATATATTCTTTTTATATTTGAGTTTTCTATGTTACGCATCACCTGACTTCTTTGCTCTGAGACAGGGGCGGAGTGGCAGTCGGGAGAGTCGGGACTTTTCCCGGTGGGCCGGTAGTGTTTCGAGGCCGCGAGGGCCGGTCTGATAATAGTTATACATTGCAAGTTCTTAGCAACACCATCCGGTGTTCGTTTGCCAAGCGTGTCAGAGGTTACGGGTTCTAATCCGCACTCGTATAGTTTTTTTTCTCTCATCAAAACTGAATATGTTCATCAGCGGTTACAGTCTATATCAAGCAGGGACACGTTTTTGTGCATTTTATTTTGTGATGTCACCGGGATGAATAGAGAGTCTCCGCAACGGCGATAGATTGAAACGCGCCACAAGACAACACTGTATCCATGCAATGAATGAATGCTCCGCTAGTTAACTGGAGATGTTTTATTTATTTGTATTAGGTACATCCGTGCCTCAATGTTTCAAAAAGTGGTGGTGGACAATATCGATCCTGAGAAACAGTGGTGGGACACTTCACTGGATATAAACAAATCAATCTAACCATAGATGTGACCAGTAGTGGTGGCTTTCTTAATCTGTTTAAAATAATTTTGCAAGGGTTCTTGCAAAATTATAATTTTTTTTTTTTTTACCAAAAAATACCCCCCACCCCCGCCACCCGGCCGGTGGTCTACGAAATTTCCCGGTGGATTTTTCGGTCCCACTCCGGCCCTGCTCTGGGGTCATCTTTCCACATTTATCATATAGACCCCTTTTCAGTTGGTAAACATGGTGACGTTTTTTTTGTGGGCGGAGCTTAGGTGGTTGCAGAACGATTCCTCTGGCCGCTTCCCTAACGTTAGTTTGCAAGTTTTGTTAGCTTGTTTTTTAACAATGACTGGAGAAAATCCGATTTTATCTTAATGTGCAAGTTCACTCATTGTCCAGGACCGCGATTGTTATTTGCAAAAGTTAATTTTAACGGACGCAACCAGATTGGCCGACCCGTACACGCTCACTCAATGGATGGACGATCTGACAGGATTAACGTTAACGCTAGGCTAACTCCGGTTGAGTGGCCTGACTTCTACACCTATCCGATAGAGAAACAGACCGTAAAGACAAACGGAGGGCATATAAATCTTTAGATGACTATAACTATGTGCTGAATGGTCATGTACAAGACTTGTGTGGTACGATCCGCAGTTCTGCCAGCGCCAAGAAGACGACAATGTAAAGAGTGACATTACGGTGCAATTTTAATGTGAATATTTTCTAGAAATAAAAATTCCAGATACAGCATATTCATTTTTCATTGATTCTTGCACTCAACAACACAAAATGACATTTAATAATAATAATAATAATTTAAGCTCCTTATTATGTAGCCGAATGTGCTGGTTTGTATTGGCCGCCTGCAGTTTTCCCTTTGTTCTGCCTCCAGCTAGCGCCGTGACGTAACTGTGACGTCGGCTCGAAATTGGTCTATTAAATATAACTTGTCTTTTGTATAATATTTTTATTTTCATTCTTACCAATTCCTGCATTATTTTCTGCCAGGCTTTTGTATTTTCTTCTTCTGTTTTAAGTATACTAAACTTATTTCCATCTCTCTGTCTCTCTTGAAAACGAGTATTATATGTCCTTCCTTCGTTCGGTTGGACACTTTGTGCTTCTACATTAATTTATTCTGAAGTTGCTTTTTCCTCACTATTGTCACATGCTGAGAGATTAAATCATACTCGGATATATTTTCCTCTATTTGTTTTTTAGTTACAGTATTACAGATCTTTACCAATTTACATCCACTTGGGATTTTCCGACCTACTTCTCTTAGTAACCTTACTTTATCTGTCAGGTATTTCATCTTCTATTGATAAACATACACTTAATTCTGGAATTTGGTCTTTAGATGCATTAATCAACATCTCCTTCCATTGCCAATATTTCTCCTCTGTCCCTGTTAAACTTCTCACATTGTCAATAGCTTCTAGCTCTTGTTATAGCTATACCAACTTAATCAATGTTATAGCATCGCAACTTAAATTCGCATTTTCTGCTGTTTTAATTATACGATCTATAAGCGCTGTGGTCTTCAAAAACTATAATCTGTTTTCTGCCTGCATCTCTTAAAGGGATAGTTCACCCAAAAATGTAAATTCTGTCAGTAATTACTCTCCCTCATGTTGTTCAACCCCGTAAGACCTTCGTTCATCTTCGGAACACAAATTAAGATATTTGTGATTAAATCTGAGAGCTGGATCACTCCTCCATAGGCTTCTAAGGGATTGAAACTTGTTCCCCCGAAAAGTTATTAAAGACATCGTTAAAATAGTCCAAGTGACTACAGTGGCTCAATCTTAAGTTTATCAAGCGACGAGAATACTTTTTGTGCGCAAAAAAAACAAAAATAACGACTTTATTTCAACTATTGATTTCCTTCTCTGTGGGCGTCGAGTGAGTTCACTAGTGTAACAGCGCAGCGCTTCTGTGTTGTACGTCACACGCATCACACACACATGACCAGCGTCGGCCAATAGTGAGCCTACGTGTGACGTACAACACAATAGCTGTGTCCCAATGTGAAGGCTGCGTCCTCCGAAGGCCGTATTTGAAGGCCGATTGGCCGCATTTGAAGGCCGATTGCGTCACAGCGGCGCGACGAAGGCCGTCCCAATTCAAAGGCTGCATCCTCGAAGGCCGTATTCGAAGGCCGGTTGCGTCATCGCGGCGCGACGAAGGCTACCCTGATTCAAAAGCGACGCCAAATGCACCCTTCGTTTCCCCGTGAAAGGAAGGATACATAAATGGATCCTTCTCGGTCTATCCTACCCGATCCTACCCCATAAGTCATTGCGCGCCGGTGACGACAGCACTTTTATTTAAAAAAATGACGGATGATTGTTCTTGTCGCCTAGCAACTGTGACAGCTACCGATGACGAGCGGGAGTAACATTTGAACTGCACTTTTTTATATTCAACTGGGTTTTATATTCCCGTAGTACGGAGCCCGGAAAGTCTCCTGTGGGGGAAAAAAACAACCCGTGGCGACGGTTGTGCAGTCCGTCCCCTCAGTTTATAAACTGTAGCCTACTCACGAATTCTTAAACTGTTCCCTCGGTTTAACAAATCGTGCCCACGATGATTCAACCAGACCACCTGTTTATGAGGGATGCTTTGCATTGTGTTTAAACTTCATTTTTTTAAATGGATAATTTCTTCAATTTTCTAAAACTCCATTTTTGTGAGAAAAAAGCTCAGTATAATAGAATAAGCAAAAAAATACTTCACATATAAAAAAGAAATATAACACAAACACAAGGTTAGGTTTTATTATATAAAAATAAAACATTCATAAATTATTTTATGATTAACATATTAGCCTACTGTCTTCAGTGAACTCATTTATAGTTATAATTATAAACACAAATAATAATAATACTAATTATCATTATTATTATTATAAGTAGGCCTAGGCTACATATTTAGAAGCCGCTTTTATCAAAAAAAGGAACAAAGCAATTCGTCAAATGTCAGTCATAATACAGGTTAGACAATAATAATACAGGGCTAAGATAAACAAGATTTTGAGCATATCCAAGTGTTTGTGTGGAGTGTGGAGGCGCGGACACTTGCATTTTTCTATCAACAGTGGAAACAACTTAAAATAGGCTACTCTATCATTTCTGGTCATACAGAAAATAATAATACATCATTCGCAACTACTTTTATTTATGCAAAAAACGAATGGACGCAAAAGTACACGGACTCAACACTAACTTTTTCTACAAATAGCCTACATTATTTGAAATAATTAATAATATAAGGTCCGTGTACTTTTGCGTCCATTCGTTTTTCTTTTTTTAACCAGTAATTGAAAAACGAAAAAATGAAGGGTTGTTAGGCTATTTTTAAAATGCAAGTTGGGCACCAAAATTTGAATTTGAACTGTACACACCAAATGCTGCGCAAAAAAAAAAAAAAAAAATATTGACGTATTTTCAGATTTTTGTTTATGACTTTTTTCCCCTTTATTAAATATTTGAAATATTCACAAATTAATATGGAAAAAAATTCGATTTTACTGGTTTTCTAAGGCCAAATTAGAACCTGGAAATTAGATTCGAATTTGTTCGTTTAAAAGTGGACATTTCAAGCTTGTATATTGGCTATATTTTGTTTCAGTTCATTTTTGAGACGCGCTCCAGTTCACGGAGATCATGAAAGCGCGCCTGATTTTTTCTTTTATTTTACAAAAGCACAAAGTTTTCTTTTTATTGTCAGTTTACACCAATAAAATTGTGTATTTTTATTTACACATAAAAAATATTGTGAGTACAGTTTATAAACTGAAGGGACGGAGTGCACAACCGTCGCCACGGTTTTGTTTTTTCCCACAGATGGAGGGTTTTTTCCCTCCATGATACGGGGTTTAAAAATATATTTATATTCATCATTTATATTGTCCATTTATGCTACATAATAAAAAGAATACACTAGCCTACAAAATCGCATCAAGGTAAGATATAAGTGAACATTTGAACCATATGCCCATGTATGTTTTCTTTTCTTTTCATTACACTATTTACGTAAGTTAACACCCAATACTTGAACAGTTTAAAGTGTAATCTGGCAATTCAGGAAGCAGCTTCTGATTTGGGACGCAGAAAACCTCTGGCCATGATCCGGCTATTAAAGCCGAAAATACATGACTGAAACATCCTCACCATGTACTCCAGTAATACTGTTAACAATAACAAAATTTTTGTTTTGTTAACAAAATAACAAAATACTGTTTATTCAATTATATAAAATGATTTATCAGGATGGCAGCCGTAGGCTACTCTCGCACCGTTGCTTGGCGCCAGGAGCGGTAATCAGGAACACCTGCAATTCGGGAATCATACGAAGGCTACATGCGGAGCGTCCTTCGAAGGCTGGGTCGGCTGGGTCCTTCGAAGGCTGGGTAGGCTGGGTCCTTCGGAGGATGCAGCCTTCACATTGGGACACAGCTAATGTGTTATATGTGTAAATGTGGCCTATATAGGGAGAACAAACAAAGGAGGTAACGAGGGAGGACAGGTGGGGCTAATGAATCCAAAATAATGCCCAGATATTTAAAATGCTCTACTCTCTCAACTATCTCTCCATCGATGATAATGCTAGATGCATGGATCTGTGTTTTTGAGGTGCTAAAGACCAGTTCCTTAGTCTTTAGAATATTGAGGTGCAGAAAATTGTCCTCACACCACGTACTAAAATGTGCTGTAGAACGTTGATAAGGCTGTATAGAAATCCCAGTGTTGGGATAGGAGTGACCGACAGTGTTGTGCCTGAACACGTTCATTGAACGATAGTTCATGAACTCGTTCATATTTTGGGCGAACGTGAACTGAACGTACTGTATTACTGCCTGATGAACGTTACTGAGAACTCGTTCATTCTGGTGTCTGTGAACGGCACGCTCTCTCAGTTTAACTTCGTTCAATAGAGTGGCAGATTTCTATAGAGCCTTCCAGGCGAAAACCCGGATAAAACACGCCGTAAACAGGCCTTAATATGTAGCGGAAAAAAACACCCAATCTGGCAACACCAGCCGCCAGTGTCACACCGCCGCATGCGTCATCAACGCAAAAAGCAAAAAGCAGCAAATAGGCGTCGCGTCGTATGATCATGTAAACGAGTTTTATGACAAGCTCGGTGAGGATGGGGAAAATCTTACATTTCTGTGCAAACTTTGCCCACCGATAAAAAATGTCTGTGGTTCTATATGGGCTGAAGCAATAATTTAGAAAAATAATAGCTCGCAGCAACATATGGAAAAAAAGAACTATGAACTAGTTCAAATTTTTAAAGTATGAACTATGAACTGGACTAGTTCATTTTAAAATTTGTGAACTGAACTTTGAACTAGTTCATGTAGAAAGTGAACTTTCCCAACACTGGATGTTCCAGAATAACACGGAGATGGAAAAGGGCTTGTTTGAGCTGACCTATTTTCCTGGTAATAGACAGAACTTTTGTGATAGACAAAGAAATTGAGATGGATGATATGGAAAAAGAACTAAGTGATATAGAACCTGATAAATTATCATTAGATAATGAAAAACAATTGGAGAATATAAATGAAAGATATTTTAGTGAAGATTGCAAAGAGCAGTATACTAAAGAAAAGTATACGGTATATGAAACTTTGCAGAAATTAAGAAATCCAGTATAAAATGGTATTGTGAATCCAATAGGAGAGCTGAAGTAACTTTGGGACGTAAAAAGTATTCAGTGAAGAAAGAAAAGTTTCATCAAGCATTAAAACAGTTTTGGGAAGAATGTCCTGATGGAAACTTAAATGAGTGTGCTAAAACGAGATATAACTGGAAATTACATATGATGTGGCGTAATGATATATTAAAAAAACTAGATAGTCAGGTCGAAAATAAAACCTGTAAGGCTAAAGAGATGTATTGGATAGGTTGCACCTGTGTAGAAAATTGGAAATGTGAAAATAATCATAAAGATAAGATAAAAATAAATGGCAAGGGAAACCATTGGTTAACATTTTCAGATGGAAATGGAGTTAAGAGTCGAGGAGTAAGAATAGCAACAATACTGAAGCAAGATCTAATGTGGAGAAACTTAATAACAGAGAATAATACAGTAACTGATCAAATGATAATACAGTTGAGACTGTTGGATGTGCTGGAAGATAATACACAAGTATGAAAAAAATATTTCCAATCAAAGTTAAACAAAAGGCTGTGAGTTAGGTCATTACGGAGTAAGAGTGCAGGATAGCAATAAAAGGTTAGGGAAATATTATCCTATACCTATAGTCCGGATGAGATATACAAATGATGAAGAAATAATTACCTGGGCAATTCCTAGAGAAATAATAAGAGTATTATAAGAAGGAAGATGTGCCATAACCAGCATATAAAATGACATTTGGCAGAGGATTAGGGATTGTTCAATTTGAAGTATTTTGGAGGAAGTAGTCTCAGTATATATGCAGGATGGGCTTGTTTGAATCAGACATTGGACAGTAATATTAGAAGGAATTATATAAACCAGGGGATAAGAAGATTATTATCTGACCCAATTGTGACTGATATGTCCATATCTGCTGATACAGCAGCGCATTACAATATACAGGAAAAGGTAGATGTATGCCACACTTTCCATTCTATTTTTAAGCAGCTAGAAGACAATATTTTAAAGAAAGAATAGAAATTGGTGAGCCTGAGAAAGTTAGGAGTATAGAAGGAGAAATTAAAAGAAAGTGGTCATTGTTGAGTGAAGAAGCGAAGAAAAACGTTTTGCTAATTGGTGGATTGGGAAAAAACACATGGAACATTGAAGTGGATGGAAAATCATTTTCGGATGATGTTAACCATAGTCACTGTATTGTTCCTTCTAATTATTCTTGAGTTGTCTGGTTTAGGAAGGATTCTCAGAATAATTTTTTCTGGGATATGTAGATTGTCAAAGAAGTGTAGAAGGGGCGTGAAGAAATCCTATGACCATAAAACCATAAAACAGCTATCCTGATTACTGTAAGTATGAACATTTTAATACTTATTGGTTAGAGCAGATTTGACTTACTTCACCTAACCTGAGAATAAATTAAAAAAAAGGTAAAAGGTGTTTTAGATTACGCACCATTAAACAGTGTGCGAGTGTGTGAGCATGAGTGTGTGTGTGTGTGTGTGTGTGTGTGAGTGTGCATGTGAGTGTGTGAGCGTGAGTATGTATGAGTGTGCGTGCGTGTGTGTGTGTGTGTGTGTGTGTATGTGTGTGAAAGTCAGAATTTGCTGACTTTCTATCAGATTTAGTAATGGCTGCAGATAAAGTCCTAAAGGACAGAGAAAGAGAGCACGATTGCATACAGAGAGGCCGTAAAAACTGCTAGTTCTGCTTATTTTTCAACCCTATTTGAAGAAAATAAACATAATCCTAGGTATTTATTTGAAACAGTGACTGAACTAACGAAAAATAAAGCTTCAACACCATAAGTTTGCAAGCAGCACAACAGTAATGACTTTATGAACTTCTTCACTTATAAGATTGATAATATTAGGGACAAAATTATAACTATGCAACCGTCTACTACAGTATCGCATCAGACAGTGCAGTGTAGTCTCACTGACGAAAAACTCCATTCATTCATTGCTATAGGAGAAGAAGAATTTTCTAGACTCGTAAAATCATCTAAATCGACAACTTGTATGTTAGACCCTATACCGACTAAACTACTGAAAGAGACGCTTCCAGAGGTCATAGATCCTCTTCTTAATATCATTAATTCATCTTTATCATTAGGATACATACCAAAACCCTTTAAGCTGGCTATGATTAAACCGCTTGTTAAAAAAAACCAACTTGATCCTACAGAATTAGTCAATTACAGGCCGATCTCGAATCTGCCTTTTCTGTCAAAGATACTAGAAAAGGCAGAATCCTTACAACTGTGTTCCTTTTTAGAAAGAAATGGTATCTGTGAGGATTTTCAGTCAGGATTTAGACCGTATCATAGTACTGAGACAGCTCTCATTAGAGTCACAAATGATTTGCTCTTATCATCCGATCATGGTTGTATCTCTCTATTAGTGTTACTCGATCTTCGTGCTGCATTTGACACTATCGACCACAACATTCTTTTAAATAGACTAGAAAATTATGTTGGCATTAGTGGAATTGCACTAGCATGGTTTAAATCATATTTATCTGACCGTTATCAGTTTGTAGCAGTAAATGAAGAAATGTCTTATCGGTCAAAAGTTCAGTATGGCGTACCACAAGGCTCAGTATTAGGACCGCTGCTGTTCACTCAGTACATGCTACCGTTAGGAGATATCATTAGGAAACATGGCATTAGTTTTCACTGTTATGCTGATGATACTCAGCTCTATTTGTGTTCACTCCCTGATGAAACTTACCAATCCACAAAATTAACAGAATGCATAGCTGATATAAAAAACTGGATGACTAGTAATTTCCTACTACTTCTGAAAAAAAGAGAGATTCTAATTATTGGACAAAAAACTTCAGCACGTAATAACCTTGAATACTGTCTAACACTTGATGGCTGCTCTGTCAAGTCCTCGTCGTCGGTTAGGAACCTGGGTGTGTGTGTGCATGTGTGTGTGTGTGCTCTTTGATAGCAATCTTTCATTTGACAGTCACGTGTCTAGTATCTGTAAAACTGCATTTTTTCATCTTAAAAATATATCTAAATTACATCATATGCTCTCATTGAAAAATGCAGAAGAATTGGTTCATGACCTCAAGGCTAGATTATTGTAATGCTCTACTGGGTGATTGCCCTGCACGCTTAATAAACAAACTACAGCTGGTCCAAAACGCAGCCGCTAGAGTTCTTACTAGAACCAGGAAGTATGACCATATTAGCCCGGTTCTGTCAACACTGCATTTGCTCCCTATTAAACATCGTATAAATTTTAAAATATTGCTAATTACTTACGAAGCACTAAATGGTTTAGCTCCCCAGTACTTGAGCGAGCTCTTAACGCATTATAGTCCTTCACGTCTATTGCGATCTCAAAAATTCCGGCCAGTTGATAATACCTAGAATATCTAAATCGACTGCTGGCGGTAGATCCTTTTCCTATTTAGCACCAAAACTTTGGAATAGGGCTGCAACAACGAATCGATTAAATCGATTAAAATCGATTATTAAAATAGTTGGCAACGAATTTCATTATCGATTCGTTGTGTCGCGCGACTATCAATAAGTCGCGGAGATGTTTGAGTATAAAAAAATGTGTTGAGCGCGGAGCAGAGCTATGAGGCGCCGGACTGGACGCTGCGCGCGAGAGAGACCGAGTGTGTCAGCGCGCGAGCGAAAGTGTGCGAAAGATACCGAGTGTGTTTGCACGCGAGAGAGACCAAGTGACTGTGTCAGCGCGCGAGCGACAGTGTGCAAAATATATCGAGTGTGTCTGCGCGCGAGAGAGACCGAGTGTGTCCGAGCATTAGTAAATTGGTATAGGAATGTAATTATTAAGAAGCATGGAAGTTTGATAAATGGACAACAATAAATAAAACCAATTAAATTTTTACCACTGAATTAGCAGACTGTGATTTGAATCAGATAGAAGATGAAAACACTTTCTTGTCTGTCCAAGTACCACTACAAGGGGAATATTTTTTCCACAATTTGCAGCACTGAATTTTTCATTCTAAATGACTCAGAGAAACTTCACTATATGCTCCGAATGGATGAGCTGCAAAATAGGCCTTACACACCATACGAGGTGGTCAATTTATATTTTATATACATTGTATTTATAATTAATATTAGGATAGACTAGAGATTTTATCTTCTGTTGTAATTATTATTATTGCTATTATTATTACCTATTATCCGACTGCAAGAGACTTGTCTTTTGTGTGCATGTGCTTGTCAAATAATGTAAAACATTTTGTTAAAGATTACAACATATTTGACAAAAAACAAAACAACACACAAGTTTGTGAGTGTGTGCGTCTGTGAGTGTGAGTTTGTGAGTGTGTGCGTCTGTGAGTGTGAGAGTTTGTGAGTGTGTGCATCTGTGAGTGTGAGAGTCTGTGAGTCTGTGAGTGTGAGAGTTTGAGTGTGTGCGTCTGTGAGTGTGAGTTTGTGAGTGTGTGCGTCTGTGAGTGTGAGAGTTTGTGAGTGTGTGCGTCTTTGAGTGTGAGAGTCTGTGAGTGTGTGCGTCTGTGAGTGTGAGAGTTTGTGAATGTGTGCGTCTGTGAGTGTGAGAGTTTGTCAGTGTGTGCGTCTGTGAGTGTGAGACTTTGTGAGTGTGTGCGTCTGTGAGTGTGAGACTTTGTGAGTGTGTGCGTCTGTGAGTTTGAGACTGTGAGTGTGTGCGTCTGTGAGTGTAGTGTAGAGAACAAGTTCTGACGTTCAAACAAATCATTTTAAAATCAAATTATTTATTGTTCTAACAGCTCAGGTCCCTTTTAACAAAAATATACATATTTTTGTTCACTATTTTAAAGAAGCCTATATATTTGGCAGATGTAAAGCATACATGTGTATGTTTTTTGTGTTAGTCCATTTTTTTATTATTATTATTACTTTAACAGCTCAGGGATGTTCAAGGAGTGACCTGTTTGTGCACTTTCTGAAGATCTTTTGCACTGTGAATTTGCACTGTCAGTTCTGTTTTTGAATAAAGGGTTGGAAATTAATGCTTTTTTTTCTTCTGTTTTTTTTTTATCCGATTAATCGATTAATCGAAAAAATAATCGACAGATTAATCGATTATTAAAATAATCGTTAGTTGCAGCCCTACTTTGGAACAATCTTCCTAACATGGTCCGGGAAGCAGACACAGTCTGTCAGTTCAAATCTAGACTAAAAACACATCTCTTTGGCTTAGCATACACATAACACATTATAGACTTCTATAATTCAGTGTTAGGCTGCATAATTTAGATCAGCCGGAACCGGGAACACTTCCCATAAATCCTGATGTACTCGTTACATCATAAGAAGGATGGCGTCTACGCTAATATTAGTCTCTCTGTTTATCCCGAGGTTTACCGCAGTCCGCCGGATCCAGGCCGTATCCGGATCTGATGAAGGACCTGCGCCTGGACATGACGACATCGCATCCCTGAAGTGTCACTAGTCTCTCCCCTGTGAAGGCCTCCTTCCCTTCACCTCTGTACTGATAAAATGTTGTCGGGATAATTACGGTTCACGCGGCTACGCGGAAACGATAAAAAATTCTCAGAGCCACCAGGCACTGTTTTATGCAAATGAGCGGCCGGATCGCATTAAGGGTTTTCTGTTAGAACGGTGTCGTGTTAGCGGCCGCTAAGTTAATAACTAATGATCGTTGCGACGGAAGTGAATCATTCAAAACTAACTTTATCTGGACAATAACTTTATTCTAGATCTGCTGTAAAGCCAAAACAATCTGTTACTGTAATCTCCTATTATCACTGTAAAGCTGCTTTGAAACTCTATATTGTTAAAAGCGCTGTATAAATGAAGGAGACTTGACTTGTATGAGTGTGTGTGTGTGTGTGTGTGTGTGTGTGTGTGTGTGTGAGTGAGGGTGTGAGTGAGAGTGTGTGTGAGTGTGTGAGTACATGCGTGTGTGTGTGTGTGAGTGAGGGTGTGAGAGTGTGTGTGTGTGTGTGTGTGTGTGTGTGTGTGTGTGAGTGAGGGTGTGTGTGAGGGTGTGTGTGTGTGTGTGTGTGTGTGTGTGTGTGTGTGTGTGTGTGTGTGTGTGTGTGGTCAAATCACAGAAAAAGGTTAAATCAAAGTCCTATATAAATAGTCTCTGGTTAAATCCAGTTTATCCATGCAGTTCAGCTCAGTTTCTGTTGCAGTGTGAACATGCGTAATGTGTTTATGTCAGTGTTATAATCAGGGCTCCATATCGGAACCACAGCAACAACAAAATAGCAGGTAGGTAATTTTGTTAGTAACAGACTTCATCACAGATTTTCTTTTTTCCCAGTTTAAGGAATTTCCAATTCAGGAAAAATATGCATGTATTTATCTCTTGCAACAGTGATTCCCTTATGAAAGAATAACTACGGTATCGTGACACACACGACAACTCGATTTTGAGATTTTTTTAATCAAGCTCTGAATTTTTAACTACTGCTCCAAAAGGCGTCATACGATTCACACCAAACTTTCTCAACATGATACAATATTAAAGATACTAAATTACGAACAGGTATTAAATATCTTGAACGGTGTTGCCATGACAAGGTATTAAAGTAATGACAAAATATGGAAACTGGAAGAGTGTCATATCTTGTAAATAATAAATTATATACTTTTATACATTTCTATACAAATTAAATATATAAAAAAGTAAAAAACACATTTATGCATTAATGCATTATGTGCAAGTTAAAAATAGACAGATTTCATGCTGGTTGAAAGAAATAAATAAAATCAAATGTAATACATAGTATTAGGCCTATTTTTAAATAGAGAAAATATGGAAAAAATACTTCAAGGTGCAACATGAAGGTAAAAGTGAATTTTGATTTCATGTTTTAGGAAATAAACTGACAGCAAAAGGAAGGTCCATAATTGTTTTATTCCAGCAGATGAAAAAACACAGACCATCTTCAGCATCAGAGAAACACAGTGGTCTTCATCTCCGTCATCCTCACACACACACACACACACACACACACACATATACACATAGTGACACACCCTTCTGTCACGCAAACAGATGTCACGATTTCAGACATTACATTCAAGAATTTTCCCTCTCACAGTCTCTGCGGTTTCATATCTGTGTGCAGATGTTTTCATAGGCATTATGTGAAAGTGATTACAAATCTGTGCTAGAAACACAAAAGTCAAGACGATGTTTTCAAAGCTTTAAGATTTCACAGCTTCTCAGAAACAGCAGGTTATTTGAGTTCGGCCTCAGAGATGCAGTCACAGTAAACAGGAGAGTTAGTTCTCTACGCAAACGTACTTCAATACTAAACGGACAGACAGCATGAATGAAAGGGCGAAATTACCGTTTACATCCTCACACATGTGCCATCTTGTTTTCTTTTTAGTTCAAGTCTTTTTCTCCTCTTCCCTGAGATGCCCAGTGGCTAAATGATGTGACATAATACTCCAAATTCACTGTAAAAAAGAATTATGTTCTTCCTCAGTTTTTTTGTCTTGTTTTCCAAATATCTAAGCATTCTTAAATTAAGATACATTTCCTGGAGAAGCAAAATGACTGAAAATATTAAGTCTTGGTTTCTGAAAAAATGCATCACCACCAATGTTACTCGTGTATGGAGTAGAAACAACGACACCTCGGCCATCATCTGTTTTCAGGCTTTCCTGCTTAGGTCTCTCCAGTGCTATATATATATATTAAATATTAAGGCGTGTTCTTAAGCTCTTGCCTGAAATATTCCTCTGAGCTTTTTTTTCCTTCTTCCTGACACGCCCCCTACTGCTAATTGGCTCGCTCCTCCCCCATCATGAGAGGACACGCCCCCTACAGCTAATTGGCGTACTCTCTCCTCCCCCATCATGAGTGGACACGCCCCCTACTGCTGATTGGCTCACTCCTCCCCCATCATGAGTGGACACGCCCCCTACTGCTGATTGGCTCACTCCTCCTCTGTCATGAGTGGACACACCCCCTACTGCTGATTGGCTCTCTCCTCCTCCATCATGAGTGGACACGCCCCCTGGTGCTGATTGGCTCACTCCTCCCCCATTATGAGTGGACACGCCCCCTATTGCTAAATCTTGGTTTTTTTTTCAGAAAACAAGACTTAATATCATTAATACTCAATATTAAGTAATCTTACATCTCAAGTAAATGCATCGTGATTTAAAAATGTTCCGATATTTGTACTGAAAAACAGGACAAAAACACTTTCTGCGTATGACGTAGGAGATTTGGATTAATTCTGATTGAATGGGGTCGTTCACACAGGACGCGTTCTTGCGATCCATCGAAGCATCAAGCATCACTGAACATTACACTTTCTTTTAGGGGATGGTGTGGTAAAAATAGTCTCACGTTGAAAACATCTCGAAACATCCTGTGTTTACAGCCCTGTATGATGCGAAGGCTTTATAATTTATGGCGAAGGCTTTGTGTTTTCCTGTAGCTCAAACTGTAGAGCATTGGCGCTTGCAACGCCAAGATCATGGGTTCGATCCCCAGGGAAAGCAAGAACTGATAAGAATGTAAAAAAAGTGTACCTTGGAACGCAATGCAAGTTGCTTTGGATAAAGGCGTCTGCCAAATGCATAAACGTAAATGTAAATTTATGGGGTTCTAGCTTTGTGAACGTGTTCTCAGGTGAGTGCGTATTCAAATGTGCCCTTCTCCAGGCCCTCGAGCCCGTCGCCCCAGCTCGAGGACGGCATGCTACTGTAGGGGTCCAACAGGATCCGGAAACACCTGACGATCAACAAGCCCAGAAACACCAGCAACATCCCCACAAACGCGAAGGCTGTCTTCTGCTCCAGGCTCAGGGAATATGCCATGATGTCTCCGCTGCTCATGGCCGCCAGACTGTGGTTGTAATGAACGCTACACATGTTCCCGGACGAGCCCCTTCATCCTCACACGGCGATATTGGGGATCAACAGGGGATGGATGGACACCTGTGAAGGTAAAGGATATTTCATGGAATCAATCAGACACGGGCTCATTTCAAAGCAGCACTTCATACCTGTTTTGCTTATTTCCATGTTTAAAGGCGCTCTAAGCGATGTCACGCATTTTTTAGGCCAAAACATTTTTTGTCACATACAGCAAACATCTCCTCACTATCTGCTAGCTGCCTGTCCCCTGAACACACTGTAGAAAAAACGCGGTCTCTGCAGACACCCCAGGCTCCACACACACCCCAGGCTCCACACACACCCCAGAGGCTCCACACACACCCCAGGCTCCACACACACCCCAGGCTCCACAAACGGCAACCTAAACACACTGGGCTAACCCGCACTACGAAACATAACAAACTGTTCCAGCCAATAACTGACAAGAAGGATTTGGGGGCGGGGTTTGGGGGGTTAGTGCGTGGATGAGGAGGAGGGAGGGTCTAGCTAGCCTCCGTTTTGTTTGACAATACTTTAAACGTCAACAAGAAGTAACATCGCTTAGAGCACCTTTAAGTTTCATTAGTGTGTAATGTTGTTGTTGGAGCATGAAAAACATCTGCAAAGCACAAAGTCCCTGCAAAGGGAGTTACTGATAAGAATGTAAATGTGTACCTTGAAATGCAATGTAAGTCGCTTTGGATAAAGGCGTCTACCAAATGCATAAATGTAAATTTATGGGGCTCTAGCTTTGGAAAGGTGTTCTCGAGCACTAACAACGCTGTATTCTGCTGCCTGGCCAGTAGGTGGCGACGTCATTTTGTAAAGATACTTTGCGCCTTTAGACTGACGTCACTGTTTTCACAAATTCGTGTTTTTGTAGTTTACACAGAGATAATAATGGTATCGTTTTCAATGCGATGTGTGTTTGTGTGTGTGTGTGTGTGTGTGTGTGTGTGTGTGTGTGTGTGAGAGAGTGTGATAGGTGGGGGATCAACAAGGATGGATGGACACCTGTGAAGGTAAGTTATATTTTATGGAGTCAATCAGACACAGGCTCATTTCAAAACAGCACTTCATGGGCCCTATTTTAAGGATCTGAGCGCATGGTCTAAAGCAAGGGCACTTAGTGCGTGTCTGAATCCACTTTTGCTAGTTTAACGACGGGTAAAATGGTCGGCGCTCCCGGCGCTGGTCTAAAAGGGTCGTCCCTATTCTCTTAATGAGTGATGGGTGTATTTTGGGCGTAACGTGCAATAAACCAATCAGAGTCTCATCTCCCATTCCCTTTAAAAGAGAAAAAAATCTGTGGCGGATTCGATATTTACGATTATTTTTCTAAATGTCATAGTCATTTGTTAACAAACAAGTATTCCTTACTTCAATGAGCTCATTGTTTCTGCATTAAATTATTACATTGTTTAAATTAATACATTTTTCGCTAACTGTGATTTTTTGTATATGTACATTTCTGAAATACATAACTTAGACAGTTTCCTCTGATAACAGATCACTCTATTGTGGACCTGCCTATAGGCTCATATTACTAACACGCTCTTTAAATAACAAAAAAAAATACTGCGCCATTGAGTGTAGACCTGGTTTCAGTTGATCAATGGCTCAGTCTATTTCAGTTCCTCAAAATAGCAACTGTCCAACAATGCGCCTGAACACACACCTCGTTTTCAGACCCGCAGCCCATGAGCGAACAAATGGGTAAAAATGCATTTGCTATTTAAACAACGTGGCGCAGGACGTAAAAATGAAAACTATGTCAGGCTGAAACCGATAAGGGCCTATTTTCTATTTTGCTTATTTCCATGTTCACCTGTCTTTTGTGTGTAATGTTGAAGGAAAAACATCTGCAAAGTCCCTCTAAAGGGAGTTATTGGGTATACGTTTACACGACAACACTAATAAAAACGGAAACGTTTTTCCTTTGCATTGTTCGTGTACAGATTGTCCCTGTTCACAAGGATCCACGAAAACGACTGAAAACGCTGTATTCTGCTGCCTGGCCAGTAGGTGGCGATGTCACTTTATAAAGAAACTGTGCGCCTTTAGACTGAACACATAATATGCATGTGCATGATGTCACTGTTTTCACAAATTCACATTTTTGTAGTTTACATGGAGACGATAATGTTATCGTTTTCAAAAACTTGCACTTTAAAAACTTGGTTTGCGTTTTCAAGCCACCGAATCGAACGGCCAAAACGCATAACGTTTTATGTTTTAAGTTGAAACTGTGTCGTGTAAACGGCCCGTATATCAATGTCAGTGTTTCTGAACTCCTGAAACGCCTCTATTGTAGTCTTGAGTTTCTTCCGGGAACGAACACGTCACAATATTCCTCATTATAATAATTCATACGCAGAATAAAGGGGCGGGGCCTGGTTGAGTTAGTTAGTAGTGTGTTAAACTGGTGGTTATGGTAAGGGGCGGGGCATTTCCCAAACACACTCAAAGCTCTCGACCAATCACAACACACCGATCCAGCCGACCAGTCAGAGCACAGTGTGCTTTTCAGAAGGAGGGGCTTCATAGAGACAGGAAGTAAACAGAGCGTTACTGACAGACTGGGAAGAGAGGAGCCGCAACAATGGAGAATATGAGGAAAATAATCAACATTCAAGCAGGAAAACCTGTTCTAGTAGAGCCTGAAAACAACATCAAGACTTGGAGCATAACATGGCCTCTTTGAATAAGACTTCACAGATTTATATAGACCTATTGTTTAGACATCTGTACACATTATGCCAAAACATATTTTTGGAAATAGCCTTCCATAAAAACATGACATAAACAAATAACAGACACATCAATATTACATCAATAGGCCAACGAATGGCTCATAGTGGAGCATTGTATAAAATAATAATGTTTTAGTTTCTGCAGTTCTCAGTAATACAGGAATATTTTGACTAGATGTACATGCAGACTTCCTCAAGTCTTTAATAATCGCTGATGTGCATGTAAATATGACCAGTGTTACACAACAGACTGGTTCTGCTACACAACAGACTGGTTCTGCTACACAACAGACTGGTTCTGTTACACAACTGACTGTTTCTGCTACACAACAGACTGGTTCTGTTACACAACAGACTGGTTCTGCTACACAACAGACTGGTTCTGCTACACAACAGACTGGTTCTGTTACACAACTGACTGTTTCTGCTACACAACAGACTGGTTCTGCTACACAACAGACTGGTTCTGCTACACAACAGACTGGTTCTGTTACACAACTGACTCTTTCTGCTACACAACAGACTGGTTCTGCTACACAACAGACTGGTTCTGCTACACAACAGACTGGTTCTGTTACACAACAGACTGGTTCTGTTGTTCTGTTACACAACAGACTGGTTCTGTTACACAACAGACTGGTTCTGCTACACAACAGACTGGTTCTGTTACACAACAGACTGGTTCTGTTACACAACAGACTGGTTCTGTTACTGGTTCTGTTACACAACAGACTGGTTCTGCTACACAACAGACTGGTTCTGCTACACAGACTGGTTCTGTTACTGGTTCTGTTACACAACAGACTGGTTCTGCTACACAACAGACTGGTTCTGCTACACAACAGACTGGTTCTGCTACACAGACTGGTTCTGTTACTGGTTCTGTTACACAACAGACTGGTTCTGCTACACAACAGACTGGTTCTGTTACTGGTTCTGCTACACAACAGACTGGTTCTGCTACACAACAGACTGGTTCTGCTACACAACAGACTGGTTCTGTTACTGGTTCTGCTACACAACAGACTGGTTCTGTTACACAACAGACTGGTTCTGCTACACAACAGACTGGTTCTGCTACACAACAGACTGGTTCTGTTACACAACAGACTGCTTCTGTTACTGGTTCTGTTACACAACAGACTGGTTCTGCTACACAACAGACTGGTTCTGCTACACAACAGACTGGTTCTGTTACTGGTTCTGCTACACAATAGACTGGTTCTGCTACACAACAGACTGGTTCTGTTACTGGTTCTGCTACACAACAGACTGGTTCTGCTACTGGTTCTGTTACACAACAGACTGGTTCTGCTACACAACAGACTGGTTCTGCTACACAACACACTGGTTCTGTTACACAACTGACTGTTTCTGCTACACAACAGACTGGTTCTGCTACACAGACTGGTTCTGTTACACAACTGACTGTTTCTGCTACACAACAGACTGGTTCTGTTACACAACAGACTGGTTCTGCTACACAACAGACTGGTTCTGTTACACAACTGACTGTTTCTGCTACACAACAGACTGGTTCTGCTACACAACAGACTGGTTCTGTTACACAACTGACTGTGTCTGCTACACAACAGACTGGTTCTGTTACACAACAGACTGGTTCTGCTACACAACAGACTGGTTCTGTTACACAACAGACTGCTTCTGTTACTGGTTCTGTTACACAACAGACTGGTTCTGCTACACAACAGACTGGTTCTGCTACACAACAGACTGGTTCTGCTACACAGACTGGTTCTGTTACTGGTTCTGTTACACAACAGACTGGTTCTGCTACACAACAGACTGGTTCTGTTACTGGTTCTGTTACACAACAGACTGGT